>CM077150.1:39605122-39716749 GCA_039583875.1 Platanthera guangdongensis | reverse complement strand
GAGCCAAAAATAATATCATCGACATAGATTTGCACTAGCAGAATCTTGCCTTTAACTTCCCTAAGAAATACTGTCTTGTCTATCTTTGCCCTTGTGAACTTGTTCTCAAGAAAAAAGGTAGACAACGTCTCATACCAAGCTCGAGGAGCTTGCTTTAAACCGTATAGAGCTTTATTTAAAAAGTAAACATAATCAAGGAATTGAGAATTTACAAAACCTGGGGGTTGCGCTACGTATACTTCCTCTTTCAGATTCCCGTTGAGGAATGCTGACTTCACGTCCATTGGTAGAGGGTGAAGCCTTTGAGGGAAGCATACACAAGAAACAACCGGATCACCTCGAGCCGAGCCACTGGAGCAAAGGTCTGGTTGAAGTCGATCCCTTCTTCTTATCTATATCCTTGTGCTACAAGTCTAGCTTTATTCTTGGTGATTACTCCGTGTTTCGTCTAGCTTTTTTCTGAATATCCACTTGTTGATGATCACGTTCTGTCATTTAGGCCTGGGTACCAGCTCCCAGACTTTGCAATGTTCGAACTGATTGAGCTCCACTTGCATTACCAAGATCCAAGAAGCATCCTTGTTTGCCTCTTCGAATTTCTTTGGCTCAACCTGCGACAGAAAACTAACATGCAAAATCTCATTAGTTGTACCTCTTCAGGTTCTAACACTGTCTCCTAGCTCTCCAATGATCTAATCAGCTGGGTGATCTCTTAGGTGTTTGAGCCCTAGATTCCATGCTCTCCCTCTAGCAAGCTCTACAACATCTGGTTCTTCTTCTGTAGGTTGTAGTAATTCTTCCTCTAGTGGTTCTTCATCCACCAAGCCTGGATCGATGATCTTGACTGAGCTTGGAGCTTCTTCCTTGATATCTTCATCCAAGCTTAGCTCCTTGAACCTGGTACCTGCATCTGCACCAATAACACTAGATGAGCTGCTATGGAGCATGCTAGTCTCATCAAATACAATATTTATTGACTCTTCTACCACTAGAGTTTTTATGTTAAAAATCCTATATGTCTTACTATGGCTACTATATCCTACAAAAATACTTTCAAAACATATTTAACTAAACTTTGTGCGGTAATACTTCCCATTGTTAAGTACAAATCATTTACTTTCAAAAATTCTAAATAAGACACAGTCGGTTTTCTGCCCTTCAATATCTCATAGGGGGGTTTTACGATAACTTTTGTTGATAAGTGCTCTGTTTTGCACGTGACAAGCTGTATTGACTACTTCATCCCACAAGTACTCTGGATGTGAAGCGTCGTTCAACATAGTTGTACATGCTTCAATTAGGGTTTTGATCCTTCTCTCTGCAACTTTATTTAGCTGTGGAGTGTGCGGGAGGAAAACTCATGAAAGATACCTTGACTTTCACAAAATATTATCATGGCACCAGACTCAAACTCTGTTCGTAGTCACTTCTAATTTTGACCACAGAGTAGTCCAATTCATTCTGAATTTGTCGGACAAAATTAGTGAAAGAATTGAAGGTGTCTGACTTATGATTCAGAAAGAACACCCAAGTGAAAAACAACAGTCATCATCAATTACTAGAGTATGGACCCTACCTCCTAAGCTATGAATAGGCATAGGACCCGAATAAGTCCATATGAAGTAAGTATAAACTTCATGAAAATCTTTTTTAGTAATACCCTTGAAGGTAGCCCGTGTCTGCTTACCGATTTGACAGGAGTGACATGGACTCTCTTTAAGGCACTTAGTGCTGGGGGGGCCTCACGCACTAAGTTGTGAGAAAAAAATATATTTATAGTTTTGAAATTAATATGAGCTAATCTCTTGTGTCATTGGTCATAGAGAGACGCACTACTTTTAGCCATAAAACACACTGGGGTAGAAATATCTAAACAAAGAAAATTCACACAAAAAATATTTCTGCTCCGAGTGCCTGTTAAGACCATCTCTAAATTTGTAGACAATTTTATCAAACACTTGTACTTGCAGAACTCAACGATGTAGCCTTTATCACATAGCTGACTTATGCTTATAAGATTATGGTGTAATCCTTCAACATAAGCTACGTTTGTGAATGAGACTACGTCGTTGGAAATCATACCATAACCTTTTGTTTTTCCCCTGTCTGACCCTACAAGATTACTTTTGGTCCTTCTTCGATCTGTGTATACTCAAGTAAAAAAGATTCTTGTCCCGTCATGTTCCGAGAGCATCCACTGTCCAAGTACCATATTGGATTTTTGGTAGCCTTTGGACATACCTATAAAAACAATTCACTTTACCTTAGGAACCCAAACGTATTTGGGTCCTTGGTTCCTGGTCAGCTTACCACCACTAGGAACATTAACCTTGAGAGTGGTCGGTCTCGCATTGCTAACTCGTGGGATTACATAATTAGCAGGATTGTACAAACAATCTGCGCCAAAATGACCAATTTTTGCCGCAGTACCAACAATCAAATCTATTGTACCTCCTTTTGTACTCCTGCTTTACCTTTTGGAAATGAGGTCTAGCATGAGTAGCATTCTTTGAGGTGGAGGCATCCTGGTTGCAGCATACATAGGAGCTCGCCATCTCTTTATCCTTAGGCACAACTGATTTAGCTTTTGGTGTCTTCTTATTGTTATGGCCATGTACATACGAACCATAACTCTTCATCTCAATTTCTTCATAAGGTGCTTTGAACAAGCTGGCACCAAAGTCATGGGGATGGGTCCATCCCTGGTATCTATTCTTGGGCTCTACATAAGTAGGCCTAGCATGACGCACATAAGATGACTCAAGGTCAAACTTATTCATTGGGAAGATTACCTTCCTAAATGAGGGTTGATCTATGGGTGCCTTCCCCTTTTCCTTAGCACTTGCTTTCCTAGAAGCCTTACCCTTCCAGCTACGTGGTCATGACCATTATCCTTCTTATGAGCTGAAAACTCATCAATGAGAGGGAGAATAGTCTTTGGCTTGGAGAAAATCTCAACGAGTTTTCTCTCCACCGCGAGCTTTTCTTCCAGCTCATCAAGATACTTTTCTTTCAGACTCAGTGTCTCAGCAGAGCCCCTGAGTTCCTCTTTCAATGAGTGGACTTCATCTCCGAGTGGAAGTAATTATGCAATTTCTTCCTTCAGATTAGCTTCCACTGTCTTGAGAGAGGCAATTTATTTTTCCTGCTTTCGAACTACCCTACGATATTTGTCGAAAGCCTTTAATAGGTGCTCGCGCTAAGCGATCAATTCTGATTTGTCCTTATCAAAAACGATTAGTCTTCGTGACCATGAGTGGATGTTTCTGATTCAGAGAGTAGGGTGTGTGAATTTACCTTCTTGTGGTACTCAGAGTCGCCCACTTCCTCTTCGAATGTGCCATAACCCGAAGTAGGATTCCTCATTTTTTGAGCTTGACTCACTCGAGTCACTGTCACTGAGAGTTTTCGACTTCTTGGCAACGAAGTTCTTTTCTTCTTTTCTTTGAAGGATCTCTTTTCTTCTTTCTTGGAGCTATCCTTCTTCTTATAAGGACACTCCACAATCACATGCCATGTCTTATTACAACAGTAACAAAGAGTGTCAGAGAAAAATATTTATTCGGTTTCTATTTATCTTATCCTCTTTATTATAGCCTTTCGTTGTTCGATCGCCGTCACGATGTGATCTCCTGGAGTCTGAAGAGGATGATCAATTTTTCATTTGTCTCCTTTTGCTCAGCAGTTTCTTGAACTGCTTGGAGATAAGAGAAAATTCTCCATCTGATAGCTCAGAGCCTGACTTGCTTGGCTCTGAGTCTTCTGAAGTGTTAGGAGCTCGTGTCCTTACGGGTGACACAACTTTGGACTGTTTTGAACCTTCAGCCTTCAGAGCCACTGGCTTGTCTCTGCTTGAAGTTATGTTGCTTTGCTCCTCCTTCTTCCTGGTATTTATCTGGAGTTCGTAGGAGAGAAATTTGTCGAACAGGTTCTGAGGGTCAATTTCCGGCAACTTCCCGAATTCCCTAATGGCAACAACTTTGGTGTCCCAGTCCTTAGTCAGGGATCTTAGAAATTTGTCGTTGAGCTCGCCATGAGTGAATGTACGACCATAGTTCATGAGGCCATTGACGATCTTGAAAAATTTCTCGAAGCTGTCAGCGATAATATCACTTGATCCTTGCTTAAACGCTTTGTACTCTTGATTTAGTAAAGATCTTCGATCGTCTCGAACTTCTTCAGTCCCTTACATCAGAACTACTAAGCAATCCCACATCTCCTTAGCAGACTTGCAGTGGAATAAGTTTTGGAGCATTGAATCGTCCACTGCACTTGCTATGATGTTCTTCACTTTCTTATCCAAGGAGACCAAAGCGATTTCATCCTTTGTTAGATCCATCATTTTCTTGGGAATCTGAATGGCTAGGTTCAGAGCTGATGGTTGTGTAGGAATATGTGGTCCTTCTTCCAATATCTGAAAAATTCTTGGATCAGCAGCTTTTATGAAGAACCTGACTCTTTCTTTCCACATGGGAAAATTTTCTTTCGTACATACATGCAACTTCATGGATGACATGTCCTTGCCTCTGTCCATGGTGAATATGTGGAATCTCTGAACGCTAGATTAGGGATCTTGTTCAAGGTGTTAGCCTTATCAAACATAACGTCTCTCTGATACTAATTGAAAGTATCTAGCGTCTGCCTAAATCACCTAGCGAGGGGGGGGGGTGAATAGGTGATGTTTGTGTCTGTGCGAACAAGGAAAAGTAGACCAGAAATTTGGAGTAACAAAATTTTTATTATCCAAAAAGATATCTATTACAAAGGTATACCCTCCATTTTATAGAATGAAGGAGATGAGAGAGATTACAATTAAGCAATGTGGGACTAAATAATTACATGTGTAAGCGGTTTAACATAAAACAAGCCGAACAGGCCGCGCGGTTAGACGAATAGGCTAACCGCCTGGCCACCACAAGAAAGAGAACACAAGCCACCATAGGAGACCGCCAAACCACCCGGTCTCTAAGCCGCCTGGAACAAACCGTCAAACCGCCCGGATAACCACAGCAACAGTCCAGCCACCAAACCGCAGTAGAGAAACCGAAACACGCTCGGTCTCCAAATAGCAACACTCCCCTCAAGCTGGAGCATATATGTCGATCATGCCCAGCTTGTCGTAAATGTGAAGAAAGGATACGGACACCGGCTTGGTGAAAATATCTGTCAGCTCTTTATCGGAGGTGACGAATGGAGTACAAATGTGTTTCTTCAAAATCTCTTCCCGAATAAAGTGGCAGTCAACTTCAATGTGATTTATTCTCTCATGGAAGACCGAATTTTTGGAGATGTATATAGCGGTCTTGTTGTCACAAAACATAATTATAAGATGATTGTAGACCTCTCCTAAGTCAATCAAGAGATCTCGTAACCACTTCAATTCACATTTGGTCGATGTCATACTTCGATATTCTACTTCGGCGCTGGATCTGGAGACGACAAACTGTTTCTTGCTCTTCCAGCTCATAAGATTTCCTCCCAAAGGTGCAAAATCCCGGCGTTGACTTGCGGTCTCCCTTGTTAACAGCATAGCTTGAATCTGAGTATGCTTCAATCTTCAAATGACCATTCTTTTGAAAGAGTAGTCCTTTCCTAGGCGCTGATTTAATATACTCTAATATCCTCAGGACAGACTATAGATGGAACTCCCTAGGAGCCTGTATGAATTAGCTAACCTTGCCTACAGCATAGGCGATGTCAGGTCTGGTCACTGTGATATATAAGTTTGCCAACCAGACGTCTGTACCTCGTAACATCTGAAAGAAGAGGAGAGTCATCCATCCATGTTTTATCTTCTCCAGTCGCAATGGGGCATCAGGCAGGTTTAGCCCCTGTCAGACCTGCCTCTTTTAGCAAGTCAAGAGTATACTTGTGTTGGGAGAGGACAAGAGAATTGGGCTTCCGAGAGATTTATATCCCCAGAAAGTATTTTGCAGAGAACATATCCTTTGTGACCAGGTGTTGGCAAGATGCTTCTTTGTCAACGTTATCCCAGCCTGGTCATCTCTAGTGAGAAGAATATCATCTACATATACATCAAGCACAACCAGACCCAAGGAGGTTTTGCGAATAAATAATGAGTGATCGACAGAGCTTCTCGTAAAACCCACGGCTGCCACAATCCCGCTGAACTTGTCAAACCATGCCCGAGGGCTCTGCTTGAGACCATAGATAGCCTTTCATAGCCGGCATATCTATGTCTCCCCCTGAGCAACATACCCTGGAGGTTGCTCCATATAGACGTCCTCTTGAAGGTCCCCATATAGAAATGCATTCTTAACATCCAATGAGAAATGGGCCAATCCCGATTGACAGCCACAAAGAGCAGGACCCTGATAGTCCTGAGACGAGCAACTGGAGAGAAGGTGTCAAAATAATAAACCCCATACGTCTGGGGTAAAGCGTTTGGCAACCAGACGGGCCTTGTAATGATCCACACTGCTGTCAGGTCAGGGCGGAACTTCACCACATAGACCCAGCGACAGCCAACGACATCTATGCCGAAGGGAGGAGGACAAGGGTCCATGTACCCCGTTCAGTGAGAAGAAATCTTCTCATCCATGACATGCTTCCAATGAGGAATAGTAAGGTCCTCCTGGTAGAAATGGGGGGTGGTAGTGGCCGAGATAGCCAGTGCGAAAGTCATGCGAGAAGGGGTAATATGATCATAGGAAACAACAACAGCAAGCGGGTGTTGGGTACATGCCTGAACCCCTTTGCGAAGAGCAATGGGGAGATCCAGGTCAGCGGGTTTCCTCAGTATCCGGAGCATCCGTGGTGGAGAGAGTTGGCCCGGAGTAGAGAGACGCTGCAGAGAGGAGGGAGATATCGTGGGAAGTGACACGGTGGAGGAGAGGGCGGAGATGATGGAGATGGTGGAGGAGGCGAATGTCAGTAGGTGGAGAGGGAACGGATGGGTTGGTATGAGAAGTAGGATCATCAGGAGTAGAGGAGGAGGCAGGAGAGAAGTAAGAAGCATTTTCTAAGAAGGTAACATTCGCAGAGATGAACTGCTTGCGGGTAACGGGGTCAAAGCAACAATAACCTTTCTGAGTGGTAGAGTACCCCAGAAAGACACATTTAGTGGCCCGTGGTAAGAGTTTGTCACGGGTGGCTGCAGGAGAGTGCACAAAGGCTGTGCACCCAAAGATGCACAGAGTAAGAGGAAACAGATTCTTGTGCGGATAAAGAATGGAGAATGGGGTGGCACCGTGGAGAACTGTGGGGGGAATGCGATTGATGAGATAGCTGGAGAGGAGGACAACATAGCCCCAATAGGAGCGAGGAAAGTGCATCTGTGTCATCAGAGTGTGTGCAACATCGAGAAGGTGACGGTTTTTGCGTTCCGCCACCCCATTTTGCTGTGAGGTGTAGACACAGCTAGTTTGATGAATAACACCATGTTGCATACAGAAAGAAGAGAAATCATGGCGAAGATATTCCTTAGCATTGTTAGAATGAAAGAGTTTAATAGATGTATCAAACTGAGTCTTAATCATATAATAAAACGATGTCCAGACAGAGAACAATTCGGAGCGATCCTTTACAAGATACACCCACGTACACCTAGAGAAATCATCAATAAATGTGACAAAATATGAACTACCCAGACCGATGGTGAGGGTAGGAGCAAGCCCCCATACGTCAGAGAGAACGAGGTCGAACGGACGGGAAGATCTATGACTTTGCGTTGGTGGGAAGGTGGAGCGGTGATGCTTGCCAAGCTGACATGCATCACAGTTGAGAGGTGGATGGTGCTGAGGGAGGAGGGGCAGAAGCTGGCGAAGAAGCCGGGGAGGAGCATGACCAAGGCAAAGATGCCATTGGAGAAGATCTGTAGAGGAGGAGGAGAAGGCGGATAGAGCAGAAACGTTGTCGAGGAAGTAGAGGCTGCCGCTCTCAGTCCCAGTAGCAATCGTCAATTGGGAGTTCGGATCCTGAAAAGAATAAGAAGTAGGAGTGAATGTGACGGAACATCGTAGTTGCTTGCATAGAGAAGTAACCGATAATAAATTACAACGGAACTTGGGCACATAGAGGGTATCTGTCAGGCGAAGAGACGGAGTGACTTGAACCACTCCCGTCTCGTTGACCGGTGAGGAAGAGCCGTCTGCCACAAAGACCGGGAAAATCGATCATGTGTTTCCAGAAGAGAAAAACACTGAGGATTGCATGTCATATGATTGGTAGCACTAGAGTCAATCAACCATCTGCGGTGAGTAACAACGTGGGCACTACCAGAAGATGTGAACACCGAGGCGGACTGGGGGAGGAAATGGAGGCCATAGAAGAGAGACCGCGTGATCAAACAGGAGACCGTGCGAGAACAGCGGGAAGCGGAGAGAAATAAGGTCGCGGCGACTGTTAAAATTCAACAAACCGCAGACGCCCCCTTGGATAACCTGCTGAAAACTCAACAAACCGAAGGAGAATACGCCCACTTATATGTTGAAAGTTTTTTTTCCCGATCGTGGAGTTAGCAGGGGTTATCTCAACAAAGCAGTAACAACCAGCAACACATGCAGCACAAGCTTCTTTATTGATCAAGAGCAACCTTCTTTACAAGACGAGACATACATGGCGAGACATGCTTCACCAAAACCCAACACCGGAGAGCAGAGACAGTTACAAAGACAAGAACAAAAAACAAGCCGCGCGGACTCAATCAACAAGCCGCCGACCTACTGCTGTGGAGTCCGCTCAGTCCGCCAGGTCGCCAGACCGCAACCCAAGCCGCGCGGACTCACCCTTACTCCAATGCTTAGCTCTTCACCGCCGTCTGCACGCCGCCAGACCGCACAAGCTGCGTCACCGAAAGGAACAGTCCGCCTGAAGCAGGCGACTTCCTGAACCCCGAACCAAGTCGCCAAAGAGAAGACCGCCTGGTCGCTATCCGCGACCTGCTGTTTACCGCCTGTTGCTTAACCGCAGAGTCCGCACTGTCCCTGACCGCAATCAGAGCCAAGTCCTGGCTTTCCAGCGCTATCCGCACAACCTGCATAGCACAACCGGGTCAACTCTCTATCCGCGCGGACACAAAGTCCAGGCCGCAGCAACTTACGCGAGCTCAAAAACTGTTCACTTACTTCGGTCCAGGTTCCCTCTGGTTCTCTTCCTGATGTGACATGAGTCCTATTTATAGGCACGACGATGAGTATGGTCACCGCCCTTCCCGATAGGATAACCGCCACAACCCGCAGCAAGAACATAGTGTGTCCGCCAGCCCGCGGACACACAATCCAGTCCGCCGCTCCTGTGCAGATAGCCAGTCCGCCCCAGCTTCTCCAAGGCCGGACTCCAATATCCAGTCCGCCTTGCCGCCAGAGACCAAGCCAGGACCACCACAGCCGGACTCCACAACAGCCGTGTCCGCCATTCTGCGGACAAGGCATCAGCCCGCAAAACCCGAGCCCGCAGCCTCGCCATCAAGACGCCTGCCGACTCAGCGGACACCCGGCTTCCGTCCGCATATCCCAAGTCCATTACCTCAACTCCAAGGCACCTCCAGACTTAGCGGACACGCCAATCCAGTCCGCTAACAGCAGACCCCAGTCCGCGTCCCTGAGTCCATAACCTCATCACAAGGCTCAACCGGACTCAGCGGACTCTGGCTCCAGTCCGCACGCTCCTGCACAAGCAATTCTTCAGTCCGCATATCCCAAGCTAGCACACAAGGCAACAACACTTCTACTAAGCTTGGCGGACTGAGAAACCAGCCCGCGCTCCACTGCGCGATCTCCCCGGACTGAGCCATCCTGGACTTGGTTCAATTCCCACCAAGTCCAGTCCGCTGGCCACAAGGGCCAGTCCGCACTTACTGGCGGACACTGGATCTAGCCCGCCATACCGGGCGACCTCCAGTTCCTGTCCGCGCTGACCGGCGGTCTCCACGGCTTCCACTTGCCGCTTCACTAGAGCAAGACCAAGGCATCTGCCAAACCGTCTGCTGAGCTCCAGTTCTTCAGTCCGCTTCAAGCCGACTCCGCGGATAACATTCCTATCCGCCCGGTTACTTCCTGGGAGTAAACCGTCTGCTGAGCATACACTGGCCTATCAGACCGCCGCTGCTGTCCGTGCAGTCCGCGCGAACAGACCGCCCAGGCCGCCACAAAGCAAACCGTCTGCAACATCCCTGTCGACCTAGCAGTCCGCCAACCCAGTCCGCGTAGTCCGCGCGGATAGGTTTCCCAAGCCTTCCATTCACCCACTTTCACTTCACAGAATTCAACACTCCCCCTTGAAGTGAGAAGTGGTGAATAACTCCAGCAGCTCCCGTAACCTTGCACCTGGTCCTTCCGATAGCATCTACGAAGAGATGTCCAAGACATAGTCCTCGCCCCGCATATCATGGACCATGAGGGAGCCCTCCAGCATCTCCCAAAAGGAGCCATGCTTCCCTCTGCCTTCTTCAGCTTCAACCTCCACTCATGCATCATAGGAGTATCACCAACTTCCTTGGACTCAGAGGCCCAAGCCTCGTTGCCTCTGAGAGAAGTCACCTCATCAGACTTGGTGTCAACCACCTCCTTGATTCTAGTGGGGTCATCACAGCCAGAAGTACCTTGCTCGACCTGAGGGCTAACAAGGAAACACGGGACCAAGTCCGCCGTGTTCCCTTCACTATATCGAGCTGGTGGCTTACTGATCCTCTTCGATCTCCGAAGAACCTGATCATGGCTAACCACCTCCGCTGCTTTTGAACCAGCTCCGTTCCCGGGCAAACCCGGAACAATGCTCCCTTTGTTCCCTGAACAAGACGCCTCCTTACTGGAACCAAGAGCACCTGGAGCAACGCTCCCCCTGCTACCTGAACCAGAAGACTCCCCTCTTGAACATGAACAGCCTGGAACATCGCTCCCCTTGCTTCCTGAACCGGAAGCCTCCGCCTTCGAGCCAGAAGGTCCTGGAGCATCGCTCCCCCTTCTTCCCGACTCTGACGCCTTTGCCCCGGAGCTAGAACAACCTGGAGCACCTGGTGACTCAGGCAACTCCACTTCTTTAGCAGCAGCCTCCTTCAGCCCACCATCTGACCTGCTTATCTCTAGCTCCACATAAGAGCTACCCCAATACGGCGTCAACTCATCGAAAACAATGTCTCTCGACACTATGAGTTTCTTCGTCGCAGGATCCATACACCTCCATCTTCTTCTCTGCTCATCATACCCAACAAAGACTAGCTTTGTTTTGAGAGCACCCGGAGTGTGTATATAGCAGGTAGATCCAAACACCCGAAGGTGCTTCACTGAGGGCTTCACTCCGAACATTAGCTCATAAGGAGTCTTCACTATGATCGGACTAAGAGGCATCCGGTTGATGACATGAGCAGCACAGGCCATTCCTTCCGCCCAAAGAGCCTTCGGAACGCCTTTACTCCGAAGCCAACACTTGCAGGTCTCCGTTAACCAACGGATCATCCGAGCTGCAACACTACCCTGTTGTGAAGTATGTCCACAAGAAAGCTCCATCTGGATCCCTTGCTTCCTGCAAAAGCGTGAGAACTCGTTTGAGGCAAACTCACCACCGAAACTTGTCCTCAACACCTTGATCCTCCGGCCAAGCTGGCCTTCGACAAGCTTCTTGAACTCCACAAACAAGCGTACCATGCTAGACTTCGTCTTCATAAAGTATACCCAAGTATACCCAGAATAGTCATCAACCAATATCAGCATGAACATGCTGCCTCCAAGACTGTCCGTGACGGTCGGTCCCACCAGAGCACAATGGACAACCGCCAATGGTGCATTACTCCTGGATTGTGCTTTGTCGACCATGAAGCGATAGGCTCCACTTTCCTGACATCCCGCACACCCCCGACCATCGCCATAGGATGACAATCTAGGCAAGCCTCTTACGAGTCTTTTTTCCGCCATTGCTTTCAGCTTGTCCATCCCTACATGCCCCAGTCTTTCATGCCAGATAGCAGCACTATCCTTGGCATCCAGCCGATCAGATCCAGAACTAGTTGAAGTCCCAACTACGTTCTTCTCCTTCCTCCCTACCTGAGCAACGTTCGCCGAGAGCAAGGTAACCTTGCACTCCTTCCGAAGATGACCTTGCTGCTTGCATTTATAGCACCGTGGTCCTTCCTTCCTCTTCCTATCACGCCTAGGAGAATCACTCCTTTCTTCTGATATGAAGTAGAGGGACCAACATCAGCAGCAACCTCCTTCACCTTCTTCCTGAACAACCCAACAAGGGAAGTCCAGACCTCCGCAGCTGACCGACATCCACTGATGTGGTCCAAGAGCTCCGATGAGATCACCTGCCTGAGAATAGACTCCGCTTTCGCATTTGCCTCCTTCCAAGCTCTCATCGCCGCAGCATTGCCAGCAGTATCCTCTTGTCTTCCTGCTCCGCATACAACCTCCCAAAGGTCCTCGCCAAGAAGAAAGCTCTTCATACAGGACTTCCACCGTTCACAGTTCGTCTCTGTAAGAAGATCAATACCAAGACAACTTGCATCCTCCACTTCCATGGTTCTACCACTGGTTTCCTCGACAGACGAGCAACTACTTCCATTGAGCACTGCTTGACCACTCCAACAACCTGGCTCTGATACCATGTTAAAATTCAACAAACCGCAGACGCCCCCTTGGATAACCTGCTGAAAACTCAACAAACCGAAGGAGAATACGCCCACTTATATGTTGAAAGTTTTTTTTTCCCGGATCGTGGAGTTAGCAGGGGTTATCTCAACAAAGCAGTAACAACCAGCAACACATGCAGCACAAGCTTCTTTATTGATCAAGAGCAAACCTTCTTTACAAGGCGAGACATACATGGCGAGACATGCTTCACCAAAACCCAACACCGGGAGAGCAGAGACAGTTACAAAGACAAGAACAAAAAACAAGCCGCGCGGACTCAATCAACAAGCCGCCGACCTACTGCTGTGGAGTCCGCTCAGTCCGCCAGGTCGCCAGACCGCAACCCAAGCCGCGCGGACTCACCCTTACTCCAATGCTTAGCTCTTCACCGACGGTCTGCACGCCGCCAGACCGCACAAGCTGCGTCACCGAAAGGAACAGTCCGCCTGAAGCAGGCGACTTCCTGAACCCCGAACCAAGTCGCCAAAGAGAAGACCGCCTGGTCGCTATCCGCGACCTGCTGTTTACCGCCTGTTGCTTAACCGCAGAGTCCGCACTGTCCCTGACCGCAATCAGAGCCAAGTCCTGACTTTCCAGCGCTATCCGCACAACCTGCACAGCACAACCGGGTCAACTCTCTATCCGCGCGGACACAAAGTCCAGGCCGCAGCAACTTACGCGAGCTCAAAAACTGTTCACTTACTTCGGTCCAGGTTCCCTCTGGTTCTCTTTCCTGATGTGACATGAGTCCTATTTATAGGCACGACGATGAGTATGGTCACCGTCCTTCCCGATAGGATAACCGCCACAACCCGCAGCAATAATATAGTGTGTCCGCCAGCCCGTGGACACACAATCCAGTCCGCCGCTCCTGTGCAGATAGCCAGTCCGCCCCAGCTTCTCCAAGGTCGGACTCCAATATCCAGTCCGCCTTGCCGCCAGAGACCAAGCCAGGACCACCACAGCCGGACTCCACAACAACCGTGTCCGCCATTCTGCGGACAAGGCATCAGCCCGCAAAACCCGAGCCCGCAGCCTCGCCATCAAGACGCCTGCCGGACTCAGCGGACACCCGGCTTCCGTCCGCATATCCCAAGTCCATTACCTCAACTCCAAGGCACCTCCGGACTTAGCGGACACGCCAATCCAGTCCGCTAACAGCAGACCCCAGTCCGCGTCCCTGAGTCCATAACCTCATCACAAGGCTCAACCGGACTCAGCGGACTCTGGCTCCAGTCCGCACGCTCCTGCACAAGCAATTCTTCAGTCCGCATATCCCCAGGCTAGCACACAAGGCAACAGCACTTCTACTAAGCTTGGCGGACTAAGAAACTAGCCCGCGCTCCACTACGCGATCTCCCCGGACTGAGCCATCCTGGACTTGGTTCAATTCCCACCAAGTCCAGTCCGCTGGCCACAAGGGCCAGTCCGCACTTACTGGCGGACACTGGATCTAGCCCGCCATACCGGGCGACCTCCAGTTCCTGTCCGCGCTGACCGGCGGTCTCCACGGCTTCCACTTGCCGCTTCACTAGAGCAAGACCAAGGCATCTGCCAAACCGGTCTGCTGAGCTCCAGTTCTTCAGTCCGCTTCAAGCCGGACTCCGCGGATAACATTCCTATCCGCCCGGTTACTTCCTGGGAGTAAACCGCCTGCTGAGCATGTAACACCCCCTATCCGTCGCATAACATATAGCAGTAGGTCCGGCCGGGGCCCGACGCCATATACCACAGACAGACCGGGTGGTTACGTATGGAAACCATCCAACCAATCTCAACGTCCTACACAGAGCATTCTAGCGGAAGCAATTTATTAAAGTTGCAAAACAAGAACCCAGCACAAGCATGAATGTCCACTAGCAAGATAATAGGAATGTTATTACAAAATACTCAAAAGTCGGCCGTAAGGCCTTACAAAATGTTTCACTTGTCTTTTACATGATTTCCAAACCTCGGCACGCAGGCCGGCCATACATGAACAAAACATAAAACATTTCCATTCGGGCCTTCGAGGGCCAGCTTCGCAAAATGGGCTTTAGCCCGCTATTGACCGCTTGGTCCAGCTGCACCTGCAAGCAAACAAACCACCGCACGGTGGCAAACAAAGCAACGGTCAGCAATGCTGACCAAATTATAACGATCCCGCCCCCAACTCGGGGCGGCGATGCTCCTTCCCTGCATTTCATTAGCACAAGCGAGCAATGCATATAATCATAGCCATTTCATCACAGACGTTGGCTCGTACGGCCACACGTCCCGTGCACTCAGGGCACATTCTCGGTGAACCGGTCGATGTTACGTCAAATAAAGCCATGAACATTCCGGACTCACCACCGCCTCTTGGACGGCAATTCCTATGAGCAATTTGTCTTCATGGTATTGGTCACGTCAAATTAAGCCATGGACCACCGAAGACCCCCATTTATGCCAACGGCGAGTCCCATGTAACCTTAGGTCGCTCTAACCGGACGACATAAAGCGGGTACGGCTCCATCTAACCCGTGCTCACGTCGCAACGACAATTTAAGCCATATGCGCGGGTCAAACTTTCACCGAGTCCCATTCTACCGCAAGTCACATAACCTCGTTATGTTCAAGTTGGCTTCCAAGCCACCAAGTTGGCAAGACCTCGTGTCCGCCCAGTTTTCCGGGTGCACCTTTGGGTTAGTCCCCAAGGCTCCCTGCTGCAATCTACCGCGTAGAAAACCCGAAAACACCAAATAGCACGGAGTCTTCTCCGGCCTTATGCAATGCAACATCACCGATCCGGACTAACATGTCCGGTAGGCTTCAACCAAAATGCCTAAGTCCGTTCTCGCATACGGACGCTAAACAACGGGGACTTTACATATCTACCCGAAGGAACGCCTCCAACTCTTCGCAAACTCGCGAGAGGGGGCTTCCTATGCAAAGAAAGAGAGCTATCATGCTCAAAAGTGAGGATCGTTACCCTTGCGTTCCTCTTCGGCGCCATCGAAAAGTAATCGGATGGAATTGACCGCACTAGCGTTGCCTCCGCGGATCCGGAGTCGGCTTGCGATTCGGAGCTCCGAAGCTCCTCCAATGGCGGATCTAGCTCCTCTTCTTCTTGCCTTAGCTTTTCTTTCTCCAAGGGTTTGGAGAGAGATCAAGTGGAAAAAGTGAGGGTTTTCTAAGTCAAAACCCGGGTATATCCCTTCAGGAACAACCCCCAGCCATTGGATCCTCAGTCAAAGAAATGAACGGCTTCGATTCGGGACTGAAATGCCCAATCTGGGCCGAACACGGCCTGGCACACGCGCCCGTGTCCAGGGTCGTGTGCCTCATTCGCCGTCAAAATCGAATCACCTGGAACCTCACACGGGCATCGAACACGCCCGTGTTCGATCTGACACGCCCGTGTTCCAACTGACACGGCCGTGTATCTGGCCGTGTACCCCATCAATTTTCTCCCGTTTCCAACCCGAGCGCTGACACGGGTTCGGACATGCCCGTGTCCTTGCCCGTGTCACCTTGACACGCCTGGGCTCCAGGCCGTGTACAAGGTCTCGGCACTTCACGGCTAAGTGTCGACACGGGTCGACACGCCCTGCGACACGCCCGTGTCGCAGGCCGTGTGCCATGTCTCGACACACTGTCGACACCAAAGTGTCGACTTCGCGGGACGAGTGTCGACACGGGTTGACACACCCTGCGACACGCCCGTGTCGCAGGCCGTGTGCCGTGTCTCGACACAACGTCGAAACACTGTGTCGACTTCACGGCTAAGTGTCGACACGGGTCGACACGCCCTGCGACACGCCCGTGTCGCAGGCCGTGTGCCCAGTCTCGACACAATGTCGAGACCAAAGTGTCGACTTCACGCCTTAGTGTCGACACAGGCTTGACACGCCCTGGGACACCCCGTGTCCCAGGCCGTGTGCCTGCAGCCAGAACTCAAACTGGCCCAAATTATTCCCCTTTGCTCCTTTGAGTTTCGGGGCGTTACAACTCTACCCCTCTTAACAGAATTTCGCCCACGAAATTACATAAAGGGAAAAACAACATGTACAAACTAAAATTTGTACCTGAGCGGAACAACTCCGGATATTCGTCAAGCATCGTCTGCTCTCGCTCCCAAGAGAGCTCCTCACGACCGCAATTGTCCACCGGACTTTGACCATCCTGATCTCTTTATTGCGTAGCCGCTTGACCTCCGAGTCCTCAATCCGCACGGGCTTGACTTTTGTCGTTAGACCACTATCCACCGGCACTTGATTGGCCGCGATCACTTGCGTAGGCTCTTGCAACCGCCTTCCGAAGCACCGAAATATGGAATACATCGTGTAAACCACTTAGCTCCACTGAAAGCTTCAGCCGATAGGCCGCTTCTCCTACTCGCTCCAGAACATCGAACGGTCCAAGGTACCTCGGGCTTAGCTTTTTCAACCGTCGCACCCGCGAGACACCCTTGAACGGCTTGATCTTCCAGTATACATAATCGCCCACAGCGAACTCCACGTTCCTGTGCCTGGCATTATAGTACTTTGCTTGCCGGTCCTGAGCGATAAGCAACCTCTCCCGAATTGTTCTCACCAAAGAAGTAGCATCATCCACTTCCGATCGCTTATACAACTTCGACTCGCCCGTTTCTAACCAAGACAACGGCGTGCGACATCTTCTACTGTATAGGGCCTCGAAAGGCGCCATCTGAATACTTGCTTGGTAGCTGTTGTTGTATGCGAACTCCACCAAATAAAGGTGGTCCTCCCACTGCTTTCCGAAGTCCAAGACACACATGCGAAGCATGTCTTCCATCGTTCTATTGACCCTCTCGGTCTGCCCATCCGTTTGCGGATGGAAGGCTGTGCTAAACTTCAGCTTTGTTCCCAACATTTGCTGCACCAGCCTCCAATCATTGGACGTGAACCGCCCATCTCGGTCACTCACGATGCTGCGGGGCACACCATGAAGCCGCACTATGTTATCCACATAAAGCTTCGCCAGCTTCTCCACCGGATCATCCTTCCTATGCGGAATAAAATGCGACACCTTTGTTAATCGATCGACCACCACCCAAATGGCGTCGTTCCCCTTTTGCGACCTTGGCAAACCATGCACAAAATCCATAGAGATGTCGTCGAATTTCCACTCCGGAATAGGCAAGGACTTAAGAAATCCTCCCGGCTTTTGGCACTCCGCCTTTACCAAAGCGCAGGTTTGGCACTTCGCTACATATAGCGCCACATCCTTTTTCAAACCCGGCCACCAAAATAGTTTCTTAACATCACGGTACATCTTCGTGCTCCCCGGGTGAATCGAGTACTTGGTATGATGCGCCTCGTACAACAATTCCACCCGTAAATTGCCCACGCTTGGGACGCACAAACGACCGTCTTTCCACAGCAATCCGTCCTCCACAACGAATTGGGAATTTGACCCATCCAGAGCCTCTATCATGAACTGCTTCATATGAGCATCCATATCCAAAGCCTGCCGAATCCGATCAGCCAGGTCATATTGGACTTCAGTCCAATTCAGCACTGCTTCAGCACTAGATTGTCTATCCACACAAACAATCTCCAACGCCTCCAGCTCCTGCACCAACCGCTCATCATGCACTGATAGCCACTTCGCTTGAGCTGGGGCTCGGCGACTCAACGCGTCCGCAACCGCATTCCCTTTGCCAGGCACGTAGTGGATCTTGAATGTATAGTCTCCATAAACTCCATCCATCTGCGCTGTCGTATATTCAGATCCTTCTGATCAATCAGATGCTTCACGCTCTTGTGACCGGCGTAGAGATCCACTTTCACAACGTATACCATTATGCCTTCATAGCTTCAAGGCAAAACTCACGGCCATACGCTATTATGCTTCCGTGTTGCAGTAGTACGCAACCCAAATCGCTGCCCTACGCGTCCTTAAAAATCTCATTGCCTTCGGTTCCACTTGGCGAAGTCAGCACAGGCGTCGTAGTCAACCGACCTTATAACTCCTCAAAAGCTCGCGCGCACTCCGGCGTCCAAAAGAACTTATGCTCCTCCCTCGTCAAAGTAGTGAGAGGTAACGGTATCCGCGAGAAGTTCTCCACGAAGAGCCTATAGTAGCCGGCAAGCTCCAGCAAACTCCGGACTTCCGCTACCGTAGCCCGCTCAGGCCACTCTCGTATCGCAACAATCTTTGCCGGATCCACCGCAATACCCTCTCCACTCACTATATGCCCGAGGAACGCCACTGAGGATAGCCAAAACTCGCACTTCGAGAACTTGGCATACAACTGATTTCTCTTTAGCGTCTCCAACACCAAAGGAAGACGCTGGAAGTGATCTTCCTCCCTTTGCGGGTACACCAAAACATCGTCGATGAAGACGATCACGAACTGGTCCAAGTACTCCCTGAATGTCCTGTTCATAAAAATCCAGGAACACTGACGGCGCATTAGTCAGCCCAAACGGCATGACCGTAAACTCGTAGCGCCCGTGTCCTGTACTCAACATTTTCTTAGGGATATCCCTCTCCCTTATCTATTTAGAGTACGCCGTTGACCCTACCAACTGATCACAAAGATCATCGATCCTTGGGATTGGGTACCTGCTCTTTTCCGTCAACTTGTTGACCTCCCGATAATTAATACGCAGCCTCAGCCTTCCATCTTTCTTCTTAATAAAGAGGGTCGGTGTGCTCCAAGGCGAAGAACTTGGACGCGCATTCCCTTGCTCCAACAACTCTTGCAGTTGAACTTTCAGCTCCGCCATTACCTTAGGCGTTAGCCGATACGGAGATCGCGACACAGGCTTTGCACCTGACACTAGCTCCAGGAAGATCTGCGGGGAACAGATCAGGGTATTCCGACACCACTGAAATACAATCCAACGCGGGCTTCGGCTTTGCAACCTCTACTAGTGTAAAGAACAGTTCTGCTCCAGCACGAACCGCCTTCACCACCTGAAGAGCAGACGTCAACGTCTTGCTCGACCCCCTTTAAGTCCGTAAAAGTCGTCTCACGGTTTGCTCCCAGCTTGACTTCCTTGCTACCGCACTCTATAAGGCCTGCTGCTCCGAGAGCCAGTCCATGCCAAATATAACGTCAAACTCCACCAACGGAAGTAACGACGCTTGCAGATCGTACTCCTAATTCCCAAACCACAAACTAAGAGCAACGAATTCTACCCTCGCCGAACGAGCACCATTGGACTATAACGCATCCAATTTATCTCTTTCCATCGAAGGAGGTATTCCAAGGCACAATAAGATTCCTAATAAAGGAACGCGAAGTTCCCTAAACGAACGGTGCTCTTGAAGATAAAGTACAGCCGCAGGCAAAACTTAGCACAAATAGTTCTAAGCTAACATGCACAAGGGAGACAAGTATTTAAGGTAAAACTATCTTTAAACCATACCTGTCATCACGACGGCGTGTTTCCTCCAGGGTTTTAGGCACTCACGGGCATAATGCCCCGGCTCCCCACAATTGTAACATGTTCCCGGGGTTTGGCTTGTAGTTGCCCCCGAAGTACCAGAAGGAGCTGAACCCGAAGTCCTATGCTTCTTATACCATTTTCGATATGCCGACCTTGAGGTGTTCGGCACTTTGAATGCCGTTTCCTTCGCACTGACATCCTTGACTGCTCCTGACATAGGTTTCTTCCCCTTCCGAGCACCATTCCAACAGTCTCGGGCAAAGTGCCCTTTCTTTCCACAAGTATAACAAGTGTAAGTAGCTTTACTAGTCGATTTCATAACCCCTTCTCCAGCATTCTGCTGGATGCAGCTCTTATGGGGTTTATATAGTTCGATACCATGGTCGCTGGCATCGGGAGGGTCTTCTTCAACTCTGCCTCCAATGATCTAGCTGATTCCACTAAGGCTCGGAATCCCAACAACTTTGGTCCTAGCAGTAGGACTCGTAACTCGGCGCGTAGGCCATTATAGAATCTATCGACTGTAGCTTGCTCATTATCCGACTCAAAGCATGGGTAGCGACTTATCATAAGAAAAGCTTGCAAATATTCCTCAACCGTGTGCGCTCCCTGCACTAAGTTCATAACCAGCTGCTGCCCCAATGGTCTACCAAAGGTCATCTGCTGCATCGCGCCCACCGGCGTTGAAGCCACAGCAGGGGCGCAGGGTTGTACATTTCCTCCTAGCTGTGCACCCGTCACAGCGAACACCGCTTCTACAATCCTTCTAACGGTTTCATACGAAGGAGGAGGCTCAAACACCTCACCGGGTGCACTATGCTCCTCAGAAACCGGACATTCAGGCTGTCCAACACCGCTTCCGGTCACCTATAGTGGTACAAAACACCGTTAAGCGACCAAATAACATTGCAAACAACAATTATAGGAACACGCAGGTTCCTCAAACACGAGTATTTTCATTCCTAAGTGGACATTCATGGGTTCTTTTTACTGTTATTACGATGACGCACACAATGTGCTCACCACCCCTTAAAAAGAATTCGCCCACGAATTCACTTTAAGCCCGACCAAAACCAGTAGTCTGATACCAAATTGTAACACCCCCTATCCGTCGCATAGCATATAGCAGTAGGTCCGGCCGGGGCCCGACGCCATATACCACAGACAGACCGGGTGGTTACGTATGGAAACCATCCAACCAATCTCAACGTCCTACACAGAGCATTCTAGCGGAAGCAATTTATTAAAGTTGCAAAACAAGAACCCAGCACAAGCATGAATGTCCACTAGCAAGATAATAGGAATGTTATTACAAAATACTCAAAAGTCGGCCGTAAGGCCTTACAAAATGTTTCACTTGTCTTTTACATGATTTCCAAACCTCGGCACGCAGGCCGGCCATACATGAACAAAACATAAAACATTTCCATTCGGGCCTTCGAGGGCCAGCTTCGCAAAATGGGCTTTAGCCCGCTATTGACCGCTTGGTCCAGCTGCACCTGCAAGCAAACAAACCACCGCACGGTGGCAAACAAAGCAACGGTCAGCAATGCTGACCAAATTATAACGATCCCGCCCCCAACTCGGGGCGGCGATGCTCCTTCCCTGCATTTCATTAGCACAAGCGAGCAATGCATATAATCATAGCCATTTCATCACAGACGTTGGCTCGTACGGCCACACGTCCCGTGCACTCAGGGCACATTCTCGGTGAACCGGTCGATGTTACGTCAAATAAAGCCATGAACATTCCGGACTCACCACCGCCTCTTGGACGGCAATTCCTATGAGCAATTTGTCTTCATGGTATTGGTCACGTCAAATTAAGCCATGGACCACCGAAGACCCCCATTTATGCCAACGGCGAGTCCCATGTAACCTTAGGTCGCTCTAACCGGACGACATAAAGCGGGTACGGCTCCATCTAACCCGTGCTCACGTCGCAACGACAATTTAAGCCATATGCGCGGGTCAAACTTTCACCGAGTCCCATTCTACCGCAAGTCACATAACCTCGTTATGTTCAAGTTGGCTTCCAAGCCACCAAGTTGGCAAGACCTCGTGTCCGCCCAGTTTTCCGGGTGCACCTTTGGGTTAGTCCCCAAGGCTCCCTGCTGCAATCTACCGCGTAGAAAACCCGAAAACACCAAATAGCACGGAGTCTTCTCCGGCCTTATGCAATGCAACATCACCGATCCGGACTAACATGTCCGGGTAGGCTTCAACCAAAATGCCTAAGTCCGTTCTCGCATACGGACGCTAAACAACGGGGACTTTACATATCTACCCGAAGGAACGCCTCCAACTCTTCGCAAACTCGCGAGAGGGGGCTTCCTATGCAAAGAAAGAGAGCTATCATGCTCAAAAGTGAGGATCGTTACCCTTGCGTTCCTCTTCGGCGCCATCGAAAAGTAATCGGATGGAATTGACCGCACTAGCGTTGCCTCCGCGGATCCGGAGTCGGCTTGCGATTCGGAGCTCCGAAGCTCCTCCAATGGCGGATCTAGCTCCTCTTCTTCTTGCCTTAGCTTTTCTTTCTCCAAGGGTTTGGAGAGAGATCAAGTGGAAAAAGTGAGGGTTTTCTAAGTCAAAACCCGGGTATATCCCTTCAGGAACAACCCCCAGCCATTGGATCCTCAGTCAAAGAAATGAACGGCTTCGATTCGGGACTGAAATGCCCAATCTGGGCCGAACACGGCCTGGCACACGCCCGTGTCCAGGGCCGTGTGCCTCATTCGCCGTCAAAATCGAATCACCTGGAACCTCACACGGGCATCGAACACGCCCGTGTTCGATCTGACACGCCCGTGTTCCAACTGACACGGCCGTGTATCTGGCCGTGTACCCCATCAATTTCTCCCGTTTCCAACCCGAGCGCTGACACGGGTTCGGACACGCCCGTGTCCTTGCCCGTGTCACCTTGACACGCCTGGGCTCCAGGCCGTGTACAAGGTCTCGGCACTTCACGGCTAAGTGTCGACACGGGTCGACACGCCCTGCGACACGCCCGTGTCGCAGGCCGTGTGCCATGTCTCGACACACTGTCGACACCAAAGTGTCGACTTCGCGGGACGAGTGTCGACATGGGTTGACACGCCCTGCGACACGCCCGTGTCGCAGGCCGTGTGCCGTGTCTCGACACAACGTCGAAACACTGTGTCGACTTCACGGCTAAGTGTCGACACGGGTCGACACGCCCTGCGACACGCCCGTGTCGCAGGCCGTGTGCCCAGTCTCGACACAATGTCGAGACCAAAGTGTCGACTTCACGCCTTAGTGTCGACACAGGCTTGACACGCCCTGGGACACGCCCGTGTCCCAGGCCGTGTGCCTGCAGCCAGAACTCAAACTGGCCCAAATTATTCCCCTTTGCTCCTTTGAGTTTCGGGGCGTTACAGAGCATACACTGGCCTGTCAGACCGCCGCTGCTATCCGCGCAGTCCGCGCGAACAGACCGCCCAGGCCGCCACAGAGCAAACCGTCTGCAACATCCCTGCCGACCTAGCAGTCCGCCAACCCAGTCCGCGTAGTTCGCGCGGATAGGTTTCCCAAGCCTTCCATTCACCCACTTTCACTTCACAGAATTCAACAGCGACAAGGGCAGAAACACTTAGTCGGGCGACCAACAAGCAAGACAAGCGGCGAGGGAGGCCGCAGCCAAGAAGTAGAGCAAAATAGAGGGAAAGAAGTCGCACGGCTAGAGAGAAGGCCGAGCGAACAGGAGAGTGAGAAGACCACACGAACTGGGAGGAGTTCGCGAGAAAGGCAAACAAGTCGTGCGAACAGAGCAGAGACCGCACGAGCAGAAGCTGGTCGCGCGAATAAAGTGAGATCGCGGGGAGAGAAGAGGCAGGCCGCGCAAGGGAGAACAGGTCGCGACGACTTAGGAATAGGTCGCGGCGACAAGAGAGCAGGAGCGGCTAGAAAAGGAGGCCACACAAAAGAGAACAGGTCGCGGCGACTTAGGAACAGGCTGTGGCGTCGAGAGAGCGGGAGTAGTTAGACAGGAGGGGCAGAGAGGATGCCCACACAAGGGAAGAAGAAATTGCGTGAACATGACACGACAAGATAAGTACAAATCGCGAGAACAGTCACGAGTAGAGGAACAAGCCGCGCAGACAGGTCGCGCGGACAGAGAGGTCTCAAAAATTGAGGAGGAAAAAGATCGAGGGCTCTGATACCATGTGAGAACAGGAAAAAGTAGACCAAAAATTTGGAGTAACAAAATTTTTATTATCTAAAAAGATATCTCTTACAAAGGTATAACTTCCCTTTTATAAAATGAAGGAGAGAGAGATTACAATGAAGCAATGTGGGACTAAATAATTACAAGTGTAAGCGGTTTAACATAAAACAAGCAGAACAGGCGGCGCGGTTAGATGAATAGGCTAACCGCCCGGCCACCACAAGAAAGAGAGCACAAGCCACCATAGGAGACCGCCAAACCGCCCGGTCTTTAAGACGCGTGGAACAAACCGTCAGACCGCCCGGATAACCACAACAACAGTCCAGCCACCAAACCACAGTAGAGAAACCGACAGACCGCTCGGTCTCCAAACAGCAACATACCATCTTTTGTTAGAAACCAGGCCGGGGGTCCCACATGGGTAAAGGCCCGGCCCTGGCCGACTGCAGTCTAACACATCCCCAACCAAATCTCCGTGCAAGGCTCCGAATTTACATACGAGAATATTGAACGACAGGTTGTTGAAAGCTGGTCTCGACCCCAGCGCCTCCTTTATCAAACCCTTATTCAGGGACCAGATATCCAACTAAGCTGCAGCTCAGTTGGGTATCTGGTCCCTGAATAAGGGTTTGATAAAGGAGGTGCTGGGGTCGAGACCAGCTCTTAACAACCTCTCATGAAATATTCTTGTGCGTAAATTCGGAGCCTTGCACGGAGATTTGGTTGGGGATGTGTTAGTCTGCAGTCGGCTAGGGCCGGGCCTTTACCCGTGTGGGACCCCCGGCCTGGTTCCTAACAGTGTATTTTCACGGTATTAAAAATCACTTAAAAAATAAGCACACAAACACAGAGATTTTATAGTGGTTCCCAGAATTGGGTACGTCCACTTTCCCACCTTGCCTATCTACCACGAAGGGATAAATTCGGCTACCTCACCTTTCTCAGATTATCAACAATCTTACACCTCGGATCAACGCTCCTACACCTCGGAGAACAAACTCTCCTACACCTCGATCTACAACCGGATCTACAACTCTATCCACACACGGATCTACAAACTCGATCCACAAATAGATCTACAAACTCGATCCTCAAATGGATCTAAAAATTCGGAGACAAATCTCCTACAATATGTAAAGGAATATTACAAAATACAAATGATTGCAAGTCTTCGCTTCGACGTTCTTTGTAGAAGTAGATCTTGAAACTTGTAGAAGTCGGAAACTTGAAATCCTTGTGGAACTTGAATCTTGAGCCTTCGATATTTGAATAACTAGGACTGGAGTAGAATAGATTTTGAGAGAAGAAGTGATCCAGTCACGTAAGTTGAAGACGAACGATCGTGCACGTAGCTGGCGGTCGAAATTAAGAAATCACGAATCACAAGAGTCGGCCGGCGGTTTCTGTTTTCGGGAATCTTTTGAAATTAAAAAGTAATTAGGGCAAGATTAGTCAGTTCGAAAATCAAACTAACATATATATAGAGAGATTCGAAATAACGGCTATAAAAAAATTCCAAAAACGTAACCTAGAAGTTACTGTGCATGGCCGACCAAAATCCGAACCAGTCAAAATTTTTGAAAAATGGCCCAAGTCAAATTCAGCAGAATTCGTCGAATATCGATTATGATACTCGCCGAATGTATATGTGATATACGTTGAAGTGGACTTGGAAGAAAATCCAGAATGAGTAAAAATTTGACTCGACGAATTAGGCGAGTACCGCTTGGGATACTCGATGAATTCGACGAGTATCGTCTGGTATACTCGACGAATTCGGCGAGTATCCCCAGTGATACTCAACGAATATTCCTTGGCGAATTTTTCGATTTTCAGCGAATTTTTCCTAAGTATATACTACGAATTCGAAGGGTATCGGGAAGTATATCCGACGAATTCGGCGAGTATTAAGATGATACTTGACGAATTCGACGTGTATGCCTGACCATACTCGCTGAATTTTACTTCGGTAAAATTCCAATTTTGTTAAGTCCATGTCTTTGGCCTTCTGTGATAGTTCTCCTGAACATGGGATAGAAGTACACACCAATAGAGAGAATACACATGAGTAAACACATTGACCTATACAATGAAGGATTACATTGTATAGTCCTATGTTTACTGACCCACTGTAACCTGACAATGGCGTGTACTTAGCAAAGTAAACCTGCAAGTACAAAACTAGAATAGCAGTATCAAATACAATCTCAATTCGTCTTAGCTTGACTTGTCCTTGTTCAAATCAGGGTTATTGTGGATGCAATACCCAACAGAGACCAATATAGGCTATAATGACAGGGGACAAGAGCAAAGACAGAAGAGGCCCAATGAGAGGCGGGATTTCATCATATTAGAGAGGAAGAGGATGCCCTTTTCTGAACTTCAGGCCAGAGTAGAGGCCTCCATCAGCATTACTCCTGGATACACGTCAGCTATAATTCTAGGAGTCGTAGAGGCAGGAGGAGAGAGCACGCCATCTGATGGTCTGTTTTCAGTTCCACTATCCGGGGCATATATGGGCTTATTACCCCCAGAGATTTCTTCCTCCTCCTACTGCTACCCCACCAGTTCAGCATGCTAGAGGCCATAGCCATGGATGGGGTTGTTGCCAAGGAGATCACCGACCTACTTGTGACCAGGTCTACACATTGGATCTAGCGCAACCTAGGCACCCCGTCAAGATCATAGCAGGTAACCTAGTAAAAATTCAAAAGATTCAATTTTCAAATTTGAATATTAGTATAAATAACCTCTAACAAAACTTATACCACAAACAACTCAAGCATAGTACTTGTGTGTGGCAAGACTTCCCATACATTGTTTAATACAGGTGTATCACACTCGGTCATCTCGGAGGACTTCGTAGAGGATTTGGATGGCGTTCAATGCTTCCCTGGTGTCGTTAGGAGGGTACAACTTCCAAATGGATTAGAGCTGCACTCCACACTAAGTGCAACATGTGCATGGATATTAGAGGAAAGCTATTTGACACACCGACGATGATCCTACAGATACCAAACCTCAATTTGATCCTAGGCATGACTTGGTTACACTAGCACTGTGCCAGGATCGATTGCGCAATCAGGAGAATCTTTTTGACACAGGGAGACACGGAGGTGACATTCGAAGGTATTAGACCAGTATCCTGGGCATTACTTGTACAACCTTGGGCTTGCGGGAGGGGGCAAGAGGAGCTGAAGAGGCGAGTGGGACCATGCGGTCCACTCACCGGAGGCGAGACGGGGCTCGAATGGGTAGGCGAGACGTCTCTCGCGGCGCGGGCTGGCACTTGATGGCGAGATGGCTCTCATAAGGCAGGAGACCTGCGAGACGAGAAGGTAAGCTCGTCTCGCCCGTGGGCTATTTTCTCGCTCGCCATATGAGGAAAAAAGATGTTTTTTACCTTCTTACGCCCAAGGGGGGATTTTACTCTTCTGCCCTAGGTAATTTTACACTTTTGTCCTTGGTGGTCTGCATATAACTCTTCAGAACAACGAAGTTTGGCTGTTGGCAAACCCAACCCAGGGTATTTTGGTAATTTCAGGTCGGTTCACTATGGTTATTGGCAGATCAAACTCAGAGGCCTATAAATAGACCGATAAGGTGCCTTGAAGAGGTTATTGAACCATTCCATCTACTTCCTCAGAGGCACCTAGCTCAGCATTGGCTAGGGAGGGGGAAAACTTCTGATTCTTCCGGGAAAGAGGTGGGACATCCGAGCTGATACCATGAGTCTCTTTCTGGCTCTGTAACTCACATCGTGAGCGTGGTTCCAGAAGAGTAGGTGTGAGCTGCAACTTCCGGTCCGAACTCTAGGTGAAGTTGGGTTACTGGCTTCAATATTTTTGGTGCGGTGAGCGTGGACCGCAAACCATACAGAAGAATCTCGAGCTATCTCATGGCAGGAGGTCATGGAGAGGGAGACGGAGACGGGTCAGATAACTCGGGAGGATTCGTTGTAAGGGAGGAATTAATGGCGTCCATCAAAGGCATTATGGACAAGTTACAGGGGATCTCGCGGCAGGGCGATTACTTAACCCCGTTACCTCAGGCGCCTGCTCTTGCGCTACAGGATGAGCTCATCTCGGCAAGAGTAGGAGAAGATGCCCCGAGAGGCGGCCAGGGAAGGAAGTGATTGTGGAGGGAGGCGGGCGGGACCTGGATGGAAGGGAGTTGTTCCCAAGCCCTGCGAGTGCCGTCTCGCCAGGAGGCGTTGTTGCGCGAGTGGGGGTGGTGAGACCAGTGGCGAGAGGGTCCCCGTTCTGTGAGTTGATCCTATCAGCTCCAATCCCAGAAGGGTTCAGGGAGCCCGAGATGAACTACTATATGGGAAAGGACGATCCTCTCCAGCACTTGCAATGGTTCGAAGACACGGTTTCCATCAGACCGATGACAGACGCATTCAAGTGCTGTCTTTTTGCCATCACCTCGAAGGATAAGGCAAGGGGCTGGTTTCATCAGCTCCCTACGGGTTCAATATACAGCTTTGAAGTTCTCAGTAGAAGCTTTTAGTTGCGCTTCTCAACTTCGAAGAAAAGAAAGAAGAATCCGGAGTCAATTTTTCTGATTAAGCAGAGGGCAGACGAGTCCCTAGCCTAGTATGTAGACAGGTTCCAGGAAGAGATTTTGGATATTCAGGAAGTGCCTGGATTTTCCCTCCATATGGCCTTCACCATTGGACTACGGGAGTGTTTCTTCACGATGAGCCTAACTCGGAAGGCGCCACAGTCATTTGAGGGATTGATGGAGCAGGTTGCGAAAGAAATAGCCATGGAGACAGCAAATCCGGCCTTTGCTAGGAAGTTGGCAAGGCTGACGGAGGTCCAATCAAGGGGACCAAGAGGAGGAAGATAGCAAGAGGGGATAAGAAGAGAAGAGCCGAGGGCGCCGAAGTACCAGGAGTTGGGATGGAGGCAGTAAGGAGGCCCTGCCTAAGGGCAAGGAAGAGATTTTCCATGGGGGGGGGGAGGAACCAACAAGGAGGACCCGGGAGGTTTAACAAGCAGAGGTGGGGGTATGGTCCTAGACCACCCCTACCCCTGCCATAACAAGCTATGTACATCGGCCGAGGGAGAGGTAGAGGCCGAGAGAGAGGAAGAGCAGGAGCGGGAGATGGAAGGAGGAGGAACCCTCAGGAGGGGAGATGAGAGTAGGAGGTAGCGTTGCCATATTGTGACTTCCACGAGGAGGAGGGTCAAGCAACGGCTACCTGCCCGGAGTTCTTGGAGATGAGAAGAGCTAGGGGAGAAGGGGAGTAGTAGATGTTGGTGCAGATAATGGAGGTGACAGGTACTAGAGAGGAAGATTGATGTGTGGACCGAGCGGATGTAGGGGATCGAGGTGGGATCGGAGTGATCCATGAGGGAGTGGGGATTGAGGCTACCCGTAAGGAGAGCCTTCATACCATGTACCGTCGAAACGTAGCTTCGACGTCACAAGCCCCTCCCCCGGATGAGAAGATCACCTTCTCTCGAAAAGACATGCCGGGCCATGAATACCCCTTTTGTGATGCGCTGGTGATCCAGACTGCCATCGAAAACCTCACGGTGTCGCGGATCCTGGTCGACAATGGAAGCTCGGTAAATGTTATCTTCAAAAAGGCATTTAATGAGATGAGGGTGGACGCCCGAAAGGTGCTGGCAGCAGATGGTCCGTTGTTCGGATTCTTGGGAGAAAGGAAGGAAGTCGAGGGGGGAGTGGGACTCTAGGTAACCGGGGGGCTATCCAGGAATTGCCATTTTGTCATAGTGGATGCCCCCAAAAGTTACAACACCATTTTTGGACACCCCTTGATCAATGCTTTTAGATGTGTCCCGTCGTATTTCCACCAATGCTTGAAGCTCAATGCTGGAGGGACCCAAATCAGAGTACGAGGAGACCCAAAGGCAGCTAGGTAATGTTATGTAACGACGGTGAACACCATTTCTTAGCAGGGAGAGGCCGAGGAGATGGAGAAGAGGATGTAGCAGTGGCAGCAGGAGTTCAGAGGCGAAGTAGAGGAGGACAAGGAAGATAGGGAGGTCGAAGGGGAAGGAGAAGTAAAGATGGTGGGAGGCATTGCAGTGCAGCCGGAGTTGGAGGGAGAGAAAGAAGGAGAGATGGGATTAGAGGAGGAGAAGGAAGATAGGGAGGTCGAAGGGGAAGGAGAAGTATAGATGGTAGGAGGCATTGCGGTGGAGCTTGAGATGGCGGGAGAGAAGGAAGGAGAGATGGGGGTAGGAAATGAAAAAGGAAGAGAGATAGAGTCGAAGGAAAGTGGAGGAGGGAGAAAAGGAAAATGAAGGATGGAGGAAGTGGGAGAATTGTCCGGGGGGAAGCCCGACCGGAGAAGAGGATAAGTAGACTACTAGAAGGAGGAAGCACCAGCGAGGTAGAGGTGGAGAAGTTTTGGGAAGAAATGGTTGTGGCTGTTACGGAGCACGAGGCAACGAACCAGGAAGCCATAGAACAGGAGGATATGTTGGGGGATAAGGAGAAAGAGGAGGAGCCGTCAAGGCTGAAGGCAGCCATGGAGGTACTAGAGATGGAGATCCTCACTAAAGAAGGAAGGAAAGAGAAGATAAAAGTCAACGGCGAGCTCAGTTCAGAAGACCAGGAGGAGATCAAGACATGCGTACAGAGGAACATTGACATCTTCGCCTGGAGCGCGGCTGACATGCTGGGAGGCGATGCGGACGCGGCGTGCCACAATCTCAACCTCGACCCCAACGCTCATCATGTACAACAGAAGAAGAGGGACATCGTCACTAAGATGGTCGGGCCCATCAGAGAGGAAGTAGAGAAGCTGCTTAAGGCGGGGTTCATGTCTGCATGTAAATATCCGGGTGGGTAAGCAACGTTATAATGGTGAAAATGGGGAGGGTAAGTGGGGAATGTGTGTGGATTTCTCTCTCTTGAATAAATCATGCCTTAAGGATTGTTATCCTCTGCCTCGAATCAACGCGCTAGTTGACTCAGCCATCGATTTTTCACAGATGAGTTTTCTAGATGCATTTTCAGGATACCACCAAATACGCATGCACTCTTTGGACGTCAAGGATGTCACCTTCGTCACGGAATATGGGTGCTTCTGTTTCAATGTAATGCCCTTTGGATTGAAGATTATGGGGGCGACTTATCAAAGAATGATGGATCGGATCTTCCGAGAGCAAAAAGGGCGGAACCTCGAAGTTTATGTGGATGACCTGATGATCAAAAGTTGAGATCTCAGGTCTCAAGTCTTGGATCTTGAGGAAACCTTTGGAACCTTAAGAAAATATAAGATGAGACTCAACCCCCTGAAATGTGTCTTTGGAGCCAATAGGGGAAAGTTTCTAGGGCATCTCCTTACCCCATCCGGAGTAGAACTCAATCCCGATAAGGTAAAGGCAATCCTAGAACTGGAATCTCCCAAAAATACCAAGGAGGTTCAACATCTCACCGGCAAACTGGCCGGACTAAGCAGGTTTTCTCTCGAGCCTGGGAAAAATGCTTGCCTTTCTTCCTGATATTAAGAGGAGGTAAGAAGTTCAAATGGTCCCCTGAATGCGAGGAGGCTTTTCAGGCTCTAAAGAAACAGCTCAGCAGGATGCCTCTACTCCATGGGCCAGGGGAAGGGGAGGTCTTGTTCTTATATTTGGGAGTAGGGATCAGAGCAGTGAGTTCGGTTCTTGTACGAGAGGAAGGAAAAAAGCAGTTCCCAATCTATTACGTAAGCAGGGTCCTGAAGAAGGCGGAATTAGGGTACCCTATCCTTAAAAAGCTGGCATTCGCTCTCATCATATTAGCCAGGAAGCTCAGGCCATACTTCCAGGCCCATTCGATTCAGCTAGTGATGGATCATCCCCTTCATCGCATCTTGTAGGGGGTGGAGAATTCTGGTAGGTTGGTCAAATGGTCGATAGAACTCAGTGAGTTTGACCTCACTTTTACTCCTCGGCTAGCCCTCAAAGCACAAGCGGTGGCCGATTTCCTAGCAGATTATGTAGTCGAGGTCCAAGAGGCTGAAGCACCCCTCGAGCTGCCTGGGAGATACTAGTTGATGTAGCGTTAGAAAAAAATTCTTTTGGAGAAGGGATGATCTTGGTAAGTCTAGAAGGGGAATTGAGAAGGCCCTGAAGATCCACTTCACGATCACTAACAACCAAGCGAAATATGAGGCGATCATCGCAGGACTCAGGTTGGCTCGGGAGCTAGGCATACAGGACATCAAGGTATCCATGGACTCCATGGTAGTTGTAAGTCAAATCAAATGAGAGTTTGAAGCGAGGGAGCCCACCATCTAATTGTACATAGTGAAGGTCGAAGACATCATCGGGCAGTTCCGTAGCTTTTCGATTCAACACGTCCTGAGAGATGAAAGTGCTCATGCTAACCATCTCGCCAAATACGGCCCCCGGGCAGGAGGAACGGTGATGGAACTCTTCATACCGTCCATAGAAGAAGGATAACTTATGGGTATAGACCAGCAAGGGTCTTGGATGGATCCCTTCATCGCCTATTTGACCTCGAGACAACTTCCTGAGGGGGATCTCGATAAGAAGAGGGTCAGGTATAAATCAGCATACTACCTACTGAAGGATGGGGCATTATACCATAAGACACTATCGGGTCTATTGGCTCAATGCGTATCTGAGGAGGAGGTTCCAAGGGTCCTGGAAGAAATTCATATAGGGGAATGCAGAGTCACTCAGGGATTCAGACTTTAGAGAGGAGAGTGTTGAGGCAGGGATACTTCTGGCCTACCCTCAGGAAAGATGCAGAAGAATTCACGAAAAGATGTCAAAAGTGTAAGGAATTTGCCCCCCTCCAACTCCTTCCCGCCCAAAGGCTACGTACAATCACGGCTCCCTGGCCCTTAGTGATATGGGGGCTGGATCTGGTGGGTCCTTTCCCCCAGGCTAGTGGCAGAGGAAGTTTCTGCTGGTCATGGTGGATTACTTTTCAAAATGGCTGGAGGTGAAGGCGTTAGCTAAGGTGACATTGTAGGTGGTCAAAAATTTCATTTGGGGAGAGATCATCTGCAGGCATGGGCTACCGCTGGCCATCGTCACTGATAATGGACCATAATTCGCTAGTAAGGAATTCGTCGATTTCTGTATCCGGCTGTGCATAGACCTCTGTTTCGCCTCGGTTCACCATCCTCGGAGCAATGGATAGGTGGAAGCAGCAAACAAGATCATCGTGAATCTTTTGAAGAAGAAAGTGGAGAACTTAAGAGGAAGTTGGGTGGAACAGCTCCCTTCGGTTCTGTGGGCCTTGAGGACCATACCAAACACCTCCACGGGGGAGACTCCATTTAAACTCTCTAATGGCTCGGAAGCCGTCATACCGATAGAGTTCGAGGTCACATCCCCAAGAATAGTCACTACAAAGGAGGGAGACAAAGGATGAAGGACAGAGAATGAGGAGAAAAAACTCTCTCTTGATCTGGTAGAGGAACTCAGGGATTTAGCATTGATCCGATAGGAAGAAGTGAAGCGACGAATGACGAGATACTTTGATAAACATATAATGGTCAAGTAGTTCCAGAAGGGAGACTTGGTCCTCAAGAAAGTAGACGGAGCAGGCAGAGGTGCCTCAGTAGGAAAGCTCAATCCCAACTAGGAAGGTACCTTTGTAGTGAAGGAGGTCTTGAAGTCAGGAGGGTACCACCTCCAGGATGTGGACGGGGTATCCCTCGATCGTGCCCGAAGCGGCGATGACTTAAAAAGATTCTATCTATAATCTTCTTTCATCTTTCAATACTTATAAATTTGTGCTGACCTTTTTGATATAATGGAATCCCAGGTGTCTTCTTTCATGGCATGAGAGTGAAAAGCATGGATGGCGAGACCCCGAGCAGACCCGCTAACCAGGCTCTCACCTAGCTGGCAGGACTGTAAGCTCACTCGGTGGTTGGAGATGATTTGGAGAGGAGACCCCGAGCAGAACCGCTAACTAGGCTCTCACCTAGCTGGTAGGACTATAGACTCACTCAGTGGTTGGAGATGATTTGGAGAGGATACCCCGAGCAGACCTGCTGACCAGGCTCTCACCCAGTTGGCAGGACTGTAGGCTGACTCGGTGGTTGGAGATGATTTGGAGAGAAGACCCCGAGTAGACCCGCTGACCAGGATCTCACCTAGTTGGTAGGACTGTAGGCTCACTCGGTGGTTGGAGGTTGTTTGGAGAGGAGACCCCGAGCAGACCCGCCGACCAGGCTCTCACCTAGCTGGCAGGACTGTAGGCTCACTCGGTGGTTGGAGATTGTTTGGAGAGGAGACCCCGAGCAGACCCGCTGACCAGGCTCCCACCCAGCTGGTAGGACTGTAGGCTCACTCGTTGGTTGGAGATGATTTGGAGAGGAGACCCCGAGCAGACCCGCTGACCAGGCTCTCACCTAGCAGGCAGGACTGTAGGCTCACTCGGTGGTTGGAGATGATTTGGAGAGGAGACCCCGAGCAGACCCCCTGACCAGGATTTCACGTAGCTGGCAGGGTTGTAGGCTTACTCGGTGGTTGGAGGTTGTTTGGAGAAGAGACCCCGAACAGACCCGCTGACCAGGCTCTCACCTAGCTGGCAAGACTGTAGGTTCACTCGGTGGTTGGAGATGATTTGGAGAGGAGACCCCAAGCAGACCCACTGACTAGGCTCTCACCTAGCTAGCAGGACTGTAGGATCACTCGGTGGTTGAAGATGATTTGGAGAGGAGACCCCGAGCAGACTCGCTGACCAGGCTCTCACCTAGCTGGCATGGTTGTTGGCTCACTCGGTGGTTGGAGATGATTTGTAGAGGGGACTCCGATTAGACCCACTGACCAGGCTCTCACCTAGTTGGCAGGGTTGTAGGCTCACTCGGTGGTTGGAGGTTGTTTGGAGAGGAGACCCCGAGCAGACTCGCTGACCAGGCTCTCACCTAGCTGGCAGGGCTGTAGGCTCACTCAATGGTTGGAGATGGTTTTGAGAGGAGACCCCGAGCAGACCCGCTGACCAGGCTCCCGCCTAGCTTGCAGGGTTGTAGGCTCACTCGGTGGTTGGACATGGTTTGGAGAGGATACCCCGAGCGGACCCACTAACCAGGCTCTCACTTAGCTGGCAGGGATGTAGGCTCACTCGGTGGTTGGAGATGGTTTGGAGAGGGGACCCCAACCGGACCCGCTGACCAGGCTCCCATCGAGCTGACAGGGCTATAGGTTCACTCGGTGATAAGACGAATGATAAGATTTCACCAAAGAAAAATTTCTTAACATGTCACAGAGCGAAGAGGGTATGAAGAGAATGAAAAACTCCTACGAGCGGGAGAAATGGGTGAGATGCAAATGAGGATGGACATCCCCAACCAGCGCTCGGCATTGAGGATCTCGCCTGTGTAGAGTAGGCGCTCGCTGACAAAGGGTAGATCTCGCATGAAAGGTTAAATTGGGATGACCTCAGAAGAGTGGATTGATCTCCTGGGTTTACTCACGCTAGATCGGTCTCTGGGCGAAATGAGGAGAAAAGACCAAATGGTCTCGCGCACGGAAAAGGTGAGAGGAAGACTAACGGCTCGCTCCATAAACCTATTCTTAAGCGAGACCGTTGGGAGCTCTACCTCGCGAGTAAAAACAGAGCAGAGGGTTACCCACAATGAATAAAGTAAAATGAAATAAAAAGAAAATACCCCATGGGCGAGACATGACAGAAATTCTTATGTTCATTACAAAAAAGGGGGGAGGCTCTCCCATGAAAGAGAATTTTTGATGCTTTCAATATATAGGGATTGTGTACAACCTTGGGCTCACGGGAGGGGGCGAGAGGAGCTGAAGAGGCCAGTGGGACCATGCGGTCCACTCACTGGAGGCGAGATGGGGCTCAGCTGGGTAGGCGAGACATCTCTCGCGACGTGGGCTGGCCCTTGATGGCGAGATGGCTCTCGTAAGGCAGGAGACCTGCGAGACGAGCAGGTAAGCTCGTCTCACCCGTGGGCTATTTTCTCGCTCGTCGTATGAGGAAAAAAGATGTTTTTACCTTCTTACCCCAAATGGGGGATTTTACTCTTCTACCCCATGTAATTTTACCCTTTTGCCCTTGGTGGTCTGCGTATAGCTCTTCAGAACAGCAGAGTTTGGCTATTGGCAGACCCATCCTAGGTTATTTTGGTAATTTCAGGTCGGTTCAGTATGGTTATTGGCAGATCAAACTCAGAGGCCTATAAATAGACCGATAAGGTGCCTTGAAGAGGTTGTTGAACCATTCCATCTTCTTCCTAAGTGGCACCTAGCTCAGCATTGGCTAGAGATGGGGAGAACTTCTAATTCTTCCGGGTAAGAGGTGGGACCTCCGAGCCGAGACTCTCGATCTGTTTATGGTTCTGTGACTCACGTTGTGAAGGTGGTTCTAGAAGAGTAGGTGTGAGCTGCAACTTCTGGTCTGAACTCTAGGTGAATGTTGAAGTATTAGACAGGGCAGCCTGGCGGTCTATTCTGGCGGGTTGTTGACCGCACGGTCTAGCGGTTCCTTTCTAGCAGGTTCGTGTTCAGACTGTTGTTGTTTGTAGTCCGAGCGGTCTGGCGGTCTCTCTCAGAAGCTTGGAGACCGGGCGGTCTAGCGGTCTCCTATTGTGGCGTGTTCTCTTCCTGCTGGAGTTGCCGAGCGGTTAGCCCATTTGTCTAACCCCGTGGCCTGTGCGGTCTCTTTATTTTCTAGCCGCTCAGCCCTGTAATTTTTTAGTCCCACATTGTTTGTTTGTACTCTCTCCTTTCTCCTCCATTCTATAAAAGGGAGGTCATACCATTGTAAATGATATCTTTTTGGATAATAAAACTTTCAATTATTCAAATTTCTCCCTGTTTGTTAGCTACTTGTTAGCTGCGTGTTTGCTACTTTTACATGGTATCAGAGCCAACGATCGATTCGACCTGATTCCGTATTTTGCTCTTCTCGTAAAAGCGGCTTCTTTGTCTTGTCGCTGCCCTGTTCGCGCGACTTCCTTCGGTCTTTTCTCGACATGTTCTCACGGGTCCTTTGCTTCCTCTTCTCTCTGTTCGCTCGGCCTCTTTCAGTTCGCGCGACTTCTTTCCCTGAGCCTTGGTCTGCTTCCTGGCCGCTGGTGTTCTGCCACCATACCGTTGCAGCTTCTTCTCTTTAGCCCGCTGCGGTTTCATCCTTGTTTGTTGCGGTCTCCTTCTCGTGTCGCGGCCTCCTACTTAGGTCGTGCAGCTTTCTCTCTTTTTTCTCTCCCCGTGGCTTCTCTTTTATTCGCGCAGTTTCCTGCCTTATCTATGCACAATTCTGATCTCTCCACCCCAGTTATCTCTACCTCCACCACCCCTGCGGCTCCTCCTCCTACTCCTTCTGGAAACCTTGGCACGCTTTCTAAACTTATTGGCTCCAACTATCCGGATTAGAGCGTTTCTTTCACCTTTCTTCTACGCTCTCAGCGCAAGCGTCATCACCTCACTGATGACTCTTCTCCTCTTAACTCTGCTCAATTTGATGACTGGGATGCGAGTGATGCGCTTGTCCGCACTTGGCTGGCCAACAGCCTTTCTGGTGAGTGCCTTCCCGTCATTCGCCATGATGAGATGGTCAAGGCTGCTTGGCTTCACCTAGCTGCTCTCTATTCGAAGGGGGGCCAGACGTCCTGCATTTATACTCTCTATGCAGACCTCTTCGCCCGCCCTTCCATGTCTCCTGCTGCGACTTATCAGCAGGTTCAGGCTCTTGGTGCAGAGATCCTCCAAAATCGCCCCTTCTCCGCGGACTTGGCCGAACAACACAAACACTTCCAGGAAGTCCTGGTTGTTTGTTATCTTCTCCGCCTTCCCGAATCCTTTGATATGATCCGCCAGCAGATCTTGGGTGAGGCGGAGTCTCCCACTTTGGATTCCACCGCGGCTCGCATTGCCGATGTTACTTCGCTGCTCCAGCATCCTCTGTTGTCCTACCCTCCTTCCCAGGACTCCTATGCTCACCAAGCTCAGCGGGGGGGGGGGGGGGCCTAGTGGTCGCAGCCACTCAGGAGGGCGCGGTTCGTCCAGGTTCCTCTGCTCTCACTATGGTCGTACCAGCCATTCTGTTGACCGTTGCTGGCAGAAACACCCTCATCTTCGCCCTTCCGGTGATGCATCTTCCTCAACCCTCGCCTCCTCTCGGCCGTCTGCCTCTGTGGCCACGACTTCAGGTAGTGCCCACGTCGTTACCCAAGGTAAATGGCTGATTGACTCTAGTGCTACAAATCACATGACCGACAACCCTCATTGCTTCTCTCTTCTTGAAACGCATGATCGATTGCCCCCAGTTCATGTGGCGGATGGTTCACCCTCCCTGGTTCATAGGATGGGCATGGTTCAAGTAACCATGTCGCTTCGCTTGGAGGATACTCTCTATGTCCCGAAGTTCCCGTGCAATTTATTATCTGTTACTACTTTATGCATGCAACTTCAGTGCTATGTCTTATTCACTCCCACTTCTTGTTCTTTCAAGGACCAGAGGACCCAGCGGATGATTGCTACTGGGACTAAGAGCGGCGGCTCTACTTCCTCGATAACGTTTCCGCTCCGTCCGCCTACTCCTTATCCTCTACAGATCTGCTTCAATGACACCTTCGCCTTGGACATCCTCCTCCTCGGATTCTTCGACGGCTTCTGCCCCACTTACCTCCGACAAGTCCTCCGCTCAACTATGATGCGTGTCAGCTTGGCAAACATCATCGCTCCTCCTTCCCTCCGAAGCAAGGCCGTGGCTCCTCTCGCCCATTTGATCTCATTCATTCTGATGTTTGGGGTCCTGCTCCTACCCTCACCATTGGTCGGGGTAGTTCCTACTTTGTAACTTTTATTGATGATTTTTCTCGATGTACCTGGGTGTATCTATTAAAAGATCACTCTGAACTCTTTTTTATCTGGCAATTTTTTTATTATATGATTAAAACTCAATTTGGCATTTCTATTAAAGTCTTTCGCTCTGATAATGCTAAGGAATATCTTAGTCATGAGTTTTTCTCCTTCTTTCTGCAACATGGTCTTGTTCATCAGACCACTTATGTTTACACCTCCCAGCAAAATGGGGTGGCGGAGCGTAAATACTGTCACCTCCTTGATGTCGCTTGCACTCTCATGACGCAGATACAAGTGCCCCGCTCCTACTAGGGCTACGATGTGCTCCTCGCCTGCTATCTCATCAATCGCCTTCCCTCCACGGTTCTCCACGGCCAGACCCCCTTCTCCATTCTATATCCCAGCAAGGAACCATTTCCTCTCCCTCTCCGTGTCTTTGGGTGTACGGCTTTTGTACACGCTCCGTCCGCTACCCACGACAAGCTTTCCCCTCATTCCACCAAGTGTGTCTTTTTGGGGTACTCTACCACTCAAAAAAGCTATTGTTGTTTTGACCCCATTCTACGCAAACAATTTGTGTCCGCAGACGTGACCTTCTTCGAGAATGCATCCCACTTCTCTCTTGAATCCCCTCTTCCTCCTGATGTCTCTGCTTCTCCACCATATCTCTCCGTTCCTTCCACGCCTATCGATGTCTCCCCTCTTACCTAATCTCCTCCTCCGTCTCCTCCTCTATCCGTCCTACCCCCTCCACCTTCTCCCCCTTCTCCGTAGCCGTCTCTCTAGTCCCGGGCCAGCCTTCTCCGCCACGGACGCTCCCGTCACTAAGGCACGCGTCGACCTGGATCTTCCCATTGCTCTACGTAAAGGGGTGCGGGCATGTATTCAACACCCGCTTGCGGTAGTTGTTTCCTATGATCGGCTTTCTCCTTCTCGTAGGTGTTTTGCCTTGGCTATCTCAGCTACTGCCACTCCCCGCACCTACCAGGAGGATCTTGCTATTCCTCATTGGAAATTTGTCATGGATGAAGAGATGGCTACTCTTACTGAAAGGGGTACCTGGACCCTTGTTCCTCCACCAGTGGGTACTGATGTGGTTGGTTGTCGTTGGGTGTTTGTTGTGAAATTTTGCCCCGACGGCACTGTGGATCGCTACAAGGCCCGACTTGTGGCCAAAGGCTTCACTCAGACTTATGGCGTTGATTACTTTGATACTTTCTCTCTGGTTTCTCGCCTCAGCACCATCCAGGTTCTTCTCTCTATGGCTGTCAACATGGATTGGGATATTTCTCAGCTTGATGTCAAGAATGCATTTCTCTATGGGGATCTTCAGGAGGACGTCTACATGAAACAACCTCTTGGGTATGTTACTCAGGGGAAGACAAGAGTATGTCGTTTGAAGAAGGCCATTTATGGCCTAAAGCAGAGCCCTCGGGCATGGTTCGACAAGTTCAGTGGCATTGTGGCTACCATCGGCTTCGCAAGGAGTTCGGCCGATCACTCCTTATTTATTCGCAAAACCGCCTTAGGACTGGTAGTTTTGGCAGTGTATGTGGATGATATTCTTCTTACTGGCGATGACCAAGATGGGGTGGACTTGACGAAGAAACACCTCCGTCAACACATGGTCACGAAGAATATGGGCTCCCCAAAATACTTTTGTGGGGTAGAAATCTCTCGGAAGCTTGACTCGTTGGTTCTCTCCCAACGGAAGTATGCTCTTGATCTTCTACAAGAGGCAGGATTGACAGGTGACAAACCGACCCGGTTTCCCATGGATATTAGAGAAGACAAAACATGGACAGATGACTCGCCTCTTCTATCTGATGTCACGAGGTACAGACGTTTGGTGAGTAAACTCATCCATCTCACGGTGACCAGACCCGACATCTCCTATGTTGTATGCAAGGTTAGTCAGTTTATTCAAGCTCCTAGGAAGTTCCATCTTCAGTCTGCCTTGAAGATTTTAGAGTATGTCAAAGAAGCACCAGGAAAATGGCTAATCTTTCAAAGGAATGGTCATCTGAGGGTTGAAGCCTACTCAAATTCAAGCTATGCGGATGATAAAGGCGATCGTAAATCTACAACAGGTTTTTGTACTTTTGTTGGAGGAAATCTTGTGAGTTGGAAGAGCAAGAAACAGTCTATTATCTCCAGATCCAATGCAGAAGCCGAATACCGGAGTATGACGTCAACCACGTGTGAGTTAAAATGGTTGTGAGCTCTCATGCTTGACCTAAGAGAGGTCTACGACTATCCTCTTCCTATGTTCAGTGACAACAAAGCCGCTAAATATATATCCAAAAATCCGGTCTTCCATGAGAGAACAAAACATATAGAAGTCGACTGCCATTTCATTGGGGAAGAGGTTTTGAAGAAACAGATTTGTACTCTGTTTGTCACTTCCAATAAAGAATTGGCGGATATCTTCACAAAATCGGTTTCTTCTTCCTTCTTCCACATTTGTGACAAGCTGGGCATGATTGATATCTATGCTCCAGCTTGAGGGGGAGTGTTGAAGTATTATACCGGGCGGCCTGGCAGTCTAGTCTGGTGGGTTGTTGACCGCGCGGTCTAGCGGTTCCTTTCTAGCAAGTTCATGTTCAGACTGTTGCTATTTGTAGTCCGAGCGGTCTGGCGGTCTCTCTCAGAAGCTTAGAGACCGGGCGGTCTAGCGGTCTCCTATTGCGGCGTGTTCTCTTCCTGTTGGAGTTGCCGAGCGGTTAGCCCATTTGTCTAATCGCGCGGCCTGTGCGGTCTCTTTATTTTCTAGCTGCTCAGCCCTGTAATTTTTTAGTCCCACATTATTTGTTTGTACTCTCTCCTTTCTCCTCCATTATATCAAAGGGAGGTCATACCTTTGTAAATGATATCTTTTTGGATAATAAAACTTTCAATTATTCAAATTTCTGCTTGTTTGTTAGCTACTTGTTAGCTGCGTGTTTGCTACTTTTACAGTGAAGTCGGGTTACTGGCTTCAACATTACTTTCTTCCATTCACACCGTCAAGGCCCACCAGCAGGGAGACAAGGTATACCTAATCTATTTCAAGATGATGGAGGAGGTGGACTTCATAGCTGATTTCTCAGTGGCTCGGAACTTTTATGACGTCTTCATAGAGAAGTTGTTTGACTACCCCCACACTAAGACTTAGATATCTATATTCAGTTGGTGTTAGGAGCCATGTCTGTAGCTCGGGCACCATACCGGATGGCATCAAAGGAACTGACAGAGTTTCATATGCAACTCTAGGATCTGGTAGACTCAAGTTTTGTCAGGCCGAGATCATCACCATGGGGGAGCTCCAGCGTTATTTGTATAAAACCCTAATTTAGCAAGCACAACCAGAACTGAGCCAAGAGAGGTCAGACGAGCTTTTGCGCCACAAAAAAACTCCAGGAAGTAAGGGTACCATCCTTAGCAAACTCAACATGACAACGAGCTCGACACTGAGGCGAGCAGGACATAATAGTGAGCCTGACACTAAGGTGAGCTCAACATAGCGGCGAGCTCAACAAGTCAATGAGATTGGTAAAGCATCAAACATGACACCATTGCGGGAAGGCAAGTCAACTTAACACGAGGAGAGTCCTCACCTCCTTCGACCTGGGTACTCGCCCCGCTGCAAGAAATCATCGATTAAACCATTTTTTGTTGTCCGCGGAACGTTAGAATCTGCCCATAGCCTTCTCAAACAACGGGATTAATGTTGTCCACATGTAGTTGGGGAGTGCAGATAGCATAAATAGAAAGGCAGAGGCTGATACTAGCATACTAAAAAGATTCTTCTACCCTGGAATAATGTTTACCTATAAATAGACCCCCAAAGAACCTTGGAGAGGCAGGCCCATCCTCCTCGAGCTTCTGATTTCACGAGTTCTTGCTCTATGCCATCCAAGGTGCTGAGCTCAGCTTAACTCTGGGAGGGGAAGTCACAAGAAGCACTTTCGGGTGTGTGGCGGGACCTTTCCACTACAACTCGATCGGTTTGTGCGTAGACAACTAATCTCCACCACATGAAGTCCAACTCCGAGCACTAAATACCTTGTTCTTGCATGCCTGGCGGTTAGTCCAATAATTTGAAATGTTCCCTCTTAGTTCTTACTCCGTTGAACCGGTATCCGAGTTTCAACATTTTTGGTGTGGTGAGCATGAACTAGCAGTTCTTGAAGAATAGCTTGTCTGATGGTGCCATGACGGGACATGGAGAGTAAGGAGATGGCCAGGGAAACTCACATCCACCTGGCAAAGTTCTTGACGTAGAGCCAATTTGCTGAATTTATGAAGTCTATGGAAGGGATGGTGAGGGGACTACTCGTGCAGAAAGGCGATCTGGCGATGCTTAGCCCGAGCATTGACTCGCAGGAAGAGCCAGGTTGCGACCAGTGACCCGATAAGGAGATATTCTAGGAAGGTGATGATAAGGCACTGCAACCGCGGGTGCTTTTTGGGGGCACACCAACAACTCACGTATCAAAGGGAGAGTATGAGTGAACTCACACCAGCGACCAACTCGTACCAGAAAGCCCTTTTTGTGAGCTGGTAATGACGACCCCCATTCTGACTGGATTCGTGCAGCTGACAATGAACTTTTATTCCAGAAAGGATGATCCCCTCTAACATTTGTAGTGGTTTGAAGATATGGTGTCGATTTGGTCAATGTCAGACCCTTTCAAGTATCAGTTGTTTTCCATCACCTTTAGGGGGAAGACGAGAGATTGGTTCCATCAACTACTGGCGGGATCAATTTATAGCTTTGAAGCCCTTAGTAGGGGTTCCTTCTCCATTTCTCCGCCTCAAAGAAAAGGAAGAAGGGGTCAGATGCCCTATTCCTCATCAAGCAAGGAACTCAGGAGACGTTGGGATTGTATGTCGATCGTTTCTAGGAGGAGATTCTTTTGGTCCAGGAAGTGTCCGACCATACCCTCATGTTGTCTTTTGGTTTGGGTATGGAAGGAGTATTCTTCAAGATAGAGCTAAAGCATGTCCCCTCGGTGTTGTTCAAAGAGTTGATCGACCAAGTGGCACACTACATCGAGGGAGTGCGAACAAGTCAAGGGTTTATTGCCAAGCTGTCCAAGCTAACTTGAGAAGAGGTGGAGGAGACGAAGAAAGGAAGTGAAGGAACCAAGAGGACGGAGGAGTCGAGATGGTGAGAGCAAGGAAGAGCGCTGGAGAACAGAAATTAAAATGATCAAGAGAGGAGGTTTCGAGGACCTACCACCGAGCCAATATGGAGGTTGGCTGGAGGAGGGTACTAGGGTGGACCAGGGAGGAGGCTTTCACCCGAGCAAAGGGACCATCAACATTTGCCTGTGAGAAGGCACGATCCGTGGAGGCAAAACCAAGCAACCCACCAGGAGGCCTATGACATCAGGAGTGGTCGAGGACAAGGGGGAAGACCCCGACAACAAAGAAGGGAGGGGGAAAGGAGGGTGGTCCTCTACTGTGACTTTCACCAGTCTGATGGCCACGCCACCATAAATTGCATGAAGTTTCTGGAACTAAGAAGAGGTGTAGAAGGAGGAGCTTGGGAAGGGTGGAGAGAGCCTAGAGTGAGAGAAAAAATCAATGAAAGAGATGGAGGAAGGGCATCCCGAAAAGGAAGCTTGCATGTTATTTACCGCAGAGGTGTGGCTTCCACTTCGTAGGCCCCGCTCCTAATCAGGGAGATTACTTTCACAGCAGAAGACATGTTTGTAAACAAGAACCCCTTCCATGATGCCCTGGTGATTGAGGTGGCGGTGGAGAACTTCACGGTCTCTCACATTCTCATCAACAACAGGAGTTCAGTAAATATGGTCTGAAAGTCCACTTAGTGTCAACTACCTTCACCTATTGGGGGGGGGGATAGGTGTCTTGCAGCGTTTTTGCGGAATTAAAGTCATACCTGCACAAAAAAACAAAAAAACACAGTACAGAAAGGACAAAAACAAATTATAGTGGTTCCCCGATTTGGGTACGTCCACTTTCCCCCTTCGACCTATCTCCCAACCAGGGACGACTCGGTCACTTCACCAACAGGATTGAAATCCAATCCTTGCACTAACGGAAGGAACCCTTCCACACGTAGGAGTCACCACTCCCACAACACGGGTTGCACCCAACCCGTACAACTAGGAACCAACATTCTTTTACAACAAAATAGAAATTGGAGTGTATTAGAAATACAAACTACTTATGGAGAATAAGGTGTCCCTCTTCGTTCGACGATGTGTTCTTGAAGTCAACGAAAAGTCCACAACCCTAAATCTCACTTAGAGAGAATCTCTCCCGAAACCGGCGGCAGCAAGAAGGACGGCAGCTTGGTTCTCGGGATCGGCGGCGACAACAGAGTACTGCTGCTGTACTTTGGAGATTCAACTTTCGTAGCAAAGCTAGCAAGGTCTTCTAACGGTCACACTAGGATCGATCGTCTCGATCGATTCGGAAGGGGAAGGTTTTCCCGATCTACGAATCAAGAGACAAAGGATCTCTGGTTAGACGTGTGAGACGTTGTGCTTGGCTGAGCTTCTGTTGCCGGGAGATCTGGAGGAAACCACGATCAAAGACGGCGATCAACTGGCACGAGCGGCGACGGCGACGGAGCAAGTTTCGCGATCTAGGTCACGTCGGCGGCTCGGCTTCTTCCTTTTTCAAAATCGTGTATTCGTTTTTCTGTCTACTTCTTTCTACTGTTCAAAAAATACAGATGTATTTATACATTAGGTCTTCAAGATGACCGTTGTGGGCCCCACCAACAAGAAACCCCAAGCCCGGTTCAAAACAGCGCTAGCGGCTGAGTCCGGTCCAGCGGGTTCCAGAAATTCACCTAAGGCAAAATCGGCGAGAATCGAAGGTAATTCTTGACGATTTTGACTTAGCGACATATTTGCACGCTCTGATTTAGCCGGATAGAGTCGGCGAGAATCAGCCAGTGATTCTGTGATTCTCGCCGAATCACTTGGTGATTCTCATCGATTTTTCGTCTTTCCACCCATGAGCTGCTCTTTGACCCATCGTTGCTCCTTGTCTGCTCTTGCATTATCACAGCCTTATACTTGAAAATAAGTACACTCCAATAGAGAGAGTACACGTAGGCCAACACACTGATCTGCTCAACGAGGGATTACGTCGCGCAGACCCGTGTATATTGACCTACTGCACCCTGACATTGGTGTGTACTTAGCGTGGAATAACTGCAAGCACAACTTAAAAGATTTCATCAAATACATTGTCTATTTACCTTAGCTTGTTCAGAGGCTTCTACAAATCAGGTACGTTGTGGATACAATACCCAATAATCTCCCCCTATTTGAAGAAGCATAAACCCTACAAGCTAAGGTGAATAGAGCGTATGGGAATGAAAATCATAAACTTAAAATTGAGTTGAGAGAGATATTCATTACCAATACCAATTTCTTGAGAGCAAACTTGGAGCCACCTTAGCCTTAGCCGAGAGGGTAATCTCCCCCTTTTCGGCTTCTGCAAATCTGGAACCCTTGCATTTGACCCATTGCTCCCCCTCAGTTCTTGCACCTGTACTCACACTTGAGTTCCTGGCAGAGGCTCCCCCTAGAGGCACGAGCCTGGAGCTTCTGTAGTCTTCATTCCTCATAGTTTAGCATCCCCAATTCAGTTTTAAAAAGACTGAACTTGGCTTCGTCTGAGGGCTTTGTGAAAATATCTGCAATCTGCTTGTCCGTGGGGACATAACAGAGAGAGATGTCCTTGTTCTCGACGTGCTCCCGAATGAAGTGGTAGCACACTTCAATATGCTTCGTTCTGCTGTGCGATACCGGATTGTTGGCAATTGCAATTGCACTGGAGGAGTCGCAGTACATTGGTACTTCCTTGAACTGAAGGTCGTAGTCAGCTAACTGATTTCTGATCCATAGGAGTTGTGCGCAACAGCTGCCTGCCGAGATGCACTCAGACTCTGTTGTGGAGGTTGTTACACAATTCTGCTTCTTGCTGTTCCATGAGATAAGCCTTCTTCCGAGGAATTGACACGTCCCGGAAGTGCTTTTCCTGTCATCCCTACTCCCTGCAAAATCAGCATCTAAAAAACCTATTAGCTCGACATCATTGTTTCTCGGGTACCACAAGCCAAGATTGGGAGTACATTTAAGGTATCTTAGAATTCGCTTTGCAGCGACATAGTGAGATTCCTTAGTGTTCACCTGATATCTGGCACAGACACATGTGGAGAACATGATATCCGGTCTACTGGCAGTAAGGTAGAGCAGGGATCCAATGATGCTTCTGTATTTGGTTTCATCGAAAGGTTTACCTTTCTCATCCTTATCCAGAGACATAGTGGATCCCATTGGAGTCCTCATAGAGGTTGCATTCTTCATACCGAATTTCTTGAGGAGTTCATTTGTGAACTTCGTCTGAGAGATGAAGATTCCATCCTCAGACTGTTTCACTTGAAGTCCCAAGAAATACTTTAGCTCTCCCATACTGCTCATTTCAAACTTTCCTTGCATAAGTTTAGAAAACTTTTTGCAAAGATTGTTGTCCGTTGAGCTGAATATAATGTCATCGACATAGATTTGCACCAGCAAAATCTTGCCTTTGACTTCCCTGAGAAACAATGTTTTATCTATTTTACCTCTAGAGAACTTGTTCTCAAGAAGAAAACTAGATAAAGTCTCATACCAAGCTCGTGGAGCTTGTTTTAAACCATATAGAGCTTTATTAAGAAAATATACATGATTGGGATAAGTAGGATTGACAAAACCTGGGGGTTGAGCGACGTATACTTCCTCTTTCAGGTCTCCGTTCAAGAATGCTGATTTCACATCCATTTGATAGACTGTGAATCCTTTGTGCGAAGCATACGCCAGGAACAATCTGATTGCCTCTAACCTTGCCACTGGTGCAAAGGTCTGGTCGAAGTCAATCCCATCCTCCTGTCTGTAACCTTGAGCCACCAGCCTGGCCTTGTTCTTTATGATGACACCATGTTCATCCAGTTTGTTTCTTAAGATCCACTTGGTGCCAATCACATTCTGCTTTTGTGGTCTGGGAACCAGCGTCCAAACGTTGCATCGTTCGAATTGATGCAGTTCATCTTGCATGGCCAAGATCCATGCAGCATCATTGTTCGCCTCGTCGAACTTCTTTGGCTCAACCTGTAATAGGAAGCTAAGATGCAAAATCTCGTTAATAGTACCTCTTCGAGTTCTGACACCGTCACGAGGATCTCTGATGATCTGATCTCTAGGATGATCCCTCACGTGTCGGAGCTTTAGAAGTCTGGAGTCTGGAGCTTCGACTACTTCTTGGGCTTCTCCTTCTTCTAAGAGATTTTCTCCATTTTGATCTTCAACATTCCCGGTTGACGTTGAGGTGGAAACTTTGACGTACTTAGGAGTTTCATATTTAGCGGTCTCATCGAGACTCATCTATTCAAGTCGTGCACCTACATCTTCAAGAATACCGCTGGAAGAATTGCTGTTAAGCAAGCTTCCTTCATCAAATACCACATTAATTGATTCTTCTACCACTAGGGTTTTCTTATTGAAGACCCTATATGCCCGACTGTGGGTACTATATCCCATGAATATGCCTTCGAAGCATTTTTCACCAAATTTAGTACGTGGGTACTTCCCATTATTCAGTACATAACATCTGCAACCAAAGATCCTCAAATAGGACATGGTTGGTTTCCTGCCTTTCAGTAGTTCGTAGGGCGTCTTACGATGACTTTTGTTGATCAATGCCCAGTTTTGAACATGACAAGTCGTATTGACCGCCTCAGACCAGAAGTATTCTGGGAGTGAAGCGTCATTCAACATTGTCGTGCAGGCTTCAATGAGTGTTCTATTTCTCCTCTCCGCGACTCCGTTTTGTTGAGGAGTGCGCGGGGAGGAAAACTCATGAAAGATATCAAGTTCTTCACAGAACTCTGTCATAGCACCAGACTAGAACTCTGTTCCATGGTCACTTCTGATTTTGACCACTGAGCAATTAAGTTCGTTCTAGATCTGCTTCACAAAGCTGGTGAAGATGTCAAACGTATCAGACTTGCGTTTTAAAAAGAACACTCAGGTAAACCGAGAGTGATCATCTACAATCACGAGCGTATAAGACTTCCCTCCTAAGCTATGAACTTGCATTGGACCAAACAAGTCCATGTGCAGAAGATAAAGACATCTGGAGGAGTCTTTGTCTGAGATGCCCTTAAAGGTAGCCCGAGTCTGTTTGCCCATCTGGTGATGTAGGCTAGGCCTTTAGGATCCTACACGGAGGGCGTGACTACAGCCTTGGCAACGTTATCGCTCCCTAACCGGCACACAAACGTAACGCAGCGACCACAATGATTGTTTTTTATCGTTCGTGCTAACATACGGATAGCCGATCCGCAAGTGGAACGGAGAATGGCTATAGGCCAAAATCCTTTTCGGCTAAATGGAATAATATTAATTCCGATCGAGCTTTGGAGTTGTACCAAAATAGATCCACCAAAAAAAATTCACGATTCGAAAAAACGGTAGGATCTATCCCAACTAAACAAAAGCAAGGAGCGCCAATCCTCTCGCGAGATCTTTTCGGAAAACCAACTGAAAATCTCAAATCTATTTTTAGGAACACCGCGAAAATTTAGTAATTCGAGAAATCACGCAAAATCCGTCCACCACAAGAATTAATCAAAGAAGAGAATCTCTTAGGTAGGAATTTCGTTACCCCACTCGGAAATGTAGATCCGAGATGTTGGATCCACAAAGTACGATCGCTCTTCCCTTTTGGAATCCACGAGAAACACGCCACGGATGAAGATCTTGTTCGCCTCCTTCGCTTCTCGCCGTGGTTGATTACCCCAACCTTGATTCTTCCTTGCACGAGATCTTCCTCCTCCAAGGTTGGCCGACCACCTTTGAAAGAAAGGTATGGACACGTAGATGAGAGGATGTAGTTGGAAGAGGGATGAGGGAGGAGATGAGAAGAAGAAGAGAGAGAGAAGGGGGTGCGGCCAAGAAGAAGAAGAGGAAGATGAAGGGGGCCGGCGGCTAGAAGAGAGGGAGGGGAGATAGAAAATTTAGGGTTGGAGGAATTCTTAATTGATTTCAATATTAGCCTCCATAACAAATGATAATGTGGCCTTTTATAAGGCTTACAACCATGTGGCTATTAGCAGCCCAAAATAAAAATGTTGCAGAAAATGAAATGACAAAATAACATAGTGTCAAATACCACATATAACCAGATAAAGGCAGACCAAATAATAAAATAAATTCAAAGCTTATTTTTCTTGCGTGGGCGAAGATTGTAGCCGTGCCCGCTACGACGCCGCAAGTCTCTTGATGGTGGAGCATCGTCGTCATCTTCTGTCACGGTCACACCGCCATTGTCGTCGTCTTCATCACCCAATTGGTCGTCGTGGTGGTCGTCGCCATCAATCGTAACACCGCCATGGTCGTCGTCTTCATCACCCAATTGGCCGTCGTGGTGGCTGTCGCCATCAATCCTCCCGCTCTCAAAAGGACTCATCACCGATGAGTGGGCTGGACGGTAACGGTGGAGGAGATCTGCATCGAGAAGAGCCAGGTCTGCTGAAGAAATCCAAGAGTCGTCTGAAGCTGGACGACCACGCCATCTGACCAAAAACCTGTGAATGTCGCCGTCGGGAGTAGAAAACATCGCATCCTACAAAATCTTGTCAGGCAAGAAATCGGTTCGGGGGAACCTTGGAAAAGCGTTAGGCGAAGAAGAAAAACAAGTTGCATCATCAATAGACAACGTACCTCCCGAAGAATCCGTAAGGGAGAGCGGTCCAGAAATATTCGCACCCCCACCCCTTTAGACGGTATAGTGGAAATATGAAATGGAGAGACTGACAATTCAGGTGGTGGAGCGACATAAAGCGTTAAATCCGAAATGTTAAAAACAGGGGAGATTCCCCACTCAGCGGGTAACTGTAATAAATATGCATTTTCACCTAGCTTCTTCAAAACCCGAAAAGGACCGGCTCTCTTATTCGCTAATTTTTTTATGGTACCCGAGGGCAACCGTTCAGGGATAAGATGTACCATTACCAAATCACCAATCTTTAAGGGGACTGCTTGCTTATGTATGTTAGCATTCGATTGATAAATAGCATATTGTTTAGCTAACGTCTTGCCAATGTGCTCATGGAGAGTGTGAACGTGCGAGGCGAAGTCCTGTGCAAATTGACTTGATTTAAATGATGGTGGTAACGGAATCAAATCAAGAGGCACGGGCGCCTTATATCCATGCACTATCTCATTTGGCGATAACCTGGTGGACCTATTCTTAGAATTATTATATGCTAACTGAGCGTGGTGGAGAATAAGATCCCATGTACCCTTATGATCGCCCACCAAGCAACGAAGTAATCCTCCCAAACTACGGTTAACAACTTCCGTTTGCCCATCCGTTTGGGGGTGGTAGGCCGACGAAAACATAAGCCTCGTGCCCAACAACTTCCACAGTGTCTTCCAAAAGTAGCTAGTAAACTTAACATCTCTATCGGTCACGATGGTTTTGGGGACACCTCGATGAGCTACGACCTCCTTAAAATACAACTTAGCGACATGGGAAGCATCGTTGGTACTATGACAAGCGATAAAATAAGCCATTTTAGAGAATCGGACCACTACGACCAAGATGGAATCGTGACGCCGAAATGTCAGTGGGAGGCCCAATATGAAGTCCATGCTAACATCCACCCATGGGGCAGAGGGAATCGGAAGGGGTGTGTAAAGGCCCGCATTGGTCTTGTTACCCTTAGTTAATTGACATACGCGGCAGCTTCCTACGATTTTGTTGACCATTGGCTTGAGACCCGGCCAAAAGAATTTATCCTCCACAAGCGTGATCGTTTTATCGCGACCGAAGTGTCCACCTAAACCTCCACTATGTAACTCCCATATAATAAAATGGCGTAGGGACGAGCGGGGAATGCACAATTGCGTGTGCTTGAATAAATAACCGTCATGAATGTAGTAGGCTGAAATAGTGGAAGGGGCCTGTTCCTGAGCTGCTAAATAAATATCCTTAAAATCCGGGCATAGGACATACTCGTCCTTAATGCGTTCAAATCCGATTACCGTCACCTCCATTTTAGATAACAATAGGGTGACACGACTAAGGGCGTCCGCCACTCGATTTAACGTACTCTTAAGGTGCTTAATAATGAATGTGTACTCCTGAATATAGGAGACCCATTTGGCGTGCCGAGGGCTGATTTTACCTTGAGAGTTTACAAATTTTAGCGCCTCATGATCCGAGAGGATTACAAATTCTTTCGATATGAGATAGTGTCGCCAATGTTGGAGACAACGTATCACGACATAAAACTCACGATCATAATTAGAGTAATTTAATTTTGGGCCCGCCAGTTTCTCGCTGAAGTATCTGACCGGATGTCCTTCTTGACTTAACACTCCACCAATTCCTATCCCCGAAGCGTCGCATGATAATTCAAACACTTTACTAAAATCCGGCAACCGTAGTAGGGGGGCTTCGGACATCCGATCCTTAATCATTTGAAATGCGCTAGCGGCCGATTTGGTCCATATAAAATCACCCTTCTTCATACACTCAGTGATGGGTGCCATGATACTACTAAAATTGCGAATGAATCGTCGATAAAACGTGGCCAATCCATGAAAACTCCTAACTTCCCGAATATTTTATGGCTCCGACCACTCTCTAATTACTTGGACCTTCTTAGGGTCAACATGTATTCCCTCAGCGTTCACTATGTATCCTAAGAATTCCACGTATGTCACACTGAATGCGCACTTCTTAAAATTAATATATAAGTTCTCTTGGTGCAATGTAGTAAGGATTGTCCGCAAATGAGTTTCATGATCGATCGGCGAGGTACTAAATACCAAAATATCATCGAAGTAGACTACGACAAATTTTCCCATGTATGGCTTAAATACTTGAGTCATTAATCATGAGAAAGTACTTGGTCCGTTGGTGAGTCCCTCTCCTAGCACTAACCACTCGTAAAGCCCGTCCTTAGATTTAAAGGCCGTTTTCCATTCGTCTCCCTCCCGAATCCTTATTTGGTGGTAACCACTCTTTAAATCCAATTTTGAGAACACGGTGGCACCAGACAACATATCCAATAGATCATCTAAACGGGGGATGGGAAACCTATACTTGACAGTTATTTTATTGATGGCCCGGTAGTCTACACACAACCTCCAAGACTTATCTTTCTTCGGGACCAACAAGGCAGGGACGACACAAGGGCTTTTACTATGGCGGATAAATCCTTTAGCTAATAAATCGGAAATTAACATTTGTAGTTCATTATGTGCGAAGGGATTAAGTCGGTAATGGGGTAGGTTAGGCAAGGACGAGCCCGGGACGAAGTCAATTTCATGTTGAATATCCCTGATTGGTGGCAACTTGGAAGGTAAATCTACCGGATAGACGTCCTTATATTCTTCCAATAACGTGCGCAGAGATAACGGTATGTTCTCTAAAGATGGTGAATCTTCCTGCACTTGTAGACATACTAACGCATATATGACTCCATCGAGAAAGGTCTCACGTTCTAACTCCTTCCTACTTATAAGACTTATCGTTTTCCTTTCCGCAGGGACCACTGTGTCCTTGGACGCAATCGACGGGTCCTTAGGTGGTGTGGGTTTCAAAACAATGGTCTTACCATTGAACTTGAACTCGTAGGTGTTGGCTTTGCCAAAATGGGTCACGTCATAATCATAAAGCCATGGACGTCCTAGTAGAACGTGACAGACATTCATAGGGATGTCATCACACCGCACCTTATCGACGTAGTTCTTCACCGTAAGAGGTACCAAACATCGCTTAGAAACTGCGATGGACGTTTTGTTCACCCATGCTATCTTATACAGATGTGTATGCGGCTCATTGACTAAGTGCATTCGAGTGATGGCATTCTCCGAAACGACGTTCATACAACTACCGCTATCGATTATTAACTTACACCACTTGTCACCGTTCTTAAAATTTACCGAGAAGATATTCGTCCGATTGTAATCGTCTGTCGCTCGCGGTGTATTCAGAATACATCTCATAACCATCATAAATGAGTCGTCGTCAATATCACTCGGCTCGGCGTCAGACTCAGTACCGGCTTCATAAACGATCTCGGCGGGGTCAGACGTGGTATCTAATAGTGCCAGTGGTTTACTCTTAGTGGGACACTCACTAGCGTAGTGTCCTTGAATTCCGCACGAATAACAGGTAGCGTTAGTCTTATTAATTCGTCCTACTGGGACTCTCTCACCATTGGGATTTTTATTGTTCCTAGCGGTAATTACTATGGAACTTGAGTCCGTCGATTGGAACTTTCCTTTGTCTCGCATGGATGACGAAGGTGGGGATCCTAAGATGGATTTTCCTTTCTAGAATGCTCGACCCTTGGACTTGTAGGCATTGTGCTTTTCTATATCCAATGTCGCATTGAATGTTGTGTTAAGGTCCGTGTGACCATAACGCAAAAGCTTGCCTTGGATATCCGCATTAAGTCCCTTACGGAAACGAGATAGTGTGACCTCGGGCATTTCTCGAATATCACAACGCACCATCATATCCTTGAGTTGTCCCTTGTACTCCGCTACCGATTGGCCCCCTTGACGAAGGGTGGCTAGCTCGTCGAACATTTGGGTACGGTGATATGCCGGGACATATTGGTCATGTAGGAGTGCCTTCATGGCAGCCCACCCAATTGGGGGTGCTCCATTCACGGTGCCTAAACGCCTCTCTTCATTCAACCAGAACGTTTTAGCTCTACCCAGAAGTTTCATTCGTGCTACTCATACCTTCTCAACGTCCGTCAGGTTGTGCCACTCAAAATAGCACTCAATATCCACGATCCAGTTTAGAAAAAGTTGGGGTTCACCCATGCCATCGTAAGAGGGTGATTCCATTTTAACGACCCTAGTTAAGTCGAACACATATGGGGCTCGGGGTGCGTACTCATAATCCAGATCACGCGGGAGATTTTGTCGCTCTTCTCGTTGGTTGGCGGGATGGGGTGGCTGCCCCGGTCGATTTATCCCAAAGCCGGGATTTCGAGGCGCCGCCTGATTTACAGCCAACCCTTGTATTAACTGAGTGAGTGCATCGAACCTGGTGTTAAACTCTTCCCTAAGCGCCGCAAATGTAGCAGGAGCGGGCTCACCATCATCATGATGGTCGGCCATGTGTGATGTGGATGGAGGATACTCCGTGCCAAGCCTCGTGCGCATAAACAACACAGATACAGGGTGTCTCACCTAGATAAGAGACTGTTTGGACAAGAAATTTATAAATCAGGATTTTTATACGCTTAGTGGCTTGAAGAATAAAAATACTTTTTTTGACTTTTGTTATATGCAGACCAGATGGTGGAAAAATTTGTTTGTTTCAGTTTTTGTGTCTACGAAACGTGCACGACCAAGTGTGGGTCGACGTCCTAAGACCGGAAGCGTAAGGACGGTGTCGATTGAGAAATCAACACAAACCTGGCTCTGATACCAAATTGATGTAGGCTAGGCCTTTGGGATCCTACACGGAGGGCGTGACTACAGCCTTGGCAACATTATCGCTCCCTAACCGGCACACAAACGCAACGCAGCGACCACAATGATTATTTTTTATCGTTCGTGCTAACATACGGATAGCCGATCCGCAAGTGGAACGGAGAATGGCTATAGGCCAAAATCCTTTCCGGCTAAATGGAATAATATTAATTCCGATCGAGCTTTGGAGTTGTACCAAAATAGATCCACCAAAAAAAATTCACGATTCGAAAAAACGGTAGGATCTATCCCAACAAAACAAAAGCGAGGAGCGCCAATCCTCTCGCGAGATCTTTTCGGAAAACCAACTGAAAATCTCAAATCTATTTTTAGGAACACCGCGAAAATTTAGCAATTCGAGAAATCACGCAAAATCCGTCCACCACAAGAATTAATCAAAGAAGAGAATCTCTTAGGTAGGAATTTCGTTACCCCACTCGGAAATGTAGATCCGAGATGTTGGATCCACAAAGTACGATCGCTCTTCCCTTTTGGAATCCACGAGAAACGCGTCACGGATGAAGATCTTGTTCGCCTCCTTCGCTTCTCGCCGTAGTTGATTACCCCAACCTTGATTCTTCCTTGCACGAGATCTTCCTCCTCCAAGGTTGGCCGACCACCTTTGAAAGAAAGGGATGGACACGTAGATGAGAGGATGTAGTTGGAAGAGGGATGAGGGAGGAGATGAGAAGAAGAAGAGAGAGAGAGAAGGGGGGGGTGCGGCCAAGAAGAAGAAGAGGAAGATGAAGGGGGGCCGGCGGCTAGAAGAGAGGGAGGGGAGATAGAAAATTTAGGGTTGGAGGAATTCTTAATTGATTTCAATATTAGCCTCCATAACAAATGATAATGTGGCCTTTTATAAGGCTTACAACCATGTGGCTATTAGCAGCCCAAAATAAAAATGTTGCAGAAAATGAAATGACAAAATAACATAGTGTCAAATACCACATATAACCAGATAAAGACAGACCAAATAATAAAATAAATTCAAAGCTTATTTTTGTTGCGTGGGCGAAGATTGTAGTCGTGCCCGCTACGGCGCCGCAAGTCTCTTGATGGTGGAGCATCGTCGTCATCTTCTGTCACGGTCACACCGCCATGGTCGTCGTCTTCATCACCCAATTGGCCGTCGTGGTGGCCGTCGCCATCAATCGTAACCCCGCCATGGTCGTCGTCTTCATCACCCAATTGGCCGTCGTGGTGGCCGTCGCCATCATCTGGCATGCAGGACAGGGACTATCTTTGATACACTTAATAAAGGGAGCATCCCTCACTAAATCTTTGGAAAATAGCATATTAATTGTCTTGTAATTAATATGTGTCAATCTCTTGTGTCATTGTTCACAAAGAGATGCACTGCCTTTTGCTACTAGGCATACGGGGGTAGATGAATCTAAGCTAAGAAAATCTAAGCAGAAGATATTTCTGCTCCTAATGCCTGATAATACCGTCTCAAAAGAGGCACATGATATTATCAGGCATTTATCCTTGCAGAACTTAACGTCATAACCTTTATCAAATAACTAACTTACACTGATCAGGTTATGGTTTAACCCTTCAACATAAGCCACGTCGGTGATAGATATTATACCGTTGGAAATCATACCGTAACCTCTGGTGACTCCTCGATCTGACCCCCCAAAGATGACTTTGGGTCCATTCTCGACTGGAGTGTAATCACGCAGCAGGATTCTTGTCCCAGTCATATGCCGGGAGCATCTACTGTCCAAATACCATATTGGAGTTTTGGTGGCCTTTGGACATTCCTGCAAAACAAAATTAATTTCCCTTAGGAACCCAATCGAACTTGGGTCTTAGATTCTTGGTTAGCATACTCCCCCTCGGGTGGTTAACCCTACGAGTGGTCGGCCTCGCATTGCTAACATAAGGAGTCTCGTTATACCTCGGATTAAACCAACAATCCACGGTAAAGTGACCGACTTTGCCACAATACCAACAGTCAAATCTGTTGTACCTCTTCCTAGGCTCCTGCTTTACCCTAGGAATGGTGGATACAGCCAGGGACTTGGATCTGGAGGTGGAGGCATCATAGTTATTGCAGTCACATGACTTCTTCACCTTCCGTTCCTTCAGTATAACAGGCTTGGCTTTTTGTGTCTGCTTTCTATTATGGCCGCTAGAGAATTGACCATAATTTCCTATATGGATTTCCTCATAAGGTGCCTTGAAGACACTCTCACCGAAGTTGCGGGGAAAAGTCCAACCATCATATCGGCTCTTTGGCTTTGCAACTGAGGGCCGGAAATGATGACCAAAGGTTGACTCAAAGTCATGTTGGTTGCAGGGAAAGCTAGGCTTTCTGAACGCAACAGGACTGAGTGGGGCCTTTCCCTTTTCAGCAGCAGAGGCCTTCTTGGCGGCCTTATTCTTTCTCTGGTTCCTGTTTCTCCTGGATGAGGAACCAGATACCCCTACATGCCCCAAGCCAGCTCCTTTGGCCTGAGTAGAGGAGGTATCAACTAATGGAAGAACTGTTTTTGGCATAGATAAGCTCTTGACGATCTTCCTTTCTACTGCAAGTTGTTCTTCCAACTTGTTGACTTCCTCCTGCTTACGATCAAGGAGCTTAAGAGACTCTGAATGCTTTGAAGTCAGGTCTAGGTGCTCCTGTCAGAGAGAGATCAAACTGGTGATCTCTTCCCTTAGGGAGACACTCTCACCCTTAAGGAATTTCACTTCCTTTTTCTCAGCTTTCAATCTCTTACGGCACTACTCGAAAGTGTTGAGCAGAAGCTCATACTTCTCGAGGAGCTCCGCTTCACGGGCCGAAGGGCCATCCACAGGGTCATCATCGCACCCTTGCCCTTCCTGGAGTGAATGGCTTTTAGGGCCACAGTCTTTTCCTTGGTTGCAGCCTTCTCTGCTTCTTCTTCTGCTTTCCTGGTGTTTAGTTGAAGCTCATAGGACATCAGCTTCCCAAACAGAATTTGCGGGTCTGTTTCAGCAAGTTTGCCAAACTCTCGGATGGCGCAGATCTTTGTGTCCCATTCCTTAGTAAGGGACCTAAGGAATTTATCATTAAGTTCACCATCAGTGAACATTCTTCCATATCCTTTGAGGGTATTGACAATCTTGAGGAAGTTCTCGAAGGTGACTCCGATCTCTTCCTTAGGCCCTTGTCTAAAGGCCTCATATTTCTGGTTCAGGAGGGATCTCCGATCATCCCTCACTTCATCAGTGCCCTCCATTAGGATAATCAGGCAGTGCCAGATCTCCTTTGTTGTCCTGCAGTTGCAGAAGTTCTGCATCATTGAGTCATCGACAGCGCTGACCAGAATGTTCTGCGCCTTCTTGTCAAGTCCCACTAGCACCATCTCGTCCTTGTCCATTTAAGAAATTTTCTTTGGCACTTTCTTAGTAGGATCAATGGTGGAGGCCTTAGTGGGGACATAAGGTCCCTCCTCTACGATCAATGGTGGAGGCCTTAGGACCTTGCCAGAACCTAATCCTTTCCTTCCAGATAGGAAAGTTTAGCCTGGTGCACACTGTGATCTTGCCTGTGTACTTGAGTCCGTCCATAGTAGAAGTCTGTCTTCTTCTTGACACTAGTGGCAGGAACTTACTCAAGGCATTAACCTATTTGTTGAGTAACCTCGCTCTGATACCACTTGAAAGTCCACTTAGTGTCAACTACCTTCACCTATGGGGGGGGGGGGAATAGGTGTCTTGCAGCATTTTTCCGGAATTAAAGTCGTACCTGCACAAGAAAACAAAACAACACAGCACAGAAAGGACACAAGAAAATTATAGTGGTTCCCCGATTTGGGTACGTCCACTTTCCCCCTTCGACCTATCTCCCAACCAGGGACGACTCGATCACTTCACCAATAGGATTGAAATCCAATCCTTACACTAACGGAAGGAACCCTTCCACACGTAGGAGTCACCACTCCCACAACACGGGTTGCACCCAACGCTTACAACTAGGAACCAACGTTCCTTTACAACAAAATAGAAATTGGAGTGTATTAGAAATACAAACTACTTATGGAGAATAAGGTGTCCCTCTTCGTTCGACGACGTGTTCTTGAAGTCAACGAAGAGTCCACAACCCTAAATCTCACTTAGAGAGAATCTCTCCCGAAACCGGCGGCGGCAAGAAGGACGGCGGCTTGGTTCTCAGGATCGACGGCGATAACGGAGTACTGCTGCTGTACTTTGGAGATTCAACTTTCGTAGAAAAGCTAGCAAGGTCTTCTAACGGTCACACTAGGATCGATCGTCTCGATCGATTCGGAAGGGGAAGGTTTTCCCGATCTACGAATCAAGAGACAAAGGATCTCTGGTTAGACGAGTGAGACGCTGTGTTTGGCTGAGCTTCTGTCGCTGGGAGATCTGGAGGAAACCACGATCAAAGACGGCGATCAACTGGCATGAGCGGCGACGGCGGCGGAGCAAGTTTCGCGATCTAGGTCACGTCGGCGGCTCGGCTTCTTCCTTTTTCAAAATCGTGTATTCATTTTTCTGTCTACTTCTTTCTACTGTTCAAAAATACAGATGTATTTATACATTAGGTCTTCAAGATGACCGTTGTGGGCCCCATCAACAAGAAACCCCAAGCCCGGTTCAAAACAGCGCCAGCGGCTGAGTCCGGTCCAGCGGGTTCCAGAAATTCGCCTAAGGCAAAATCGGCGAGAATCGAAGGTGATTCTCGACGATTTTGACTTAGAAACAGATTTGCATGCTCTAATTTAGCCGGATAGAGTCGGCGAGAATCAGCCAGTGATTCTCGACGATTCGGCGAGAATCACTAGTGATTCTCGCCGAATCACTTGGTGATTCTCGTCGATTTTTTGTCTTTCCACCCATGAGCTGCTCTTTGACCCATCCTTGCTCCTTGTCTGCTCTTGCATTATCACAGCCCTGTACTTGAAAATAAGTACACTCCAATAGAGAGAGTACACGTAGGCTAACACACTGATCTGCTCAACGAGGGATTACGTCGCGCAGACCCGTGTATATTGACCTACTGCACCCTGACATTGGTGTGTACTTAGCGTGGAATAACTGCAAGCACAACTTAAAAGATTTCATCAAATACATTGTCTATTTACCTTAGCTTGTTCAGGGGCTTATTCAAATCAGGTACGTTGTGGATACAATACCCAACATGGTCTTTAAGAGCACGTTTGATGCCATGATAGTAGAGGAGACGAGGATTACCTTGACTGATGGCCCCCTCTTCAGTTTCGCAAGGGAGAGAAAGGAAGTCGAGGGAGGAGTGGAACTCCTCGTAATCCTAGGAGGAACAACGAAGATGTGTCACTTCATGATTGTGGACACGCCCAATAGCTACAATGTAATATTCGGGAGTCCCCTTATCAATGCTTTCCAATGTGTGCCCTCATCGTTCCTCTAGTGCTTGAAGTATAGTGTTGGGGGACTGAAGATACAGATCAGGAGCGACCCAAAGGTGGTGAAGGAGTGTTACCTTAATGCAGTCAACATAATCATCTGAGAGAAGGAGGAGGAGGTGGTCGATAATGTGATGGAGGAGATGGAAAGGATGAATGATATAAAAGAGGTTGAGGAGAAGGAGATGGAGGCCAAGGATGGGAGGCCTGGAAAGATGAAGATCAGCGACGAGTTAGCAGAGGAGGATAAGGAGAAGATCCTAGCGTGCATCCAGGAGAATGCATACATCTTCGTGTGGACCACGGATGGCATGCTGGGCATCGTCACAATCGTTGCGTGCCATCATATCAACCTTGATCTAGGGACCCGACTGATTTGACAGAAGAAGAGGCAGATGACCACTACTTTGGCCAAACCCATTCGCATGGAAGTGCAAAAGCTGCTAGATGCAGAGTTTGTTTCGGAGACCTAGTATTCAAGCTGGGTATCCAACATTATAATAGTGAAGAAGGGAGATGGGAAGTGGCAAATGTGTTTCGACTTCTCGATATTTAATAAATATTATCCCAAGGATTGCTACCCCTTGCCTAGAATCAACGAACTCGTAGATTCGGTTGTCAGATTTCATGTTATGAGTTTTTAGACGCTTTTTCTGGTTTTCATCAAATACTCATACATCCACCTGACATAAAATGTCTATTTTATCACGAATGACGGGTGCAACTATTATAAAATGATGTCGTTCAGGCTCAAAAATGCGGGGGCGATGTATCAGCTGATGATGTACAGGGTGTTCAAGTAGCAAAATGGGCAAAGCTTGGAGGTTTATATGGATGATCTCTTAGTGAAGAGTAAGAGTGTCGAGGATCATCTCGACGACTTGGAAGATTTTTTTGCCGCACTCCAAAAATACAAGATGAGGCTCAATCCTGCCAAGTGTGTTTTCAGATCGGGGAAGGGGAAACTTTTAGGCCATCTCTCGACCCTGGCAGGAGTCGAGCCAACCCCAGACGAGGTAAAGGCAATCATGGAGATGGAGGCTCTAAGGAATGTGAAGGAGGTTCAACGATTGATAGATTACCTCGCGGGATTGAACAGGTTTATCTCGAGGGTCACGGAGAAATGTTCTCGAGTTTTACGGGCATTGCGCAATCACATAGATAACAAGAAGTTCGAGTGGACGGCAGAGTGTGAAGAAGCATTTCAAAACCTGGAGCTTTAGCTCACTCAGGCCCCTCTACTGTAAGGTCCCTAGGAAGGAGAGGACCTCTACCTAGGAGTTGGAGCCGAGACGGTGAGCTCAGCCCTAGTCAGAGAAGAAGGAAAAAAGGCAACTCCCAATTTATTATGTAAGTAGAGTCCTTCAGAAGGCCGGACTACGTTACCCTATCTTGGAAAAGACTACCTTCACGCTTGTCATCTCTGCTAGGAAGCTTCGGCCCTACTTTCAGGCTCACTCAATCAAGGTGGTCATGGAGCATCCTCTTTGGGGTATAATGTATGGACTCGAGCATTTAGGGAGTCTGTCTAAGTGATCGGTAGATCTCAGCAAATTCGACCTCTCTTTTGTTCCTCGGATAGCGATGAAGGCTCGCGTAGTGGATGATTTCTTGGACGACTACACGGTGGAAATAGAAGGATTGGAGCATCATGAGTGGAAGTAATGAGAGATGTTTGTGGATGGAGCATCTGGGAAGTACTCAATCGGGGGGGGGGGGTGTGGAGTCGTCCAAACGAGCCCTCAGTGAGTCAAAATCGAACAAGCGGTGGTCATCCATTTTCCGGTCATGAACAATCAGGCGGAGTAGGAAGTTGTGATCCTCGGTCTCCACCTTGTCCGCGAGCTTGGAATCCAAGACCTCCGAGTCAACCCAGATTCCCTTATAGTGGCCTCCCAGATCCAGGGAGAATTTGAGGCACAAGAGCCCATACTGCAGTGCCGCTTAGTGAAGGTAAAAGAATTAGTGAGCATTTTTCGCTCATTCTCCATCTAAAATGTCCATAGGGAGGAGAACTCAACAACGGATCGTCTGGAAATGTACACCCTCTGATAGGAGGAGCAGTGACCGAGTTGTTCCGGCCATCCATCGAGGGAGGGTAGCTCATAGAGATTAACAAACAACCATCGTGGATGGATCCTTTCGTTGGATTCCTGACCACAGGATGGTTTCCTCTCGGGGTTCAGGACCATAGGTGATTCAGGTAAAAGTTAGATTACTACCTACTTCACGAAGTAAGTCTCTACCGGAAGACTTTGTCGGGTCACGTGGCACGATGTGTCGCCGAGGTGGAGGAGGCTCATTTGTTGGATGAAATCCACTTAGGAGAATGCAAAAGTGATTTTGGTGGAAATAATCTGGAAAAAAGGGTGCTGAGGCAGGGATATTTCTGGCTCACCATTCAAAGGGATGCGGAGCAGTTTGCCAAGCAGTGCTCGAGGTGTCAACCCCACACACCCATCCAACTACAACCCGTACAACTGCTCAGGACAATTACAGTCTCGTGGCCCATTGCGACCTCAGGGATGGATCTTATCGGGCCATTTACCTAAGCAAGTGGGCAGAGGAGGTACATGCTCGTGATGATTGATTCTCTTTCCAAGTGTATCAAGGTGAAGGAACTGGCAAAGACCACCTTCCAAATCATGAGGAACTTCATATGGGTAGAGATCATTTCCAGGCACTAGTTGTCGCTTGCAATCATCATGGACAATAGGCAATAGTTCGTCAGCGCCAAACTTATCAGTTTCTGCACTCAACTGAGAATTGACCTATGTTTCACATCCGTTCATCATCCCTAGAGCAATGGCCAGGTCGAGGTCGCCAATAAAGTCATTTTCAATATACTAAGGAAGAAGGTGGAAAACCTGAAAGGGAATTGGGTGGAGCAACTTCCCTCCATCCTCTGGTCCCTTAGAACTACCCTGAACACAAGCATGTGAGAGACTCAATTCAAGTTTTTGCACGTCTTAGAAGCAGTAATCCCGATGGAGTTTATGTCAGAAGCTCAAGAATTGTGGCCGCAGAAGAGGGAGGAGAGGATTGGAGGATGGATAATGAAGAGGAACAAAGGCTCTTACTGGATTTTGTGGAGAAACTCCGAGACCTCGCGACAATCTTCTAAGAGGAAGCTAAGCGCGGGATGACAAAGTACTTTGGCAAGCACATAAGGGTCAAACAGTTAGATAAGGGTAACTTCATCCTGAAGAAGGTGGATACGGCAGGAAGGGCCGCGATAGTGGGAAAAGTCCAACCAAATTGGGAGAGTCCTTATGTGGTGGAAGAGGAACTGAAGACTGGGAGGTATCGACTTCAAAATTACGAGGGGTGAGCTCTTTAGTAACACATAGAGTGGGGAAGATTTAAAACACTTTTTCCTTAAAACTTTCCTCTCGACTGAGTCAATGTATTCAACATGTATTGCGGTTGTCATAGTCTGGTTCCCTGCACGAGCTCCTCTTCTACATACTGGCTACTTGCTCCCTCGAGTGAGTAGAAGTACTCAAGCTGAGTTGTTGTCATAATCCAGGTCCCTACACGAGCTCCTCTCTTGCATACCAGCTAATTTCCCCCTCAAGTGAGTTGAAGTGCTTGAGCTGAATTGTTGTCGTAGTTTGGGTCCCTGCATGAGCTCATCTCCTGCATACCAGCTACTTACCCCCTCGAGTGAGTAAAAGACCTCGAGCTGAGTTTTTGCCATAGTCTGGGTCGCTCAACGAGCTCCTCTCCTGCATACCGGCTACTTGCCCCCTCAAGTGAGTAGAAGATCTCGAGCTGAGTTGTCGTCGTAGTACAGGTTCCTGCACGAGCTCCTCTCTTACATACCAACTACTTGCCGCCTCAAGTGAGTTGAAGTCCTCGAGCTGAGTTGTTGTCGTAGCCCGTGTCCATGCACAAACTCCTCTCCTACATACCAGCTACTTGCCCACTCGAGTGAGTAGAAGACCTTGAGCTGATTTGTTATTGTAGTCCGGGTCCCAGCACAAGCTTTTCTCCTGCATATCGTCTGCTTGCCCCATCAAGGGAGAAGTTCATCCCCCAGAACATAGAGGTCAGGGGGCAAATGGAAAACTTACATAGGTGATGGGTTACACCATCATTTATAAGGTGTGCTCCCCCATGATCTCCCCCAAAATGGGAGATCATGGGGTTGACTAGTCAACCCCACCTCCCATGATGAGGAGAACATGGGGGGGGGGGGGGCATTCCCTTTCTCCCCACTCAAGCCACCCACTTTGGGTGGTAACCACCGGCCAGCCGCCGCCGCCACCGCCGGCTGGCCGCCGCCACCGCCGGCTGGCCGCCGCAACCGCCGACTGGCCGCCGCCAGCGGGGTGCCGCCATCGGCCGGGCAGCCGCTGCCGGCCAGCCAGCCCGCCGTCGGCCGGCCCAGCCGGCCCGGCCGTGCCACTAGGGCTGTCCAGGCCGCCGCCGGCCCCGAACTCCGGCCAGGCCGCCGCAGGTCTGGCCGTGGTCGCCGGCCAGGCTGCCGGCCAGGCCGCCGCCGCTCTGGCCGTGGTCGCCGGCCAGGGCGTCGGCCAGGCCGCCGTCGGCCTGGCTGCGGCCGCCCCCCTTGGCCGGCCGCCGCCGCCACATGGCCGCCCCACCACCGTGGACGGCCTGCCCACCGTCCGATCACGGTGGGCTTTCCTCACCGTCCGATCTGGTGGGTAACCACCCACTAGCCCACTACATGGGTGGTGGGGCCGGTCATGACCCCCTCCTGGAGGCTATAAAAGGAGCCCCAGGGCCTCCTCATTCATCATCTTTTGGCCTCGGGTCATCTTCCTCCTCTGGTCGGAGCTCTGTCGGACTCCTCCCTCTAGTCGTTCTCCAGCCACCTTAAGCCACCACGAGCCACCACAAGCTACCAGAGCACCACCAGCCAGAAAGCACCCAAGTCCCAAAGCAAGCAAAGGAGAAAGTGGACGGTCCTTGCAAGTGGACGCGCGGCGAACCCGCAATCCAAGCCACCAGGCACCAGAGCCACACCTCGGATTCCAGTGTCCAAGTCGCTCCTGCGGAACATCCTGTTGCCCGCTGGGAGTTGAAGTCTCTCTCTCTCCCCCAAGCTGTGACGGGGAGCGGCATGTCGCCCCCGATTCTCCAAACACAATGTAACCGCAAGCAAATAGTGGATTTTGACCGGCACAGATCCGGTCACGTGATTTTTTACCCAGTTTAGGGGTTTTTCCACGTCATCACATCTTGAGTCAATCCTCCCTTCTCTCTGACTGTGTGCACGCTCGACCGCCCCGCAAGCTAAGACGGTCCAATTAAATGCGGTCCGACCGAGACGTCGAGTTAGCCCGCAACAATAGGGATGATAAAGGGCCTTGTGAGTGCGCCTTACTGGACGAGGCGAGTATAATATAAAAGGGAACGGGGACGTGAGACGCTCAGGAACGGGAAGTATTGATATTGCTAGTCGGGGTGGTCTCACTGATGAACATAAGCTCGCAAGCAATCACTCAGCTAAGTTACAAAAAATTAACGAATGCCTAAAAGCCTAGCATGAGGCTGTTCGGGAAAACTGCAGGAACTATGCGGGAAAAACTAAGCGGATAGATATCACTTTAAATACAAAACAACTGTTTACATACACACACAGATAAAACCAAATACCACCTAAAACTAAGCTGGAAAGTTATGAAACCAAAACATGCTTACAGCATATAAGTTTAGCTTATAGATTTAACACTCCCCCTTAAGCTAAACTTTTCTAACTCCGATCTTATCCTTCATGCTACCCAACTCTGCGGGCTTTAATGCTTTTGTAAACATATCTGCGGCTTGGTCTTTTGTGCTGCAAAACATAACTTCAACCTCCCCATCCTTGACAAGCTCACGAATGAAATGATATTTCATCCTCACGTGCTTAACTCTTCCATGAAACATAGGATTCTTTGTCAAGGCTATTGCAGCTTGATTGTCACAATTCAACTTCGTAGGCCCATTCTGTGACTGCAATAATTCTTCAAGCATCATTCGCAACCAAACAGTTTGACATCCAGTTATGGTTAGTGCGACATATTCTGCTTCGGCTGTGGAGAGGGCAACTACCTTCTGCTTCTTTGACTGCCAGGATATAGCACCAGATCCAATGCTAAACATGTATCCAGATGTGCTCTTGCTATCATCAAGACTGCTTCCCCAATCACTATCACTGAACCCCACCAGTTGATAATGCTCAACCTTCTCATACACGATTCCATGATCAAGTGTACCAGCCAAGTAACGAAGAATTCGTTTACCTGCTTCCCAATGACTCTGCTTCGGGTTCTCCATAAAGCGGCTGATCAAGCTAACGGCAAACATAATATCTGGCCTTGTTGCCGTCAGGTACATGAGGCTTCCAACTAGGCTTCTGAATAATGATGAGTTGACAGTCTTCTCATCTCCATCCTTACTCAGCTTCAACCCAAACTCCATGGGCGAACTGATGGGAACCGCATGAAAGATATGGTACCTAAACACCTAGAGGGGGGGGTGAATAGGTGACCTAATCCTTTTCTAACTTTGTTGGCAGCCAAACAGTTATATCACAGATTTCTAACTACTTTTGCACAGCAAACAGCAATAACAAAACATACACAGCTAATCCACAGCACAATCACAGCACAGCACACAGTGTTTTATAGTGGTTCCCCAAGATATGGGTACATCCACTTTCCCCATTCGCCTATCTAGCAGTGTACTAGATTCGGCCAAACTTCTCCACTGTCTCAGAACCCAAATTGGTTCCTACCTCAGGCCCAAAGCCTTACAACTCAGCTTTATCCCAAACCCTACACTCAGCCAATCAAGGCCTACACTTAGCCAATCCAAGGCCTACACTCAGCCAACAAGGCCTACACTCAGAGATCTCAATCTCCTACACTCAGGCTTACAAGCCCTACCCTCAGCCTTTATAATAATAGGCTTACAAATCACTCAGATCCAAAGGATCCTACAAGTTAAAAGGTATTACAAATAATAACTCTACAACTCAGAAAGATAAGAGGGGAGTTGAGAGATTCTTGATGAGTTCTTGGAAGAACTCAGCTGGATCCAATCTGACTTAGCTTTCTTCAAAGCTTCTTGAGTAGAACTGAATAAGACTGAATCCTCCTGCAGTTGTTCCTTGACCTCTGCCACTTAAGATCCAGAATTGAATCTGAATCCTTCTTCTCAGCCTAGTTCCAGAGGCTGATTTCTTGGAAGGAGCCCTCTCTCTCCAACTTCTTAGATCTGCACTTGGAATGCAAGATCTTCTTGTGTTGATACTGTGGGTACCACTTCAATAATTTGTATTTCTACAAACTGAACTCTGACCAATAATCTGATCAACTACTTCAACAACCTGAACCACAGTTTCTGTAAACTGTAGGTGTCTATTTATAGGCCTTCTTCATGGTAACCGGCTGGACTGGTTCATAACTGACTTCTGACATCTCTGACAGTTGCTGTAGACCGGCTGAAATGGCAGCTGTCAAGTCATCCAGTCACTTCTTGAAAATCTCTAACAGTCAGTAAGTGTCGAGACTTTCTGTCTTTAAGTGTCGACACTTATAGTCCAAGTGTCGACACATGTTGTGTAAGTGTCGACACAAGTCTACAAGGTGTCGACACAATTCCTTGTATGTCTCGACACAGATTCTTCTGCATGTGTCAACACTGAAATTGAATGTCGACACAAATACTTGTTCTTCTAGCTTTTGCTGAATTCTTCTAAGTGTCGACACATCTCCTTTGTGTCGACACATCTTCTTGTGTTGAATCTGTCAAGTGTCGACACAGCTTCTTGGTGTCGACACATAGTCTTTTATGTTGATTTTTGCTGAGTGTCGACACAGCTCCTCGTGTCGACACACCTTCTTCTTGTTGAGACTCCAGCTGAGTGTCGACACATTCCCATAGTGTCGACACTTGTACTTAGAATAATTTGTTGTTCTTTCTGTTCTTTGCTAAGTGTCGACACAGCTCCTTGTGTCGACACTTTCTTCAAGTGTTGAGTCTTTAGCTGTGTGTCGACACATTGTTCTGGGTGTCGACACATACTTCAAATGCTGACTCTTCTATTGAGTGTCGACACATTGTGCTGGGTGTCGACACTTACTTCAAATGCTGACTCTTCTGCATAGTGTTAACACATTGTGTTGAGTGTCGACACTTGTACTTAGACTCTACAGACTTTTGCTGAGTGTCGACACAGCTCCAAGTGTCGACACTTTCTGGTGTAGACACAGCTTCACTGGGTGTCGACACAGCTCCTTGTGTCGACATAGCTTCTCTGCACTTTTCTACACTGAGTGTCGACACAGCTCCAAGTGTCGACACTTTCTGTCTGGTGTCGACTCTGCATCCCAGGTGTCGACACAATGACTCCAAGTGTCGACACTGCTTGTCTGGGTGTCGACACAAGCTTTCTTAAGTGTTGACACTTTCCTTTTGGGTGTCGACACAAGCTTTCTTAACATGCACAAATAACTCAAACATACATCAAATACATTATGATGTATATCATTGAGATGGGTGAGGCTTCTTCAAATCAGGTACATTTGACCAATGTACCGAACACCGCGTTCTCCATCTTGAATCTCTTCAAGATTTCTGTAGCATACTTGGTTTGGGAGATAGAGATCTTCCCAACACCATACTTAACTTCAATCCCCAGAAAATAGTGAGCATGACCAAGATCGGTCATCTCAAATTCCTTATTCATCATATTCTTAAAATCATCACATAGACTTTCAGAGTTGCCGGTGAATATCAGATCATCGACATAGAGGCAAACGAACAGAAATTTACCTCCTTCTTCGTTGATATATAAAGTGCTCATACGGGCATTTTCTGAACTCGTTCTTCGCAAAGTAGCTATCAATTCGTCCATACCAGGCACGAGGAGCCTGCTTCAACCCATATAGGGCTTTCTTCAATTTGCACACCTTATTTTCCTCACCTTTCTTCACATATCCTAGAGGCTGATCAATGTAAACTTCTTCTTCTAAAACGCCATGCAAGAAAGCAGATTTAACGTCCATCTGATGGACCTTCCAATCATGTTGAGCGGTCAATGCTAGCACCAATCTTATCGTCTCTAGGCGTATGACTGGAGCAAACACCTCATTATAGTCATACCCGTATTTCTGCTTATACCCCTTCACAACTAAGCGAGCCTTGTGCTTCTCCACTGCTCCTTTTTCATTCAGCTTTGTCTTGAAAATCCACTTTACCCCAATTGAGTGATGGTTTGGTGGAAGTTCCATCAGCTCCCATGTATTATTCTTCTCAATGGAGTGGATCTCCTGATCCATGGCTTTCCTCCATTTTTCTTCCTGAACAGCTTCTTTAAACTCGACTGGATCTGCATCCACAAATAAGGCAAAGTCTGCCCATTCTTCATTCAAGATAGGCTGAGATTTCTCATAGATCTCCTTCAAACATCTGGTCTTACCAGGGGCGTCAGATGACCCACTAGTTGTTGATGATGCACCAGGAGAGAAAGTAGAAACGGGTGACCCGTTTTCTACAGGTGCTTGTATCTCCACATTCTCCGTCTCTTGTACGTCTTTCTCCCCCTCTTCTTGAATTCCTTCATAGACCACAGACTTGCCTTTACCGTCCCAATCCCATTTGGTCTTCTCATCGAACAGAACATCTCTGCTGATCACGCTGCAATTCTTCACCGGGTTGTAGAGCTTGTAAGCTTTTGATTGCTCACTATACCCCACAAAGATGCACTTCTCTGACTTCTCATCTAGCTTCCCTCTCCTCTTCTCAGGTACATGAGAGTAAGCCACACATCCAAATACTCTCAGGTGAGATACACCTGGCTTTTCTCCACTCCAAGCTTCATGAGGCGTCTTTCCTTGGACACTCTTCGTCATCGATCTGTTCTGCAGGTAGACGGCAGTGGCAACAGCTTCTGCCCAGTAAGAGTTTGGCATCCCCATAGCATGGATCATACTTCTGGCTGCTTCCATGAATGTCCTGTTCTTCCTTTCCGCCACACCATTCTGTTGCGGTGTATACCTAGCGGTCAGCTGGTGCCAGATCCCAGTATTCTTCATATACCCTCTAAAGTCATTAGAGAGGTACTCTCCTCCACGATCAGTTCTGAGTGACTTCAGTGCATAGCCACTCTGCCTTTCTGCCATTGCCTTAAAATCTTTGAAGCATCTGAATACTTCAGATTTCTCCTTCAAGAAGTACACCCATGTTTTCCTGCTAAAATCATCGATAAATGTCAGGACATACTTGCTTCCACCAATGGATGTCATCTTCATTGGTCCACACACGTCAGAATGCACCAATTGGAGAGGCCTAGAGGCTCTCCATGCTCCTTCCTTGGGAAACAAATGTCTAGAGTGCTTCCCAAAGATGCATCCCTCGCACACTTTCTCTACCTTATCAACAGTTGGTAGTCCTCGCACCAGTTGACATCTTCCCATCTTTGCCAAAGCTCCAAAATTCAAATGTCCAAATCTATGATGCCACAACATAGACTTGTCATCTGCCACTGCACTCAAGCAGTTCATTAAATTGCTTCCAAACTTGATAGAGAACATCTTGTTTGGGAGACATTGTCACCTTGCCAAGAGGTACATGATCCTTATCGCGGATCTCACAGGCATTTCTTCTAAAATGAACATCATGTCCCTTATTCAACAACTGACCCACACTAATCAGGTTGTGCTTCAGCCCAGGCACATAATAGACATCAGGGATCGTCTTTATGCCCTTCTTTGTCTTCACAGATACGTTTCCGCTTCCTTTGACTTGTAACCTCTTGTCGTCTCCAGTGCGAACTTCCTTGTTCAGAGACTCGTCCAACTTCACGAACAACTCCTTGTTCCCAGTCATGTGGTTACTACAACCACTATCAACATACCAGACTTCACTGGAACCCCCTTCTTTCTCATCCGTGGTCAGGAACATGTCACCTTGGTATTCATCTACCTTCTCATGCATAAAAGTAGACGCCTTTCCTTCCTCCGGATGCTTCTTCCAACAAAACTTTGTCGTGTGCCCAAACTTTTGACAGTTAAAGCACTGAATCTGCGACAGTGGTCTTCCTCTCCCCCTGCCTCTGTTGGACCCTTCACCTCTGTTATGAGACTCTTGCTGCTGCTGCTTGCCTCGATCACCATCGGACCGACCTCCTCTTCCTCTATAAGAAGATCTTCCTCTTCCTCTATTGCCTCCCTTCATGGACAACTGAGTCTGGAAAGCTTGCTCATCAGGAACAATCTCATACTGCTTCATTCTCAATTCATGAGACTGAAGTGATCCCATCAGGCTTTCCAAAGCCAAAGTCGACAAATCCTTTGACTCTTCTATTGTCACCACGACATTCTCAAACCTGCGAGGTAGACTCCGCAAGATCTTCTCAATCACCTTCTTATTCTCCACCGCCTCTCCGTTCACCAACATCTTGTTTGTCAAAGCAACTACACGATTGAAAAATTCTTCAATCGATTCTGAGTCCTTCATCTTCAACGTGTCAAACTCGCATCGAAGCGTTTGCAGGCGAACTAACTTTACCTTATCTTCACCTCTGTAGGCGGTGTGAAGAATATCCCAAGCTTCTTTTGAAGTTTTCGCCGAGGCAATCCTCTCAAAAATTACCTCATCCACCGATTGATAAATGAAGTAGAGTGCTTTCTTGTCCTTCTTCCATGCCTCCTTCAAATCCGTAAGTTGTTTTGCCGAAAGTGTATGAACGTCTTTTGGTTCTTCCACGCCATCCACTACAAGATGCCAAAGATCTTGGGATTCATAGAGAACCTTCATCATCACACTCCACTTGTGATAATTCTTCCCATCAAAACGAGGGAGTTGTGGCTTAGTCAAATCACTTGAAGTTCCTTCCATCTTCTTCTTGAACACCACCGACTTCCTCACAATCTTCTCCACTGCGATTCACTGCTCCTACAATCAACGGTGCGGCAACGAACAATCCCCCTGCCTTCTCCCTGCTCACACGAAAGCTGAAAACCCCACAAACCGAACGCAATCTGGAACTTTCAGATCTACAACCTAGCTACAAAAGTCACCAATCCATTTTCCCCCACAACACAAACAGAGTTCTGGCTTCCCACAGGAAATCCGAAAACAGGGCCAACTTCTTACCGGGGATGCCAGACTGGAAACAAGGAAACCCGAGGTCTGGCGGATTCCAGGAAACAAAGCTGAAAATAGGCCAAACAAAAACGTCGGGAACCCTAACCTCTGATGCGAAACAGGGCCGGCAAGATAACGCTCGCGACCCAGGACTTCCAGCGGCAGCGGGGGTTCCGATCGCCGTCTTCCTCACGCGCGTGCGATGTCGATTTCCCGATGCCGTTCACCGTCGGTGTCGTTCGTTTCCGAGCTCTGATACCAGATGTTCGGGAAAACTGCAGGAACTATGCGGGAAAAACTAAGCGGATAGATATCGCTTTAAATACAAAACAACTGTTTACATACACACACAGATAAAACCAAATACCACCTAAAACTAAGCAGGAAAGTTATGAAACCAAAACATGCTTACAGCATATAAGTTTAGCTTATAGATTTAACAGAGGCGAGGACAACATCCAAAATAAAATGCATCCAGAGATAATATATAAGCATTAAAAACCATGTGTTGCATTGAAATAAAGGCATAGGCGTGGACGCCTGGATAGATGTTTAGTTACACAAATTAGCGAGTACACCGAATAATAAAAAGAAAAAAAATCAAAGATAATACGAGTGGGGCCTCGTTCAATCTTGTTCCTCCTCGTCTGGACTCGCTGTTGGCGAGCTCACAGGAGGCAGGAAGACCTCTGGAAGCAGCAAACTGGATGGAACGTTAACCCCTTATCGTTCAAGGCAGCTTGCTGCCGAAGGCGCTTCATCAAGAGCTTGGTCGTAGCTGTCACAAGAGCACGATGAGTCTCCTCCGACATCACAACAGCAGGATCAGGAGCTGATGAAGACTTCTCCGTGGCTTGGCGCCGACACTCCAACAGGCTGGTCGTCGACTCGCCGAGGCGATTGATGAGGTAGTCATTATTTCTCCACGCTTTGCTCAACTCTTCCTCCAACTTAGAAACCTTCTCAGCGTATGCAAGCTCGGTGTCCTATAAAGACGAAACTTAAGATAACAACTCTGGAAGTAGTAGGCCTATGCGCGAAAGTTCATGCCTTGTTCGGGCGAGGCGGGGCGACACCGCGGGCAGCTGCAAGTTTGGCCTTGGTGTTGGCCAGCTGCCCCCCAACATCGCCAAGGGCATCGGTGGTCGCTGTCAGCTTGTGATTCATGCCGAGGGCCCGCCTCGCAGTCTTATGGAAGACTTCAACGGCTCGAAGGATGGCGTGACTTCCACGTTTATACATCTTGCGCACGGAAGTGCTCGACAACATTGTGGCGTCCTCCCGATCATAGAGCCCGAACAGGACGTTGAAAGCGTCATCATCGGGTCCTCGTACGGGCCCCCTCCACATCTTCGGCGTGTATCCCAGTCCGTAGAGAGGGTGATGCCTAGCCCTTTACAAGTTGCTGAAGGGTAAAGAATTTGATGTCCTGTATTTGGGACGAACTGGAGGGGCCCAGTTCGCGGCCCAGATTTCCCCTCCAAAATCAGACGACGGAGAAGAAGTTAACTCCACTCGCGGGGCCCGCTCGCCATATCAGCTGCGAGTGGAGTTCCACCGTCCGATTTCCCACGCGAAATCAGGGCCGCGAACTGGATCCCCTCCAGTTCGCCCCAACTGGAGAGGATCCGCGTCCCCTCTCTACGGGGCGGCTTGTATACTCTCTCGCTTCTCAGGATGGGAGCGAACGGCAGCGACCTAAATGTATCTCACGCAGACAAATTTGTCAGTCTAATGATGGACTTTGTTTAGAGTCTTGGCAATCTTAATGCAGTCACTAGAAAAGAAGACAATGTTTATCACTAGTCGCCTTCAGGGTCAGCATTTTACGATAGGCTGTGAGATCGAACTCGATCCCGTCCTCACACATATAGTATGCAAAGGCGATCAGGGCACTAATGTCGTTCGAGGTTGACCCTCGTCAGGACTAACCTGAAGTACTTGAAGACTTGGTTCACCTCAGGCCAGAAGGGAATTCGCAACCCCGCTTGGAAATGAGTCAGGGGAATAGCGAGCTAGTAGGTGTAAAAAATGTTGATAGTCTCACCAGGTATAGGCCGACACACTATAAAGCCAGCCGACACGTACTAGGCCTCGAACTTCTTGAATTCGTCAGTGGTGGTTTGCGAGTTCAGGAAGAGGTGATCTATGAAGTTTGCAACGCAACAGGCATGTATCTCATTCGCATTTGGTCACACACACCATTCTAACACAAACGAGGCGAGTAGAAATTTTGTTGGGAAGGGAGGAGAAACGGTTGAGGAGTGGATGCAACTTTTGGTACCGACCCCGCTATTTATAGTTTTTGGGTCGGTTTGGGCCACCCCTGTTAGCCGACGCACTCACAAAATTATTCACCAGTGAGCACTTGCCGTGCTTAAATTTACTCTCACAAACAACTCACATACAAAAACAACACATCCACTAGCAAGAAACAAGTTAGATTTATATTACTACTCATCATTTTAGAGCAAGTACAAAAAATGGACAAACACCCAATATAGAGGCGGGCACAAGTTGGTGGGAGGTCAAAAGAAGAAAAGAGAAAACCAGGCCAAAAATACAGTTGTTGGAGCACAAAAATTACGAGTACAAAAGAAAGCGGAAAGCAAAAACGGAAGCCCGATCTACGACCCGCGGCAGAGTGGTCCAGTCCCTCGACGGCGCGGGCGGGCAGGGTGGCAGCAGTATAGGTTATGCCCATTGCTTCGTGGAACTTCTCTTGGGCTCGAAGAAGATACTCCTTCAATTTTGTGTATGGACTCTTCTAGTCTGCTCGCCTCTCCCATGGTTCAAGCGATCTGAGCAAACTTCTGAAGGTGGTCTTCAGCGGTGAACAGCCATTTCTCTAGCTCATAAACTCAATCCTCACCATCCAGCATCCGCAAAAAAAATCCTCCTCCTCCGCCTTCCATTTGTGTCTGGTAGTTCTTGATCGCGTCAACGCGATACAGAACTTGATTGAGTACATATTTAATCTCAAGGGGAGGTACGACCGAGAGAGCGGGGTCATGGGCCGCCAGGACCGCCAGCACGTGAGTACTAAAGTCAACACTCTCTACTCATGGGTCGTCCATCAACTCACACAGGGGACTCGACATCCTGGGAAGCGTCGTCCATAGTGGGGTACCCCATGAGGAGAGCTCGCAATCCTTTTCTGGGAAGTCAAATGAGAACCAAAAGGGGGAAACGTCGTCAGGAAACCAAAGTCTAACATGGAAAGAAATACGAGAATAAGAGTTAGGCAACTTACGCTCTGAGGAACCATCGCCTTCCCCACGGGGCAAGGCGGCGCCCTCGCCAAGGTTTTTCCACTAGTTCGAGGATGACTCGACTCGCCAACTTTGATGTGACGGGAGGGAGGAGCTCGAAGTGTGAGTGACCCATGGAACCTGGGCCCTAGGGAGATCAGGCTCAGGCTGAACAACCACATCAGCCTAGGTAGGTCTGCCTTGAGTTTCATGGCGAGCAGCAACTGTAAGGCGACAACAAGGGTTATTTTTGAGTTGGCAAAAAATTGGGAAAAATTGAAATCTTACCAGAGAGGCAAGACGATCTATGCGACTTTGACAGTCGTATTTTCTTCGAACCAACACTGTATTTCCCCGTACTACTCACGAGGCCAATCATGATGGCGGGATCGAAAGAAGGCTACAACACCAAATCAGAAAAATCTTCAGGATGCGCCCTTAAAACTCGCAGGAGGGAGTTGAATACATCGACTTACCTCGGTCGAAGCAGGCAGGTTTGTCGGAGGAAACCGATCCACTCTGCCAGCTAGTACAATACTCCCCAGTGCTGGTTTAAGTGGGGGAGGCACCACAGATAGAGCAGAGCCCGACTTGTTGGAGGGAACCTCCACCAATTCCCGCATATTTCTCTTCTTTGACCCACTACCTCCGGACTCTTGTCGTCGCTTCGGAGGACCACCAAGCAAGGCGAGAAGGGGCTCAGATTTGTCATCTAAAACAAGTGAGCCCATCATGTGTTGAAGAGCATTAGTTTGTGAAGGGAATTCTAGAGAGAAGAGTCATGCCCTACCCCTAAATTTATAGAAGCAGAGGGGTAACACGTTCCGATCTGCCGAGTCCAGACCTAGCAATCGCTAAATATGGGTTGGATGATTTTTCTCCGACCCATATCAAGCTCGCAAATAAGCAGGGATTATGTACAATCCCATTTTAGCGTGCACGGCCAGACTCGACCCAAGAGAGATCAGACGAGCTTTTGGACCTTAAGAAATCTCCAGGAAGTGAGTTCGCCGTCCTTAGCAAACTTGACATGACAGGGAGCTCGACACTGAGGCGAGCTCGACATAGTAGCAAGCCCGACACTGAAGCTAGCTCGACAGAATAATGAGCTCGACATAGTGACGAGCTTAACAAGGCAATGAGATTGATAAAGCAGAAAACACGACACCATTGCGGAAAAGGGAGTTAACTTGGCGTGAGACAAGTCCTCACCTCTTCGACCTAGGCACTTGCCTCACCGCAAGAATTCTCTGATTAAATCATTTTTGGCTATTTGCAGACCATCGGGGTCTGCACATAGCCTTCTCAAACAACGGGATTCTGTCTTCTACATGCCAGTTGGGGGGATGGTGCAGATATCAAAAATAGAAAGGCGAAGGCTGATATTAGCATACCAAAATAGACCATTCTAACCTCAAAGAGAGTTTGCATATAAGTAGACCCCCAAAGCACCTTGGAGAGGCATACCCAGCCTCCTAGAGCTCCCGATTTCACAAATTCTTGCTCTATGCCATCCAAGGTGTCGAGCTCGGCTGGGCTTTGGGATGGAAAGTTGCGAGTAGCACTTCCAGGTGTGTGGAGGGACCTATTCGTTGCAGCTTGACGGGTCTGAGCCTAGGCAGCTAATCTCCACCAAATGAGGGCCGACTCTGAGCTCGGAATACCTCGTTCTTGTACACCCGACAATGAGTCCAATAACCTGAACTGCTCCCTCTTAGTCTGAACTCTGTTGAACCGGTATCCGGGTTTCAATAATTTGTGAAGAAGAATGATGAGTCACTCTGATTGTGTATTGATTACCGGGAGCTTAACCAGTTGATGGTGTGGAATACATACCCATTACCGAGGATTGATGAGTTGTTTGACTAGTTGGATGAAGCTTACTGGTTCTCGATGTTTGATTTGAGATCCGGGTACTATCAGCTACGCATTCAAGAGCAGGATATTCCGAAGATGACATTCAGTTCAAATTATAGCTTGTATGAGTTCACAGTGATGTCATTCAGACTCACGAATTCCCCCTCTGCATTCATGAGTTTGATGAATAATGTCTTCGAGCCATACTTGGACGTATTTGTGATAGTGTTCATAGACGATATGTTGATCTACTCCTGGACCAAGTAGGATCACATGTAACATCATGCCCTAGTTTTGGGGAAGTTGAGGGAGCATTGTCTATATGCAAAGTTCAGCAAGTACCAGTTATGGCTTTAGGAGGTTGCATTCCTCGGGCCTACTATCATGAAGCTAGGTTGGCAGTGGAACCTGTTGGAGCTGACGGTTCACATTTCCTTAGTTTGATAATATCAATTCTCATGTTGTATTTGATCACATTTTATGTTTGGTAGAGTGTGTAGGTTTATAGGTTCAAGCGAAGCCAGAACTCTCATCTGGTACCTACAACCGTGCGGTAGCCGTTACCACCGGGCGGTAGACTGAATTAAATTGACATGGCGCTCGGGTTGCTACCGCACTGCGTTATCTCTACCGCTCGTACTAGCCTGAGGGTTTATTTCAGCCAAGCACCCGGAATGCTACCGAGCTAGGTGTTAACTTCTTACCGCATCGTGCTAGCTCACTCAATGCTTATCGATACTAAGGCGTCGAGACTGAGCTAGCACCAAGCGATAGCTTGTTACCGTGCAACGCTAGCTCACTCAATGTTCATCGAGTGCGTTGAGATGACTGGACTAACGCCATGCGATACCTTCCTACTATGTCGCGCTAGCACGAAAAAGAGGAAAATATTCTTTTTGAATGTTTTTCCAAAGTTGCAGGACAATTGTCAGTATCAAGCGCATCAACTTACCGCAGGGCGCTAGCTCTACCACCGGTGGTAGCCTATTTTCGAAAAACATATAAAAGGCTTCGTTTTTCATTCCAGAGATAAGGAGACACATATTCTCAAGCCTAGGGTTCGTGTGCTGCCTCTGGAGCACCAAAACATCGTCTTTGCCAAAGGAAAAGATAACCGCTTCCCTCCTGTTCGCGTACGAAGATCTCTGGCTTACCAAGAACTACAACGACTACGAAGAGTTGATCGGTTGCAACCAAACGAAGATCGCTAGCACCGGTCACGAATTGCTTAACAGAAGAATCGTCTTGAGGGAGAATCAAACTTTAATCTTCTTTATACTTTTGTATTTTTCTCTTTTTCTGTGTTCTTGCGGTGAGGAAAATCGATCGGTGAGGGTCGTCGGAATCTGGTGAGAGTTCAGTGAGAAATCGTCCCGGGGAAGGAACGTCTAGATCGAGTGATCTAGCGGGGCTCGAAGACACTTCGCGAAGACCTTTCTTGGAGGGAAAGGGGGAGAGCAAACTGATCCGGGTAGTGGGTTGGTATAGAAAACGAAAAGATTCTTGACTTACACCGCATCCGATCTCCAGTTTCATGGATATCCAGTACTTTTAATTATAAACCATTTTTATTTATGTTTGAATAAAAATTATTTATTACTCTTCATTCTACGTGTGATGTTGTGATTGTTTGTCGGTAGATCTCTGACGTGTGTGTGCTTCTCTAAGGAGAAATTTGTTCAGGAAAATAAGGTCTCTGACCTATCTCCGCGTGCTAGCAAGCTAGCGCTCCGTGGTAGCTTCATGAACTAGTTTTCTAAGACCAAAATAATTCGAATTTTTAATTAACTCACAAAACCTAATTCACCCCCCCCCAAGGTTGGCCACACAATCTAATAAGTGATATCAGAAGGAAGTTATTCCAAAACGGTTCACCATCAGGAATAATGGCCAACCCTGATCTCGAATCGACTAGAGAGAATGAAAAAGTGTACACAGAAAATTCGTTAGCAATGCCTCTATTTACAAGATTAAACTATAATGAATGGAGAACACTAATGAGGAAATTCCTTATATTATTAGATATAGAATTTTGGAACATGATTTGTATCAAGCCCCCAAATAATTTAAATAAGCACGAATATCATTTAAATGTCAAAGCTATGAATAGTCTGTTTTGTGGGCTTGGTCAAGATATTTTCCAAGTAATCTATACGCTTTCTACTACATATGATATATGGAAATGTCTTGAGTTAACTTACAGTTCTCTTTCTATAGATAATGAATCTGAGCAATTCCTTATGGATCCAAGTGAAGAATTAAATGAAGAATTACTTTTGGAGGAGTACACGTCAAACACATTAAGAAGAAGGGATGATGAAAATATATCGTTGGATGATGAAAGCCAAGAGGAAGATGATAAAGGAACCTTGTGTTCAAATCATGCCTCGTCCAAGAGCATTGTAAGAAAATCAAATTCTCTTCTTATTTGTAATTCTATTTCTACATTGCATGTGCTAGATGCGGCTAAACGTAGAATTAAGAAATTGAAAAATATTATTTCAGAACTGCATTTAGAAAATAAAACTTTAACAACACAACTAAATGTAGAACCAAAGCTTGATGTATCTCGTTCTTCCTCTAGCTCTGTAGTTGAAAATATTATACCTTGTTTTGATTGCAAAGAATTTAAAGAAAAATTCAAGGTTTTTGAAAAAGATCCCAATATTTCTAAAGAGCGTAATAAAAAATTGATTAATGAAAATGTTGTTTTGTCTCATAAACTAGAATCATTAAAATTATTTATTCAAAAATTTTCAAGTAACAAGAAACCTTTCTCTAGTTTATCTTCAAAACTATACGAGACTTATACTAGAATGTTAAATCATATTAAACATATACCTAGTAGATTATTTAATTTTAAAAGCATGATAAATCTCAATCACTATATAACTGCTCCCAATATAAGTTTAAATGTTCACAAACTTCCTACAAATAATAATTTTGAAAATCATTATGGAAATTTGAAATATAAGAATATTAAATATCCAAAGTATGAATAAAGAATCAAAGTTAAAAATGACGCACCTATTCCACTCGAAAGGGCACATTCATTATTATCTCCCTTGGTTTATCACGCTATGTTTGGGTACCCAAAGGAACCACAACACTTGGCTTCTTTTGGATACCTAAACCTCTTATCCATTAGTATCTTCCTATTGCGTGAAGTAGAAACTAATCAAAACAAAATTACTTATTAATCTACTTCACGATGTTCAAAATGTTCTTTTTGTTTTTATTGTGATTTTGATTTTGTTTTATTTTCTTTTGTATTTTTTCTTAAGCCAACATGCCTTGGACACTTTTCATATATGCTTGTTACATATGTTATGAATATTAAGTTTAATGATAATCAATCAATCTAAATGCAATTGAATAATAGTCAACTTTTTAGTGTCCTACATATCTCTCTATCCTAGCATCATCTAAAATGAGTCCATTACATATGTTAGTTGACTTACTTTCATAGTAGCTCTAAAAATTGAGATTTGTATTTCTTAAGTAATACTAATAAATCAAATCAGTTATCATACATTAGTATCATAAATATATATGTGTGTCTATAGGATTAAATGCTTTAGTATGACCATGATCAATCACCCATTATGTGTGTCTCACAATAGCGAGGGCGTAGGTGTGTCCGCTTTAGAAATGCTAACATGTAAACCATGTCTTGTCCTTAACCGGGGAGGGTTCTAGTGGGTCCTTGTGTGGCGCTGGGGGGAAAGATTGTTAGGTTGAGCAGGTTCTTCTATATGCACATGAGATTAACAACCCACCCTACGACATGTTTGCAGTTCCTCATGCCCATCCGTCACTTAGTATGGGCCTAGGGTGTCGACATATTTCTTGGGTAGTTTTTGTCTTAGGCATACTCATGATTCTCATATACAATGCATGAATATTATTTACTTATCATGTACATTATACTCATGCACAATATTTTATCATGTTATCTTGTGTTTGCATCATATATCTCTTTGAGCCTTCTTGTTTTAAGAAAAACACAAGTATTATATATATATAATGATTTAAAAGAACAAAAAATTTATATATCTCTTTGTGTTTTATTATTTGGTATTTTTATTAAAATCAAAAAATTATAAAAAACTACTTATTATTCATTGTCATTGTCAAGGATGAATAAATTATATCAATTAAAGATTAAATATAATGTTTGATTTAACTATTAAGTTTTTTAAAGCATTATTTTGTTTATGTCATGCCTTGAATATTATCTTGTTATGTGCAAAGAAATTGAATATAGAAAATATGTGTAGGATTGCTTAGTATATCTCTAAGTATGAGTAATGTTTTATGTTTGATAATGATTTTATTCACACACCTATTTTGATAACCTACATATGATTTTAATCTTATACTTACATGATTGTGTAGTGTAATAATATAAAAATTAAAATGCATAAATAGATTACCTACACTATACTGAATTAATTATTTCAATTCTTTATTTTTTTGCACTTATTTATTGGAGAAAGGTGTATTTATAAATATTGCTATTGTTTGCGCAACAAGTGAATTCAAAGTCTTTTGTCAGTAAAATAAAAATCAAATAAAAAATGACACGGAAAATTCTACCAAGCACTACTCACCCTCCTGATAAGTTTTAATGAGCATTCTGAGGTTGAGCACCTTGAAAAACAATTGTAAAGTGTCTTGTAGCAAACAAATTATTCATCATTTATCTTAGTACACAGGATCACAAAAATAAAAATCATACTAATAACGGTATAAATGTGATCATCAAGCACTACTCTACTCTTTGATAAGTCGTAATAAGCATTGTGTGTATTGAGCACCTTGGTACTTTTGTATTTTAATATTATCTTTGTTCATTATATATGTCATGTGTTTTGATTAATTCACATGTATACTTTATCAACATGCACACTATTTGTACACATCATTATTTCTCATAAAACTACTACTCATGAGAATTGGATCCTAATGCATACCTATACTATTCTCTAAAATCATAAATAAATGCACTAGATAGCAAAGCATGATCTCTACAATGTTTATTTTTACTTGAAATGCAAATTAGCTCACATTATGGTTCGTATCTCTCTTTGATATTTTGAAATCATGCTTGCAAATATTTCAATGAAATGACATCTCTTGGATTTGAATTTAATTGAAAACATCTTCTTATTAGGCCTAAAGTTCCATATCCTTAATATGTTCATATTTTCCCAAAAATAAATAACAAAACTATGGATTTTTCACTCTTAGGACACACATGGCTAGAACCTAGAGTATAACGATCATGTACAATGTTTGATTTAGGATTGTTAATCCCTTTGAACATTGTCTACTTATCATGATGTGTCAAATTTATAGGTGCTTAGCTACTCAGTGCGACTAGACATGATAGTGTATGTTGAATATGCCTCTAGGTATGTGTGAGGATTTAGGTAGCGTAATGACTTTACACTGTTCACACATCCTTAGACGGAGCGCTCATGTAGAAATTATATGCTTACATGATATAACTCATGATATTGTGTCTAACAAGTAAGAAATAACGTGAATACTCAATATCACGTTATACATGTGTTTATATAAAGGTTAGAACATTGGGCCAAATCTCTAGCGTTCAAGTCCCGCGTATACATGTTAAAGTATATCTTTCTATATTGGTACATTTTGATTGATTCGGGGTCCTTGAAATCAAAACTATAAAATTTATAGCACAAAACTCATAAATGAAAAAACTCTACATGCCATCAAATCATGTGTTAAGGACACCCCCCAAGCACTACTCATTCATCCTGATAAGTCTTTATGAGCTTTGTGACAATGAGCACCATGGTCAAAAGAATCGTCTCGATCTTGTGCAAAGACTGAACCTTAAGCTTAGTGCCCCTAGTTCTAGTCTTGGTATGACAGATGGAAAAGTGATGTGATTTTCCACTTTATTTCTCTTGTGATAGCATAGTGAATTATTAAGATAAACCTGTAATGAAGGTTATTTATACTTGATGTTTTTCTTTTGATGCTACACTTTCATACGTCATTGCTCTATCTAATACCTCCATGCATAAGAATTGGACTGAAACTGCATTGTCAAAATTATTTTAGCAATGTCATCACACAAGGTTGGCCACACAATCTAATAAGTGATATCAGAAGGAAGTTATTCCAAAACGGTTCACCATCAGGAATAATGGCCAACCCTGATCTCGAATCGACTAGAGAGAATGAAAAAGTGTACACAGAAAATTCGTTAGCAACGCCTCTATTTACAAGATTAAACTATAATGAATGGAGAACACTAATGAGGAAATTCCTTATATTATTAGATATATAATTTTGGAACATGATTTGTATCAATCCCCCAAATAATTTAAATAAGCATGAATATCATTTAAATGCCATAGCTATGAATAGTCTGTTTTGTGGGCTTGGTCAAGATATTTTCAAACTAATCTATACGCTTCCTATTACATATGATATATGGAAATGTCTTGAGTTAACTTACAGTTCTCTTTCTATAGATAATGAATCTGAGCAATTCCTTATGGATCCAAGTGAAGAATTAAATGAAGAATTATTTTTATAGGAGTACACGTCAAACACATTAAGAAGAAGGGATGATGAAAATATATCGTTGGATGATGAAAGCCAAGAGGAAGATGATAAAGGAACCCTGTGTTCAAATCATGCCTCGTCCAAGAGCATTGTAAGAAGATCAAATTCCCTTCTTATTTGTAATTCTATTTCTATATTGCATGTGCTAGATGCGGCTAAACGTAGAATTAAGAAATTAAAAAATATTATTTCAGAACTGCATTTAGAAAATAAAACTTTAACATCATAACTAAATGTAGAACCAAAGCTTGATGTATCCCGTTCTTCCTCTAGCTCTGTAGTTGAAAATATTATACCTTGTTTTGATTGCAAAGAATTTAAAGAAAAATTCAAGGTTTTTGAAAAAGATCCCAATATTTCTAAAGAGCGTAATAAAAAATTGATTAATGAAAATGTTGTTTTGTCTCATAAACTAGAATCATTAAAATTATTTATTCAAAAATTTTCAAGTAACAAGAAACCTTTCTCTAGTTTATCTTCAAAACTATACGAGACTTATACTAGAATGTTAAATCATATTAAACCTATACCTAGTAGATTATTTAATTTTAAAAGCATGATAAATCTCAATCACTATATAACTGCTCCAAATATAAGTTTAAATGTTCACAAACTTCCTACAAATAATAATTTTGAAAATCATTATGGAAATTTGAAATATAAGAATATTAAATATCCAAAGTATGAATTAAGAATCAAAGTTAAAAATGACGCACCTATTCCACTCGAAAGGGCACATTCATTATTATCTCCCTTGGTTTATCACGCTATGTTTGGGTACCCAAAGGAACCACAACACTTGGCTTCTTTTGGATACCTAAATCTCTTATCCATTAGTATCTTCCTATTGCGTGAAGTAGAAACTAATCAAAACAAAATTACTTATTAATCTACTTCACGATGTTCAAAATGTTCTTTTTGTTTTTATTGTGATTTTGATTTTGTTTTATTTGCTTTTGTATTTTTTTCTTAAGCCAACATGCCTTGGACACTTTTCATATATGCTTGTTATATATGTTACGAATATTAAGTTTAATGATAAATCAATCAATCTAAATGCAATTGAATAATAGTCAACCTTTTAGTGTCCTACATATCTCTCTATCCTAGCATCAGCTAAAATGAGTCCATTACATATGTTAGTTGACTTACTTTCATAGTAGCTCTAAAAATTGAGATTTGTATTTCTTAAGTAATACTAATAAATCAAATCAGTTATCATACATTAGTATCATAAATATATATGTGTGTCTATAGGATTAAATGCTTTAGTATGACCATGATCAATCACTCATTATGTGTGTCTCACAATAGCGAGGGCGTAGGTGTGTCCGCTTTAGAAATGCTAACCTGTAAACCATGTCTTGTCCTTAACTAGGGAGGGTTCTAGTGGGTCCTTGTGTGGCGCTGGGGGGAAACAGTGTTAGGTTGAGTGGGTTCTTCTGTATGCACATGAGATTAACAACCCACCCTACGACATGTTTGCAGTTCCTCATGCCCATCCGTCACTTATTATGGGCCTAGGGTGTCGACATATTTCTTGGGTAGTTTTTGTCTTAGGCATACTCATGATTCTCATATACATTGCATGAATATTATTTACTTATCATGTACATTATACTCATGCACAATATTTTATCATGCTATCTTGTGTTTGCATCATATATCTCTTTGAGCCTTCTTGTTTTAAGAAAAACACAAGTATTATATATATATATATAATGATTTAAAAGAACAAAAAATTTATATATCTCTTTGTGTTTTATTATTTGGTATTTTATTAAAATCAAAAAATTATAAAGAACTACTTATTATTCATTGTCATTGTCAAGGATGAATAAATTATATCAATTAAAGATTAAATATAATGTTTGATTTAACTGTTAAGTTTTTTAAAACATTATTTTGTTTATGTCATGCCTTGAATATTATCTTGTTATGTGCAAAGAAATTGAATATAGAAAATATGTGTAGGATTGCTTAGTATGTCTCTAAGTATGAGTAATGTTTTATGTTTGATAATGATTTTATTCACACACCTATTTTGATAACCTACATATGATTTTAATCTTATACTTACATGATTGTGTAGTGTAATAATATAAAAATTAAAATGCATAAATAGATTACCTACACTATACTGAATTAATTATTTCAATTCTTTATTTTTTTGCACTTATTTATTGGAGAAAGTTGTATTTATAAATATTGCTATTGTTTGCGCAACAAGTGAATTCAAAGTCTTTTGTCAGTAAAATAAAAATCAAATAAAAAATGACACGGAAAATTCTACCAAACACTGCTCACCCTCCTGATAAGTCTTAATGAGCATTCTGAGGTTGAGCACCTTGAAAAACAATTGTAAAGTGTCTTGTAGCAAACAAAATATTCATCATTTATCTTAGTACACAGGATCACAAAAATAAAAATCATACTAATAACGGTATAAATGTGATCATCAAGCACTACTCTACTCTTTGATAAGTCGTAATAAGCATTGTGTGTATTGAGCACCTTGGTACTTTTGTATTTTATATTATCTTTGTTCATTATATATGTCATGTGTTTTGATTAATTCACATGTATACTTTATCAACACGCACATTATTTGTACACATCATTATTTCTCATAAAACTACTACTCATGAGAATTGGATCCTAATGCATACCTATACTATTCTCTAAAATCATAAATAAATGCACTAGATAGCAAAGCATGATCTCTACAATGTTTATTTTTACTTGAAATGCAAATTAGCTCACATTATGGTTCGTATCTCTCTTTGATATTTTGAAATCATGCTTGCAAATATTTCAATGAAATGACATCTCTTGGATTTGAATTTAATTGAAAACATCTTCTTATTAGGCCTAAAATTCCATATCCTTAATATGTTCATATTTTCCCAAAATAAATAACAAAACTATGGATTTTTCACTCTTAGGACACACATGGCTAGAACCTAGAGTATAACGATCATGTACAATGTTTGATTTAGGATTGTTAATCCCTTTGAACATTGTCTACTTATCATGATGTGTCAAATCTATAGGTGCTTAGCTACTCAGTGCGACTAGACATGATAGTGTATGTTGAATATGCCTCTAGGTATGTGTGAGGATTTAGGTAGCGTAATGACTTTACACTGTTCACACATCCTTAGACGGAGCACTCATGTAGAAATTATATGCTTACATGATATAACTCATGATATTGTGTCTAACAAGTAAGAAATAACGTGAATACTCAATATCACGTTATACATGTGTTTATATAAAGGTTAGAACATTGGGCCAAATCTCTAGCGTTCAAGTCCCGCGTATACATGTTAAAGTATATCTTTCTATATTGGTACATTTTGATTGATTCGGGGTCCTTGAAATCAAAACTATAAAATTTATAGCACAAAACTCATAAATGAAAAAAACTCTACATGCCATCAATCATGTGTTAAGGACACCCCCCAAGCACTACTCATTCATCCTGATAAGTCTTTATGAGCTTTGTGACAATGAGCACCATGGTCAAAAGAATCGTCTCGATCTTGTGCAAAGACTGAACCTTAAGCTTAGTGCCCCTAGTTCTAGTCTTGGTATGACAGATGGAAAAGTGATGTGATTTTCCACTTTATTTCTCTTGTGATAGCATAGTGAATTATTAAGATAAACCTGTAATGAAGGTTATTTATACTTGATGTTTTTCTTTTGATGCTACACTTTCATACGTCATTGCTCTATCTAATGCCTCCATGCATAAGAATTGGACTGAAACTGCATTGTCAAAATTATTTTAGCAATGTCATCACACAAGGTTGGCCACACAATCTAATAAGTGATATCAGAAGGAAGTTATTCCAAAACGGTTCACCATCAGGAATAATGGCCAACCCTGATCTCGAATCGACTAGAGAGAATGAAAAAGTGTACACAGAAAATTCGTTAGCAACGCCTCTATTTACAAGATTAAACTATAATGAATGGAGAACACTAATGAGGAAATTTCTTATATTATTAGATATATAATTTTGGAACATGATTTGTATCAATCCCCCAAATAATTTAAATAAGCACGAATATCATTTAAATGCCATAGCTATGAATAGTCTGTTTTGTGGGCTTGGTCAAGATATTTTCAAACTAATCTATACGCTTCCTACTACATATGATATATGAAAATGTGTTGAGTTAACTTACAGTTCTCTTTCTATGGATAATGAATCTAAAAAATTCCTTATGGATCCAAGTGAAGAATTAAATGAAGAATTACTTTTGGAGGAGTACACGTCAAACACATTAAGAAGAAGGGATGATGAAAATATATCGTTGGATGATGAAAGCCAATAGGAAGATGATAAAGGAACCCTGTGTTCAAATCATGCCTCGTCCAAGAGCATTGTAAGAAGATCAAATTCTCTTCTTATTTGTAATTCTATTTCTATATTGCATGTGCTAGATGCGGCTAAACGTAGAATTAAGAAATTAAAAAATATTATTTCAGAACTGCATTTAGAAAATAAAACTTTAACATCACAACTAAATGTAGAACCAAATCTTGATGTATCCCGTTCTTCCTCTAGCTCTGTAGTTGAAAATATTATACCTTGTTTTGATTGCAAAGAATTTAAAGAAAAATTCAAGGTTTTTGAAAAAGATCCCAATATTTCTAAAGAGCGTAATAAAAAATTGATTAATGAAAATGTTGTTTTGTCTCATAAACTAGAATCATTAAAATTATTTATTAAAAAATTTTCAAGTAACAAGAAACCTTTCTCTAGTTTATCTTCAAAACTATACGAGACTTATACTAGAATGTTAAATCATATTAAACATATACCTAGTAGATTATTTAATTTTAAAAGCATGATAAATCTCAATCACTATTTAACTGCTCCAATTATAAGTTTAAATGTTCACAAACTTCCTACAAATAATAATTTTGAAAATCATTATGGAAATTTGAAATATAAGAATATTAAATATCCAAAGTATGAATGAAGAATCAAAGTTAAAAATGACGCACATATTCCACTCGAAAGGGCACATTCATTATTATCTCCCTTGGTTTATCATGCTATGTTTGGGTACCCAAAGGAACCACAACACTTGGCTTCTTTTGGATACCTAAATCTCTTATCCATTAGTATCTTCCTATTGCGTGAAGTAGAAACTAATCAAAACAAAATTACTTATTAATCTACTTCACGATGTTCAAAATGTTCTTTTTGTTTTTATTGTGATTTTGATTTTGTTTTATTTGCTTTTGTATTTTTTTCTTAAGCCAACATGTCTTGGACACTTTTCATATATGCTTGTTATATATGTTACGAATATTAAGTTTAATGATAAATCAATCAATCTAAATGCAATTGAATAATAGTCAACTTTTTAGTGTCCTATATATCTCTCTATCCTAGCATCAGCTAAAATGAGTCCATTACATATGTTAGTTGACTTACTTTCATAGTAGCTCTAAAAATTGAGATTTGTATTTCTTAAGTAATACTAATAAATCAAATCAGTTATCATACATTAGTATCATAAATATATATGTGTGTCTATAGGATTAAATGCTTTAGTATGACCATGATCAATCACCCATTATGTGTGTCTCACAATAGCGAGGCGTAGGTGTGTCCGCTTTAGAAATGCTAACCTGTAAACCATGTCTTGTCCTTAACTAGGGAGGGTTCTAGTGGGTCCTTGTGTGGCGCTGGGGGAAAACAGTGTTAGGTTGAGTGGGTTCTTCTGTATGCACATGAGATTAACAACCCACCCTACGACATGTTTGCAGTTCCTCATGCCCATCCGTCACTTATTATGGGCCTAGGGTGTCGACATATTTCTTGGGTAGTTTTGTCTTAGGCATACTCATGATTCTCATATACATTGCATGAATATTATTTACTTATCATGTACATTATACTCATGCACAATATTTTATCATGCTATCTTGTGTTTGCATCATATATCTCTTTGAGCCTTCTTGTTTTAAGAAAAACACAAGTATTATATATATATATATATATATGATGATTTAAAAGAACAAAAAATTTATATATCTCTTTGTGTTTTTATTATTTGGTATTTTTATTAAAATCAAAAAATTATAAAAAAACTACTTATTATTCATTGTCATTGCTAGGATGAATAAATTATATCAATTAAAGATTAAATATAATGTTTGATTTAACTGTCAAGTTTTTTAAAACATTATTTTGTTTATGTCATGCCTTGAATATTATCGTGTTATGTGCAAAGAAATTGAATATAGAAAATATATGTAGATTGCTTAGTATGTCTCTAAGTATGAGTAATGTTTTATGTTTGATAATGATTTTATTCACACACCTATTTTGATAACCTACATATGATTTTAATCTTATACTTACATGATTGTGTAGTGTAATAAATATAAAAATTAAAATGCATAAATAGATTACCTACACTATACTGAATTAATTATTTCAATTCTTTATTTTTTGCACTTATTTATTCGAGAAAGGTGTATTTATAAATATTGCTATTGTTTGCGCAACAAGTGAATTCAAAGTCTTTTGTCAGTAAAATAAAAATCAAAATATAAAATGACACAGAAAATTCTACCAAACACTACTCACCCTCCTGATAAGTCTTAATGAGCATTCTGAGGTTGAGCACCTTAAAAAACAATTGTAAAGTGTCTTGTAGCAAACAAAATATTCATCATTCTCTTAGTACACAAGATCACAAAAATAAAAATAATACTAATAAAGGCATAAATGTGATCATCAAACACCACTTTACTCTTTGATAAGTCGTAATAAGCATTGTGTGTATTGAGCACCTTGGTACTTTTGTATTTTAATATTATCTTTGTTCATTATATATGTCATGTGTTTTGATTAATTTCACATGTATACTTTATCAACACGCACACTATTTGTACACATCATTATTTCTCATAAAACTACTACTCATGAGAATTGGATCCTAATGCATACCTATACTATTCTCTAAAATCATAAATAAATGCACTAGATAGCAAAGCATGATCTCTACAATGTTTATTTTTACTTGAAATGCAAATTAGCTCACATTATTGTTCGTATCTCTCTTTGATATTTTGAAATTATGCTTGCAAATATTTCAATGAAATGACATCTCTTGGATTTGAATTTAATTGAAAACATCTTCTTATTAGGCCTAAAATTCCATATCCTTAATATGTTCATATTTTCCCAAAAATAAATAACAAAACTATGGATTTTTCACTCTTAGGACACACATGGCTAGAACCTAGAGTATAACGATCATGTACAATGTTTGATTTAGGATTGTTAATCCCTTTGAACATTGTCTACTTATCATGATGTGTCAAATCTATAGGTGCTTAGCTACTCAGTGCGACTAGACATGATAGTGTATGTTGAATATGCCTCTAGGTATGTGTGAGGATTTAGGTAGCGTAATGACTTTACACTGTTCACACATCCCTAGACGGAGCGCTCATGTAGAAATTATATGCTTACATGATATAAACCCGTGATATTGTGTCTAACACGTAAGAAATAACGTGAATACTCAATATCACGTTATACATGTGTTTATATAAAGGTTAGAACATTGGGCCAAATCTCTAGCGTTCAAGTCCTGCGTATACATGTTAAAGTATATCTTTCTATATGAGTACATTTTGATTGATTCGGGGTCCTTGAAATCAAAACTATAAAATTTATTGTACAAAACTCATAAATGAAAAAAACTCTACATGTCATCAAATCATGTGTTAAGGATACCCCCAAGCACTACTCATTTATCCTGATAAGTCTTTATAAGCTTTGTGAGAATGAGCACCATGGTCAAAAGAATCGTATCGATCTTGTGCAAAGACTGAACCTTAAGCTTAATGCCCCCAGTTCTAGTCTTGGTATGACATAGATGGAAAAGTGATGTGATTTTTCACTTTATTTCTCTTGTGATAGCATAGTGAATATTAAGATAAACCTGTAATGAAGGTTATTTATACTTGATGTTTTTCTTTTGATGCTACACTTTCATACGTCATTGCTCTATCTAATGCCTCCATGCATAAGAATTGGACTGAAACTGCATTGTCAAAATTATTTTAGCAATGTCATCACACAAGTGGCAAATTATTAGGTTATCTCAATGTGGCAAATCCAAAGTATCACAATTTTTCTATCATCAAAAGAGCACTAAAATTATTTTAGCAATATTTACTATCTTCCGTTGTTTATGAACCAAGTACAGAAAATATCCATTCAAAAATTATAAATTAATTATACTATGCAGATACAACCTTAAAAGTAGCATTGGCCAAGTTTCATAATTTTCAACAAGAATTATTCTCTGAGTAATTAACTATCAAAAATCTCAAAATTATGGACTTGTAAAGGAAATACTGTAAACAACCTTCTAAAAATTATGAATAAATTCCTACAAGTATATTTTGGCCTGAAATCATTATTACCTAAGTCTCATGATTTTCAACAGTTATATCATCTATAAATAATTTTATTCCACCAAAGCCCATTTTTGAAACTAGAGAAGGAAGTACTAAATATAATCAATTAAAATTGTAACAAAATTCAGGGATATTCCCTTAGACCTAGATTATCTTCTGACTAAGTTTCATCAGATTCAAATGAACAGAATAATCAAATTATTTAAAACACCATTTGGCCCTTTTGGTATTTAACAAATAAAGTACCAGAAATATAATCCATAAAATTCTAATAAAATTACCAGGGGTTCCAGATGGTCTAAAACTTACTCTACCCAAATTTCATAACCTTTAGATAAGGTTTAGTGACTGATTTTACAAATTATTCTTCTACCCTAAAACTAGGGTTAGGGTTTTGAGGTGCCTACCTTCCTCCAAATCCTCTAAGATTCCTTCCAGAGAACTTACGTTACACTTCCTTCAATTCTACTGAGTTTTTCAAGGCCATACAAGGGCATTAGCCCTCATGCCTTCACAACCCCCAAAAGTCCTTCCGTAGGGTTTGAGGTTGAACCCTAGGGTAATCAAGCCTACATCATCACATTTTCCTTAAGAGGGTGACATTGGCCATAATAAGTCAGTGTCCAAAACCTCAGCCTCTGTTGAGGGGAGGTGGCCACCCTAAGCCCATGGTGCACTTTTAATCAAAAACACCTCCTTAAGGCCAAACTAGGGTTTTGGTGATTCCTAGCCAAAACCCATCCAAATGGGTTGAAATTTTGTACAGATCTAGGTATTGATGCCAGGGACCACTCACCAAATTTGGAGGGTTTGGAGGTCATTAGACTACCTAATTAAAATACCCTAGCATTATTAAATAAAAGTAAAAACTTTAGGCAAAGTGTCTCTAAAAACTCTGATTTTGGGCAGGCCCTAGGTATAGCTAGGGTGGACTCCCTACCAAAATTTCAATGAATTGGGTCAAGGATGAAGTATGGGCACTCAGTTTAATGTCTGCCTAGCCCTAGGTGTAAGTCCACCAAAATGGGTGCCCTGGTCCAACCAGAGGGCCAAATTGGTCCAAATCAATTTTGGATTGCAGTAGACCCATAGGGCTACAACTTGAATATTGAAAGTTTGCCCACCAGGTGGCCCTAGGTATTTTTTAAAAATTAAAACCATTAAATACAAAAATCTGTGACAAAATGACATAATCAGAATATTTATACTATAGTTTTAATATCATAATAGCACGAATCTTGAAGCACCACTGGACGGGAACCATTCGTCTTCCACCTTGAGCCAACGGACGGGATTCATTCTGCCTGGAGCCACTTCCAAGCGCTGCTGCCGGCGATCCGACCACTTCCCGGCCGGCCACCGCCGCCACCACCTCCGTTGAGGTGGTGGCTGTCGCCAAGCGGCGGCTTGGACGCCGGAAATCACTATTCCGGCGGTTCTAGCAAGAGAGTTTTCAGCCAAAATCCATGGAAATCCCGAATTGGATCGGGCTCAATTGAGCCCGAACCTTGGACCTAGTGATTGCTATGATATACATGAGAGAGGAGTGGAGGAGGACCTTCCTAGTGGTCTAAAGTCGAGTCAATCTTCGGGTTGCCATGGTGGTGGTGCCGCCGCCGCCGGATTTCTGCAACAGTGCAGTCAAGTGGCTCGAATTCCTCAGGTAAATGGTGGAATGGTTCCTCTCATATCACTGATGGTGTTTAATCATCAGTTGGGGGAGGGAGAGGCCAAACATCAATGGCCATTAATGTCCATTGAAGGCTGGTTCGGCCAAGGTGGTGGGAGGTGAATCTGGCTTGGGGTGGCAAGAAACTGCTGGAACCTCCTCCCCTTCTCCATGGGAGTTGAATTCAGCCATCAAAGATGGCTCTTGGCCTCCCTAAGCCATGAATGGCTTCTTCCCCCCTCTTTCTCTCTCCTCCATTAAAGGGCAAAATGGAGCTTTCTCTCTCCTAGACATCATGAACGAATTTGTTCATCTCCCTAGCCTATTGGCAGCTCATAACAACATTATAATTATGAAAAGTGAGGTAGCCTAAGGGAAAAAATGGCTTGAGCTTGGGTTAGCCCATTTGGCTAGGTTTGACTTGGCTTAGGCTAGGGTTGACTTGGGTAAATTTGATCATTTGGGTTGACCCCAATGGGTACTTGGTGACACATTGGTCTCCCCTAAGGTCTATGTAGGGTTGGGTAGGGTTAACTTGGCACCTTGGAGGTCACTTGACCTTGGTAAGGGCACTTTGACCACTTTGGGGCTTGAGTTGACTTGGGTCAATTTAGCCACTAGGTTTGACTCCAATGGGTCCCTAGTGACCCATTGACCTCACTTTAGGTTTAGGAAGCCCTGAGTAAGGTTGGTTGGGCACCTTGGTGGTCACTTGACCCTTAGTTAGGGCACTTTGACCAAATTAGGGGTTAGAGTTGACTTGGGTCAACATGAGTCTCTTTGATTAACCCCAATGGGTCCTTATGGCTCTAATGGGCCTCCCAAAATGTTTGGGGGTGTTGTGGTAGGGTCTTGGGGTCAAGGTGTAACCCATGGTCCTCCTAAACTATTGTTCAGAATCCTACTATTTGCAGACCATGATGATTTCCAACTTCATGTCTAAGCTCACTTGTTCTTCTGAGCTTCATAGGGTTTTGTCATGACGTAGTCATGACAAAAACACTCTTAGGGGTCTAGTTGGAAATGAGATGTTACACAACCGGTCCGGGTAGTGGGTCGGTATAGAAAACAAAAGATTCTTAACTTACACCACCTCTGATCTTCGGCGTCATGGAGATACAGTACTTGTAATTGTAAACCATTTTTATTTATAATTGAATAAAAATATTTATTGCTCTTCATTCTACGTGCGACGTCGTGATTGTTTGCCGGTAGATCTCTGAAGGGTGTGTGCTTCTCCAAGGAGAAATTTGTTCAGGAAAATGAGGTCTGTGACCTACCGACGCGTGCTATCAAGCTAGCGCCTCGCGGTAGCTTCCAGAACTAGTTTTCCTAGACCAAAATAATTCGAATTTTTAATTAACTCATAAAACCTAATTCCCCCCCCCCCCCCTCTACGGTTAGCCACACGATCCAACAGACCCGAAGAAGGTGTAGACAGTTTTGGACTGGCTGCCTCTATTGAAGTCGGCATCAGATGCTTGTAGTTTCCTCGGATTGGCATCCTATTATCGTAAATTCGTAGAAGGATTCTTAAAGATATTACTTCCTCTCACTTCTATGACGAAGAAGGATGCCCTATTTGTTTTGACACCACGGTGTGAGGTAGAATTCAAGGCGCTGAAGGAAAGGCTTATCTCAGTCCTGATCCTTGCCCTTCAATCAGGGAAGGAAGCATTTCAGATATACATTGATGCCTCCTATCAGGTATGAGTGTCGTGTTGATGCAATATGACCACGTTATTGCTTATGATTCCAGGCAGCTGAAGAATCATGAACAGAACTACCCCGTACACGACCTTGAGCTTGGAACAGTTGTGTTTGCAGTAATGACATGGAGGCACTACTTTATGGGGTGCACTACGTGATCTTCTATGGCCACAAGAACCAAAAGTATGTGGATACGCAGAGGATTTGTACCTCAGACAGTGGTGGTAGATATAATTCTTATGTAATTATGATTATACCACACACTACCATCTAAGGAGGGCGAACACCATGGTAGATGCACTCGATAGGAGAGGTAGAACTTCCGATCTGGAGTCTCAACTAATGGACGTGGAGCTAGTCCAAATGTTAGAGGACATGCAGATTACTCTGGTTTCCAAGGCTAACCCGGTGGTTTGTGTGTAGTACTTGGTTTCTATAAGCATCGTTTACGATATTCTAGACCGCATCAGAGATGGGAAAAGATAGGACACAACATTGGAGCTGATACTTATGACTCTATAGGAGGGATCTTCTGGAGATGATTCAATGAGGGATGACCTTGTTCATCACCGGGACCATGTATATATACTCGCAGGAGGTGAGATTCGAGAGGACATATTGAGAGAGGTACAATGTTCCAAGTATTTGGTCCATTCGGGGATCTTCAAGATGACAACGGACCTGCGAAAGGTCATGTTTTGGCCTGGTATGGAGAATGACAACATTAACTTTGTGACATATTTGAGACATGCCAGTCAGTGAAGGCCAAGTACAAGAGCCCAGGAGGATTGTTGCAGCCACTGTCGGTGCTAGAGTGGAAGTTCGAGGATATTTCTATGCACTTTGTGCACAGTTTGCCTCACTCCCACTCCAGACAGGATTCTATTTGGGTGATAACAGATTGACTAACGAAGGTGGCCAGATTTATGCCGGTCCAGAAAGAGGCTCTGGTCAGCGACCTGGTATAGCTTTTCATGGAGCAACACGTCAGATATCATGGAGTAACTAAGTCGATAATGTCAGAACGAAATGGTTTCTTCACTTCCAGGGAATGGAGGTCAGTGCAAGCTTACTTGGGATCTCGGTTGGCTTTTAGCACCGCCTTTCATCCACAGACCGACAGTGAAACAGAGCATACCAACAGGATTATGGAGATCTGCTCCGCATTTGCATTTTACATACTAGAGAGCCCTGAGAGAGACTATTGTTGTTGATAAAGTGCTCATATAATAATAGTCATCAGGAGAGCATTGGCATGGCTACTTACGAGGCATTGTATGGGTGGAAGTGCCAGACACTGCTGTCTTGGGTCCAGGATGAGGAACCGAAGGCGTTGGGATCATACTACATTGAGGATACATATGCTCTGGTTTGAATGATTTGAGACCGAATGCTGGAGGCCTAGAGCATGCAGAAGAAGTACTACGATGTGTGACATCGGAAGGTGGAGTTCCAGGTGGTAGACAGGGTTTTATTGAAGATTCGTCTAGTGTATGGTGTCTCGTGGTTAAGGAGACAAAGAAGCTCAACCCACGATTTATGGGGCCCAACACAATCTTGGAGCGGATTGGTCCCTTAGCTCACAGGCTGGAGCTGCCGCCAGAGTTGGCAGACTTACACGATGTTTTTTTATGTTTCTTCACTCCTAAGAGTTCTACTTCATCCTGAGCAACACAAAGATTCTACTACATGCCAAGTAGCATCTGATCGGTCTGTTCGTCTAGAGTCAGTCTGGATAGTGGATACCAATGTCAGGGTCTTGCATGAGAAAAAGGTTTGTTGGTCAAGGTCTTGTTGTCCAATCATGGGCAGGAGGAGCACACATGGGAGCCCTTGGATCTTATGCAATAACGCCACCCGGAACTCTTCACTTCAAGTACAACCTAACCCAACTGAAAATTACTTTTCTTTCATTGTGCATAGAACCCCGTAGACCAAAACTTGAATTTCGGGAACAAAATTTTTGTTTATTAGGATTTGTAACATCTCCATTCCTACTAGACCCCTAGTGTGTGTTAGGCCTGATATGTGGCATGGCATGTGAATTAGGGCAAGAAGGTGACACTAGGGCCTAATGTGACAAGATGATCTCACCTAGTGCACCCAAAGGGGCACAACTCAGCCTCAGTCAATTCACCTCAAATTGGACTCACAAGTCCCAATTGACCTTACTCATACCCCCAGTAACCACTAAGGTGGGCGATTAGGGTAATAATAATCCATTGGACTCAACTGATTCCATGTAATTGACCAAAGTCAACTATGGGTCAACATAGCCAATTCAACCCTGACATGACTCAATTGGAATTCAATTGATCAAATTGACCTCACACCCACCATCCAAACCTCATTGGTGATTCAATTGACCATGGACCTCAACACGAGGTCAACTAAATCAAGTATTTTGACCAAAATCAAATCTAGGTCAATTTAGGTCAAAATCACACCCATATGGATAAATTAGCCTCAATAGAGTCCGACCATAGCCCAACTAACCTTGGGTGGTGCCATGGACTCATGACCATCAAGTGGGGCCAACCACCTTATCAATTTGATCAAGTCAACCCTAAAGTCAACCATGGTCAAACTATTGGCCTAAAAGAGAAATTAAGAGCCCAAACCAATTCAAAATGGGCTAAGGCCTTGACCCATGCCCATTTTGCAGCCCATGACCTAATTATCCGCATGTCCTCTGAAATTTACATACAAACACATGCTTGAGGAAAAATTAGAGAATTCCCCCAAATTTTATATGGGACAAAGATGATTTTGAGGATTGGAGGCCACGTGACCCTCCTCTTCCTAAGCCCCTATCTGACCTCCATAGTAAATTCCTGATCATTTTAGTGCTGAAGGGATGATAGGTGGAGTCTAGGAGGAGCAAACAAGGAGAGGCCAACCACCCACTAATGAATCCCTCATAAACAGCTAAGCTCATCCTCATTTGAATCTTTCATCACCTTTCTTATCTCACAAGCAGTCGAGCCAGCCTCTTACCTGAAGAAATCGGTCTCAGGAGCACTGTTTGGAGCAAACTTGCTGGAGAAAGCAAAGAAAATGTCTCACTGGAGAAATCGCCGCCGCCAAGCTCAAATGATGGTGCATTTCTCCTTCCTTCCCATTGTGCTAGATTCCTAGATCTTTTAGGAGAGAAATCAGGCCCAATTGAGCCCGATCCCATGTGAAGAATGTGACAAAATTGCAAGCTTTTTAGCTTGCTCAAAACCCCTATTTGGCAGTTTTCGACCACCAAACACCGCTATTCAACGACAACCACCTCAACGGAGGTGGTGGTGGTGGTCAGTCGTGGGTGCCAAAGGGTGGAAGGGAAATCTGCTTTGAAGATGGCCCAAGACAGGTTAATCCCATCCCTTGGATGGAGGTTGAAGACAAGACGATGCCCTTGATTTATGCTTTAAGATTTGTGGAACATGATTTATATACACTATAGTTTAGGTTTTAAATAAATGCAATTCTGCCACACATAAACAGACTTTTTTAAACATTAATTAAGGCCTCCGAGAGGAAGATCTAGGTTAAGTGTTCCTACATACTCCAGAATCTCAATTTTTCTGAGGGGTGTCCTAAATGTGCCATAGACTTCATTTTGTTAATTCCTAACTAGATACTCATTGCATGAGTCTAAAATTTTGGTCAACCATGAGGGATACATAGAAATAGATCCCATTCAAAAATCAGAATTTTTGGAGGAGATTTTTCTATAATTTAGGAAAAAAATTTAACTATGAATATATAGGTGATATACATGGTTAAACAACTTCAAAATGACCCAAATCTCTGGTAGGCTTTATTTAGATCATTATATGGAACTGGTCAAAATTTGGGATCAATTGACTTTCTGAATGTAGGTGTATTTTACCTGCATGAACCTTGTAGGTTTGATAATGGTATGCATTAGCACAAAACAATATTTGTTGTATTTCCCCAAATGACCTATTGCATGTCAATGAGATTTTGACCATGTCAATGAGAAGCTAAATAGAGTAAGAAATAAACGGTGTAGTGTATATAGAGCTAATGTGTCGCAATAGCACTATCGCAGTGTGGTATGCATTTCTTAAAATGATAATGCCTAAAATGAAAAACACTTACCATGTCTGTCACGATCCACGTGTCTCTCGGTTTCCTTAACCAATACCAGGCGGTGGTAGCATTGCTACCAACAGTAGCTCACTGTCTCTATATATTGACCAGATCCGCTCCTTTCATCATCGATTGATCATCCACGAAAGCTACCACTCCGAACCTTTCATGAGAACCCTCATCCTAGATATCCTGAGCACTACCTTTGGTAAACCTTGATGATCAAAAGAAAAACTCAAAGGGGATTCAAACAATGCCTATTCTACACGAAGGAACAACACAATAACTCTGATCCACAATGTTTCTTCATCATCATCTTCAGAGTTTTTATCATAGGGAGATTATATTTTGATTTTACATATCTATCGTGTATTCTCTTTTATATTTTACCCTTTTGTTTTGGTAGAGAAATTCATCTGGTGGTTGGCGACTAGGTCTGTGTGCGGCTTAGGGTAAATTTGCCTGTGTTGGCGACTAGGTCTGGATGAGTGGTGTAGGATATAAATAGTCATGCTTATGGAGGATTTGGAAGAGAATGAATGAAAATTTGAAACTCTAAGAATTCAAGAGTGAATTCCCCCCTCCTCTCTTTCCCCCTCCTTGAAAATTTCGGCCACCTCCTTCCTCCCCTCTCCTTGGCCGTCGGCCACCATTCTCTTCCTCTCTATCTTGGACTTTCTTTCTCCACCTCCTCCTCCTCTAGTTTCTCCCCTAAACAGCCCTTCTACTCTGCTCCCAAACCAAGGCCCGCTTTCCCTCCCAATAAACCTAGCCGGCCACCCTCCTAGCCGCCACCCTCTCCCTCCCCTCTAAAAAAATCCGGCCACACCACAACCATCACCACCCGAGCCCTCTCTTCCCCTTCAACACCTAAGCCGACCACCCTCTACATCACCAAAGCCAAACCCGACCACCTTCATCCCCACAAAGAACCGACTTGCCCTCACTTTTCCACCACCTTTTCTCTCTCTACTTTCCATACATAAAGTCCCTCAAAACCTCTCCCTCTTATAGGGTTTTCTTGCAAGGAAATACGGCTTGTGTCTTCTTCGTCCGATGCGGATCTGTGGGATTGCGTGGAAATATCAAATCTACCACCGTCGTGAGCGTTACCTCCACTCAATATTGTGGACGAATTTCTTGGGATTTGGGTAACGACTTTTCTAAACATCTCTTGTGTGGTTTTCTTCTAATAATAATTGTGAGATTTTGGTGGAATTAGAAGGCTAGTTTATTGTCCTGATTTATATTGAAATCGTGCTAATTTAAATCTAAATTTTAAGTGTTAATTGTCCTAATATTCTTCGTATAAATTGGAGCGGGTAGATCTCGTGAACATTAGAAGAAATCGAGTTTATCACCCTTGATCTCCCCTTGAGTTCAAGTGATTTGGTATACCCTCATATTAATTAATTTTTGGGTTTGATTTGGACTTTATTTTGAATCGTTATTTTATTTGGATCCTCTCGTATTGGTTTGTGATTTGCTAGCAAATAATTTAATTGGAATTGCTAATTGTCCAGATCGGGTAGGACCATTTCGCTTGAGCAAACATTGACATATAGCCATTTGTTTAATCTCTATAAGGGTAGCGACCATTTGAGTTGTGTGTTAATAAAAATTGTGTCATTAATTGCTTGAGTATTCAATAGTGCTAGGTAGAGAAACCGCGCGCTAGATATTTATTTTAATTGTCAAACCTAAGAACGCGTAGCTTAATCCGTCGAAACCGTGGACCTGCATCAGGTCTTTGTGAGGCTTGGAGTAGAGAATTCTCCGCGTGTGTTGGCGACTTGATCTAGGGTTTAGATTTAGGGGAAGCTTGAGGCCTTATCTAGTGAGAGATAGCTAGAGCCAACTGATCTTTAGGAGAAGGCTCGGTATAGAAAACAAAAAGGTTTTTTTCAGTTTCCGCATTGATTTCTAGCGTTATAGAAATCAACTTTTTTTGTAATCAAATTTCTAATGAAATAAAATCATGTCTTTTGTTGTTTCATTAATTTGATTTTATTTTCTGTTCACAAAAATATTAGGCAAAATCTTTTTCTCTTAAATCTTTAAAGTAATATATTTTTAGTATAACTTTTTCAAATAAATCCTACCTTTTATTAAAACTCTTATCAAACCCCTCCCCCCTGCCCCCTCCCAATGGGAAATTTTTTTGGCCCGCTGAGTGGACCTTTCTTAAAGTCCGCTCGGCCAATAAAAAGATGGGAGCAGGTGGGGCCATTGTGCACAGTTTTTCTGTGCATTGCGGACCCCACAAAATTACATGGCTATCCTCCTTCTCATTGGTGTCAATAAATCCAACACTTTTTACATTTAATCAAGCGGTTCATGTTCAAACCTACTGAAAACAAAATTTAATGTTTTATTTATTTTATAAACAATTTCATTATTATTCAATTGTTTAAAGTTTTATAAAGGTTAAATTATTGTTTGAATTTTTTCTTTACAAATAAGTTTGTTGTTATGTCGTTGTTAAAATTTTTATATAAATTAGTTAATTGTTACATTTTGTTTAAATTATAACCAAATTTATTATTATGATATTGTTTAAAAATTTTTTGTATAAACAAATTAATTGCTTAAAGTTTTTTTATAAACAAGTTTGTGACTATGTTATTTGTGTAAAATATCAAAAATATAAATAAAATGAAAGGTGTTATTAAATAGTTCATAAACGACAATGAATTAAGATTTAAATTTCTAATCTGAATTATATTTGCAAAAATTATTATTTTAATTACTTCTCAATTATATATGACTTAAAATCTTAAAACATTTGTTAATTCATAAAAAGTATAGAAAATTGAATAACTCATTGCAATTAAGCAATAATAATTTAAAACATTATGGATTTTTTTAAAAAAAAAATCTTGAGTGTAAAAAAGTAGGCGCAATTAGTAAATAGGTTCTTAACTTTACCTATTTCATAAAATAAATCTAAAAATTTGTTGTAGCTCATGTTTATTTTTAAAAACTCAAATTTCACTTTTTATTGAAAAAGATATACATGACATGATTGATTTTTTTTTTTGTGTGGTTTCACTATAAGTGTGAGCTGTATACAATTCATTTTATCAAACTCTCAATACATAATTAGAGAGAAATGAATGAGTGAATGATTATTTGATGAACTATATTAAAAAATAATTTACCAACAACAATAAGATTTTCAATAAATGCTTCAAGATGACGAAACATCATAAAAAGTATGGCAAATATATCATTTCCCCATATTATTCAACGCACAAGTGTAGAATTTGTGTGATATTAATGTAATATAGACATATTTTTGATATATTTGTTGATTTACTATTTTTGAAAGTTGTGTTTCACCAACACAGAAAAAATTTCATGCGTCCAGCACTGCCCCCATGGGCACCAACAACAACACCCGGTGGAGGGTGTCCCTGAGCTCGTAGCATCTAATACGGTGGTACCCAACTTTACGTCTTCGTTCGCTACTCTAGAGATGGTTGACACAGTTGTGAGAATATTTCCACATATGAATTGGTTGTGACTTCCATGTATATCTTTTATAAATCGGTTCGCTATAAGTCAAGTTTCTCTCAAATTTCACTATAAGTCACAACCATTTTTGATATATCTGTTCGCTACATTAGCTTATATACATATGAATTGGTTGTGATGTGATAGTGTTTGCCTGACGAGATAAGCGTCATCTGGTGGGAGTTGGTGTGCGAGCTAGCACAACTATAGGGCAGTTACTCTAGGGGTAAAACTCCTCTTGGCCGGGTCCAAGTTCCAGGAGGGTGTCTTACACAAGTCTCCATTATTGTCCATTCATCTTCACTTATCTTCTATTTTTTGTGACTATTAGATGTCACCAAGTTACTTTCTACTAACTACATCTTGGAGCAGTCTTCTCTTCTGAAGTAAGATTTGTTTTCAAAATTGAAGTATTTATTTGATTCTCCTTTTGTATGTTGAGCTCCCTATATTTGCCATCCACTTCAGTGCTCCCCTATTCTATAGGTCAATTGGCACTCCATACTATTTGTCCTTTTGGTCTTTATCCTTGTGCATTGTCAAGAATGTTCCATCATAGACATCATTTTCTTCTGGTGTTGAAAGTCGCTTATTCACTCTTAGTAGATACCATAAATAATATTTTTCCAGGGCAACTTGATTTGTCAATAAGCTCTTCATCAAACTTGGTTGTTTAATGTAACCATAGCTTGTTGTGACAAAATCAGTATATGAGCTTGAAAATAAGCGACTTTCAACCAAGTTTGATGAAGAGCTTGAAAATTTATGGATAGAGATTAACTTTTATGAAGAACTATATCATAGTCATATTATGTTGTGAGATGTATATGAGCTCGTTCTAATGATTTTGGAGCTTAGTGTTTTCTGTCCATGCAAATAAAAATTCTATTGTCCCCCATGCTTCCTTGAACGCCGTGACGTGTTGCAAAAACTCATCCTCCACAATCATAGAAAATCTTACAATGCTTTGTCGGCTTTAATCTTAAGTTTCCTTGGAGAGAAATCATACCTTGGTGGGGAAGTTTCATTATCGTCAACAATGTCCCATGGATCATGCCTACCAAGATACAACTCCATGGAAGTACTCTAATTATTTTAGTTGTCACAATTCTCAATTTAGCACTACCAAGCTATAAATACCATTTTCACTTGATAATGCCGCATAAATCTATTTATAGCTCCTATTCAGATACCAAATTGTTGAATAACGAGAACAAAAATGTTTTTAAATATGAAAGTTTGCTAATAGTAATGATTTGTTAAAAGCCAAACTGAATTAGTTAATAACATCACCCAAAAAAACTATCACCAACACACTCACGAGGAAGACTCTTTAACTTTCACTAGTTTTGCTTTGTTGCGGTGATACCCAAAGGAGTGTCCTAACTCTAGTTATATCTTCCAAAGAAAGGTTGGCATTTTAAGTGATATACCAAGAACTACATGAGCATATAAGCTCTAGAATACATTGATAGGCCAAATATTATATGCAAGTATCAAGACATGAAGAGGAAGTGAAAATGGAATGATTGTAGATTTATTTTCAAGATGTTGCTTTCTTTTCGTACTATCGCCATGTTTATAAATGCATGATATATTTTGAGTCACAATTTAACACAACATTTCATCAAAGTGTTGCTTTGGGGAAAAAATTATACACAAATTCCCTGAATTAATTATATTATCCAAAAATATATATCCACTATCTTTTTTTTTTACAGCAATGTATCTCCATACAAATCCCACTCCATTTCTTCTATATCAGACTATGATAAAATGCAAACTCCCACTCTTATATGTTCCTAACAATTACAATCATAACAAATAATGGCATAACTGCTATCAGATTTTACATAATTTTCACATTTGCACCAAATCATGCAACAAGCATCAATCAAGCAACAAAATCATGCATCATGTTGGAAGAAACCGAACCCCATCAATGGACCTCCATTGTATAAATCTTCACCCCTCATAGGAACAAAGCGCTGCTGAGCTTCTGAACCCGGAATATTGCGATCACAATGCTGCAACCGAGCGTGAGCGAAACTCCTCCATTCGCATACCCGCCGAGTTCATTCATCGGGTAACCAATGAACCTCAAATTCTCGTCGGTATGGCGGATGGCATCTTGGAGAACAGCAATGTCCGTTGAGCTTTGCGGTCTATGGCCCTGTAGCTCATTCTGGAAGCCAGAGGCAGCACACGGCATTTCAGTTCATTTCCGGGTTGTTCATGGCTTGATTGCTTTGCATGATATTTATCAGTCGAAGAGTCAGGCTGATCTTCCTGTGCGTCGTTTGTGGGAAGCTCGTCTCTAAATTTGGTTGCATTATCCGAGGAAGAGTTCGAGTCCATTTCCGTCTCACCAAACTCTTCCTTGTACATATCCTCGACCATAGGTTTCCAAAGACGAACGCGTGCATTGATGAACCAATTTGAAACCTGAGAGTAATGCCAAATCAAAAATACATTGTTAGAATCTATGAATCCAACCTACAATCAAATGGTTAGTAGAGATGCTCATCTTATATTAACTGCACAAGACTACATTAATTATGGGAGTACATATTCTCAACATATATGAATTACCAAAAAGGAACAAAATCATAAATTTGCTTCAATGTACATTGGAGGTTCCAATGGTAATAAGTTATTAGAATTAGGTGTACATTTATACCTATGAAAATCAAATTTAATGGAAATTGCTCTGATGTGTATTATACAAATATTTTATATAATTTAAAATAATAAAATACGTTCTATCTGATAAGATTAGAATAGACAATGATCGAGAAATTTACTGTTACCTATTTTGATAAATGAGAACTAGAATATATATAGCAGTACACACAGGAAAGACAAAAGGGTTATAATAAAGCAGAGTAGCAAGGTTTAAGGTCTGATCGGTCCAACCGGTTCGATCGGGGATGCACCTTAAATATATAATAACTATAAAAATATCTAAAACAATTTTAATCTAACGATAAAATATAATTAAATACATTATTATATTTATCATATGTAACATTACGTGATCTAATTTATGTAAAAAATTCTCTAACGGGAGCTAATGAGGTCACAGAAACACTCAAACACAACCGAAGCCAAATAAAGACGACAGTAATAGAGGCACAAGGGTTTCCAACTGAAATCAACTTTTATTACAGGGCGAGGTATACATTGCAAAACATGATCCTAGAATATAAACCAGGGAACTAAAAAACAGCAGCAAGAAACCGCGCGGACTGTTTCCAGTAACCGCACAAACCGCCTACTCGCTAGCAGAGACCGCCGAAGCCGCCTACCACCGCGGCTAACTGCGCGAACTGCTGTTATTGCAAGTTGAGAGAGCCTGAACAGAACCTGCTGATTCACCGGGAGAACTGCTCCATTTATCCGCAACACTGAGGAAGAGACAAAGCTGCAAAGACTGTGACCTGCTGCTAAACCGCTGACTGTATCCGTGAACTGTTTTGCACCAACGTTCCTGCAAGTCGCTTGGTGTTTGCCTCACAGCCTGCACAGAACAACTTCTATATTCGCAGCGGTTAGAAAACCTTAAGCGCAAATTCAAGCGCGAGCTCATTCTTACTGTTCACTGCATACTTATGACGAGCCGGGGGGTCGTATTTATAGGTGTGGGGAGCAGTGTCGTCACCACCTATACCGATAGGATAACCGCCCATGAGACCCTGCCGACTAACACCTGTATCTGCATAACATGAATACCAACCAGTTTGCCAGGCCGCACCCAGACAGCTCCTGCCGGATAGACCACGGTCCGCCAACCGTGGGGCGGACACTGCTATGAGTCCGCTCATCCTGCAACCCGAGACTTAGATGTTGAAGCCAGAAATTGACCTCTGTGGAGTTCGGGGTCCCAAAAGAGGGTGACCGCGCACCTACTACCCTCAGGCATTGTTGTGGATATCGGCCGACATGTCCGACATGTCGGCCGACATGAAGGATTCGGAGAAAAACGACACAAAATCGGCACAGATTCTGGGTGTGGCGGTTTGAAAAAAGCGGGCCGACATGTCGGTTTTAACCGACATGTCGGCCCAAAAAAACGCCCGATTTCGGGCGTTTTTTAAGTTTTTTTTTTAAAATTATTAATAATAATATGAAATGAGCGGGTCGGGTGCTGTTTTAACACCCCGACCCCGCTCATTTCATTCACGCTCTGCCCTAGCTCTCCCCGTCGCTCCTGCCCTAGCTCTCCCGCGCGCGCCGGCGACACTATCTCTGGTTCTTTCTTCTCCCTGCTCGTGGTGCCCTCTGGTTCTCTGGTTCTCTGGTTCTCTGGTGCTCTCTAGCCCGTTGGTGCTCTCCCTCTCTCGCACGCTGTCGGCACTCTATCTCGCTGGTTCTTTCTTCTCCCTACTCGCTGGTGCTCTTTGGTGCGTGGTGCCATCTGGTTCTCTGATTCTCTGGTGCTCTCTAGCTTGTTGGTGCTCTCCTCTCTCGCGCGCTGTCGGCACTCTATCTCGCTGGTTCTTTCTTCTCCCTACTCGCTGGTGCTCTTTGGTGCTCTGGTTCTCTGGTTCTCTGGTTCTCTGGTGCTCTCTAGCTCGTTCGTGCTCTCCCTCTCTCGCGCGCTGTCAGCACTCTATCTCGCTGATTCTTTCTTCTCCCTACTCGCCGGTGCTCTTTGGTGCTCTGGTTCTCTGGTTCTCTCTAGCTCGCTGGTGCTCTTTCTTCTCCCTACTCGCTGGTGCTCTTTGGTGCTCTGGTTCTCTGGTTCTCTGGTTCTCTCTAGCTCGCTGGTGCTCTTTCTTCTCCCTGCTCGCTGGTTCTCTCTCGGCTGGTTCATTCTTTTCCTACCTCCCCCTCTCATTCTATCGCTCCGCATTTTTTTGTTGGTTGTTGTGCTAGCTGTCGGCTGTAGCATGGTGGCTGCCTTGTGGGTTGTTACTGGTGGCTGCCGACCCATTTAGTTGTTGGTGGCTGACTTGTTGTTTTATTTGTCTTATTAGTTGCTGCCGGAAGCTTTCATTGATTGTCCTGCTGCTTTTAATCAACAAATGATTTGAAATACCCATAGTTAATAGTTATTATCCAACTTCATTTTGCAATCAATGATGCATGTATATCCAAGCACATTTTTAGTTGCCCTGCTGCTTTGTGTCTTTTAATAAATAAAGTGTGAGATGCTTTGAAAATTTGAATAAAGTGTTGGATACTTTAAAAATTTGAATGATAGTTATAACTTTGTATACTAGTATACTACTGAGAATGTAAAATTTTGTTGGATAAATAAAGTATTGCATGGATAATATAAAAGATATCTGAAGATCTAACGATCTAATGAAGTTATGGGGCTTTTATGATGTTGATTTTTTTCAACTAGCAATTTTCTCGTGATATAGTTATGTTAAATATTTTTTCATTTCATTTAACTAATATTATTTTCATTTTGTGTCCTATTAGAATGGCTTCTTCTGCTGGTTCTAGTGAGGCTCCCGTATTTCTGGTACCAACCGGTAGAGATCCGTTCTGGGCATTTGGTGAGAAGTTGGTTGCAAACGACACAAACCGAATCAAATGCAACTACTGCAAGCAGACAGTGAATGGCGGAATTACACGTTTCAAGCATCACTTGGCTGGGTGGAAGGGTAATGTTAAGTCATGTCCTCAGGTTCCCGCCGATGTTAAAACTAAAGCGGATTCAGCGTTGAACTCAAATTTACAGAGTAAGAGGGCTAAAAGTGTCAAGTTGGAAGCAATCTTAAATGAGGTGGTTGTTGGAGGAGTGCATGTTGATCAAGAAGAGGACACTAGCATACTTAGGAGCACAGGTTCAAAGGGTCCAATGGACCAGTTTGTTCATTCAGCTGCCGAGTCTACCAAGGGAAAAGATTCCCAACAAAGCACGATAGAGAGTAAGTACAAAAAGAAAGCCAGAGATGATGCTGCCGTGTACATAGGTAGATGGGCATATGAAAACGGGATCCCGTTTAACGTCATATGTAATTCATCATTTCAGCAGATGGCTCATGTCATTGGTTTATGCGGACCTGCGATGAAGATCTCAACGTTTTATGAGTTGAGAGAGAAAATTTTACGAGGGGAGGTGGAGAGGACGAAGGAGATGTTGGGCATATTCACGCAGACATGCAAATTGAATGGTTGCAGTATCATGACCGATGCGTGGACAGATCGGAAGGGTAGGAGCGTGATGAATATCATGATACATTGTAGTTCTGGAGTAGCATTCTGGCTTCGAAGAATGTCTCCTCCTCCACACACGATGGGAAGTTCATCTTTGACTTCTTGGATGAGGCGATTGATAGCCCTGAGAGCCCAGGAGAGCATAGTATCCTGCAGATTGTGACGGATAGCGCGTCCAATAATATGGCTGCTGCAAAGCTTATGACTTTGAAAAGACCTACGATTTTTAGACTTGTTGTGCGGCTCACACTATTAATCTACTGTTACAAGATATAGAAAATTGAAGGCAATAAAGAGTGTTATCTCCTTAGGCCGGCAACTCTCTATATTCATCTATGGTCACACCATCTCGCTCGACATGTTTAGAGAGTCAACAAAGGACTTGTACTCTCATGAGCTTTATTCGACCAGGTGTGACGAGATTCGCTACAGCATTCTATCTTTAGAGAGCATCTTAGAGAGAAGAATCAATTGAGCGGTTTATTCACATCTGCAAAGTGGGCTGCAACAAAGTTGGCCAGTAGTGCTGGGGGAAAGCAGGTAAAACTATTGCTTCTTTATTCCTTTCATTTAAAATATATGTTTTGAAAGTTGCCCTTTTATAGTATTTTCTTAATATTTTATTTTGCATATGTAGGCTGCAATGATAGTGATGAGCGCTAGATTTTGGGCGAATGTCGAGCTGGCTGTTGGTATATTCACACCATTTGTGAGAGTTTTGAGAAGAGTCGACGGGAATACACCATCCATGGGGTGGTTATATGGTTATATCAAAAAAGCTAGGGAAGAGGTTGTCGTAGTTCTCGATCACCAAAGAACAAATATTTTCCTATATGGAAGTTGATTGATAGCAGATGGGAGAAAAAGATGAGCAGCCCTCTGCACCTTGCAGGTTATTACTTAAACCCAAATTTTTATTATTTTTGTCGAGTGGAGATTGAACAGTCCTATGCACTTTGCAGGGTATTACTTAAACCCATATTTTTTATTTTCTCATCGAGTGGAGATTGAGGCTGACGGAAGGTTTATGAGTGGTTTTGTTGAGTGTCTCTCAAGGATATATAGGAAAGATCCTTCTACACATGATCACATCAGCGCTGAGCTTGATGTTTACCAATACCAACAAGGGTTATTTGGTAAAGAAATGGCAAAGAGACAGCTACAAAATCCCAACTTAAATCCAGGTACATTTTAATATATATATAATATATATATAACAATAATGGTGTATTTATGTCTAATAAATGAATAATTAATAGTTTAATACATTGTGTTGTCAATTTATTTTCACAGTACATGGTGGCGGCTTAACGGTGCTGATACGCCGTACCTTAAAACTAT
>CM077150.1:39361098-39604622 GCA_039583875.1 Platanthera guangdongensis | reverse complement strand
ACCTCAGATGAGTTTCGCAACGTGATTCTCATGTTGGAAACTACAGGACTGTCTTTGTCCTAGAACACCCATGCCAAGTTCTGCACAAGGAAGTTCTTGAGTTCTTCCAGAACGCCAAGCTCAGACACGAAGACACAGTAATTAAGAGCAAAATTCAAAAATTCAGAGTGAAAGTGAAAGCCTCTCTTCTGTCTAGGTACCTTCGACTTCCAGTCTGTAATCAAGCTGATTACCTTGATGAGGCTGATTTCTCCATAGCTCTATCTTTCTGTGGACTGTCAAGGGGCATCAAGGCCATCAAGTGCAAAGGAATAAATGAGGAAGGCAAGCTTCTCTCAGACATCATCGACAAGGTGCTGATTTGCAAGACGAGCTCTTATGATTACTTGTCTTCAGAGATGTTCAAAGTTCTGGTTGGTATCATATGCATGAAGAAGGTAAATTGGGGTGCGCTACTGTTTGACAAGATCAAGGATAGCCTCTGCACACCCAACTTTGGGAGGATCATCAGCTTATACCTGAATCAAATGAATAGTGATAGGTTTGATATGACCAAAGGAGTTCCTATCCATCACCTCAAGAAGATAGACTCCACAATCTTCTCATGTGGGATAAGAGGATAGTGAATCAAGGGGAACCCCAAAAATTTACTAGTGGAGGAGGAAGAATAAGTACCTGATAACAGGATTCCTACTCTACCCCCCCCCCCCCCACCCAGTGAGATTCCTGCTAGCATGAATGAGGAATTGAAGGGGAGACTGTTGCTCTATCAGATTCAGTTCCAGTGGTTCGAGATTTAATTCCTAATTCAGTGGCCCTAGATAAAATCTTACCGACTCAGAGCCAGTTGATCTCCTAGCAGAGGTTGCTGATATTGGTACTGCTGCGGCTGCGGTTCTGCCAGTTGAGAATGCAGAAGTGACTCCAGAGGAAGAGGTTCCAGCTCCTTCGGAGCATGAGGAGTATGCTGAGGAATTTGATATTGAGGATGCTGCTGATGATGATCTGATAGTTGCTGATTATGAGATAGAGATTGATGCTATTGAGAATATGATTGATGTTGCAAAGTCTGATGATGCTGTTATTATTTTTGCCATTGAGGATCCAGTGTCGTGTGAGGATTTGATAGTTCCTCTCCCACATACTATCTCTGTTTCATCTTCTATGGGTGAGGAGACTACATTTATGATCACCGTTTCCACTGAGGTTGCCTGATTCATCCGCAACCTGGACAAGAGACTAAGCAGGATACCGATGGTGCCAGAAGGCGTAGTTGATTTTTATGATGAGGAAGGAGATGCTGAGGAGCATTCTCCTATCCAGACTGTTGTTGATTTTGTTCTTGCTGATAAAGCTCATCTTTCTCCGATCGAAGAATCCCCCGGTGACTCTGACATCACAGCAGATGTTCCAGTGCCCAAGGCTACTAATGTACCATCTTCCAGTGCAGACAACTCTATCCTGAAAGCAGTTGAGCGAATGCTAGCGCAACAACAGGCACAGTTTGAAGCCTAGTTTCAAAAGGTAACCAAGAGAGTTCAAGATTCTGAAAAGGTTATGTTGAATGGACTTGCAGAGGTAAAGGTTCTGATTGTCAAGCTAGAAAAGGGACTTGATGAGTGGGGCCAAGAAGGTGGTACAACAATTTCCTTGACTATGAATGCTCTAAAGAAAAATCTTTATGTTGTGAAAAATGGTAATCACAATGCTCTATCCTTGATTGATGCTCACAACCCGTCAATGGCTCACTTCGATACAAGTATGTTATATTATGCTAATGTCATCGCCGCCGAAGCCAAAAAGGGGGAGGATGCCCGTACAGTCAAGGTGGATGCTAAAGTGGATTTGTTGGGAACTTCGATGGAACAAAACTTCAAGGCTACAAATGACTACATATATGACAATACTGAGTGGCTCTATAATCAGCTGGAAGGTAGTCAAGTCCCTGTTGAGCCTGTACCAGCGACTGACGAGGCTTATCCTCCACAGGATTACTCGCAGTACTGGTCAGGAACACGGGATTTTGATCCAGACATTGTTGCTGCTACAGCTATCTTTCCAGAAGCTCAGAGAGTTGAAGACATTGCTCCCCTAGTTCACAAGAGAAAAAGATATGGGGAAGGCATGTCTGAAATCAGGCTAGAATAGGTTAGACCAGGGCCAGCCAGGGGGAAGCCCTATAGAGAATTAGAAGAGGTATGAAGCCCAATATCCAAAGGAATCATATTGGATACCTTTTCTTTGTCGAGCTAGTAGTTGAAAAGCATCAGTTTCACTACAGTCAAGAAGAATGGGACAAATACAAGTTGTCTTACACGAGGAGGAGGATATTTTTCAGGAAACAACGTGAGGCTAATCCTATGGCTCCTGCCCCGCCTAAATACTATCCAAAGCCCAGATAATACTTTGAGAGGTAGCGAGTAAAGATGTAGAACAGGAAGAACTGACAGTCATATTTTCTTGTGTGTCAAGTGTTGTGGGTTGTCCTCCCTAAACTCTAAACATTTTGATATATATATATATATATATATATAATTTCTATAATTGACTTAAAATGTGTGCTTTCATTTCTGTAATTTAATTTCTTTTCAAGTCTTAATTTTGTTATTGGGCATGTGCAATTCACCTTAGCATGTAGGATTTTGGCTTCTTCAAATAGAAGGAGATTGTTGGGTATTGTATCCACAATAATCCTGATTTAAAGAAGGCACCAGTCAAGCAAGAAGAATTGAGATTGTATTTGATGCTGATATTCTAGTTTTGTACTTGCAGGTTTACTTTGATAAGTACACACCAATGTCAGGTTACAGTGGGTCAGTAAACTTAGGACTATACAATGTAATCCTTAATTGTATAGGCAATGTGTTGACTCACGTATAATCTCTTTATTGGGGTGTACTTCTATTCCAAGTACATAAGGACAAAGGAAGGCCAAAGACATGGACTCAGAAAAATTGTAATTTTACCTAAGTAAAATTCAGCGAGTATGGTGAGGCATACACGTTGAATTCGTCGAGTATCATCTTGATACTCGCCAAATTCATCGTGTATACTTCCCGATACCCGTCGAAGTCGTAGTATATACTTCAGGAAAATTCACTGAAAATCAAAAAATTCGCCATGGATTATTCGTCGAGTGACACTAGGATACTCGCTGAATTCGTCAAGTATACTAGGCGATACTCGCCGAATTCGTCGAGTATCCCAAGCGATACTCGCCGAATTAGTCGAGTCAAATTTTGACTCCTGTATTTTCTTCCAAGTCCAATTCTACGTCTATCACATATACATTCGGCGAGTATTATAATCGATATTCGACGAATTTCGTCGAATTTGACTTGGGTCGTCTTCCGAAAATTTTCTCTGGTTCAAATTTTAGTCGGCCATGCACAGTAACTTCTAGGTTACGTTTTTGGAATTCTTTTATAGCAGTTATTATGAATCTCAACCCCGTGTTCGCCAAGTGGGTCCACCAGGCAAGATGAGCGGACCAAGGCGACCTGCTCGCGCCAGAACATCATACCGATGAGCTCAGAATGGTTAGCCCGCTCCTGCCAAAGCTAGGCACGCGATCTGCACGAGCTGGCCAACCCAGCTTGTGTCCTCCCGGGGTTCGTCGAATCGAGACGGGTTTTCGCCGAACTGAGCTTGAGTAGAGATCGATGTTTGTCGAGCGGAGCTCCGCGTTCGTCGAACGGAGCTCGGCATTCTTTGAGCTAAACCTCGGGAGTTGGAATCCGAATTCTTCGAACCAAGATCGGCGAGCTCCTCTGGAACTTCTGTTGTGACAGTCTCATACCGGCCAGCCTACTCTCCTTTAGGCGACCTGGCCGCCAGCCTGTCTTAGAGCGAGGATCGACGGGCTGTGGCGGCCTGACTCGCGCTCGCCCAAGGAGGGAAGGCGAGCTGTAGGATCCAGGTCGCGTCCTCCCCAGCGAGGTGGAGAGTCATGGCAAGCTAGCCTCCAGATCCTTGGGACCTGCCAAGTGGGGCCCAGAGGCAAAATTACCTGGGTACCCTTGCCAGCGGTGTAAATGGTTTGATAGAGCAGCGGAGTTACACTATTAGCAGACCTAGTTGGGCTGCACATAGCTGTTCAAAACAACTGAGGTTGGATATTTGTAGGCCGTCTTCAGAAAGCTATAAATAAGCCTCAAGCGGCACCTCAGAGGGCACGGTTATAAGTATTTAGATCTTCTTACGCTTTCTGAGGTAGCCTTAGCTCAGCCTTTGTCTAAGGAGGGGAAGCGCTCTAAGATCTTCCGGGTGTGTGGTGGGACCTCCATGCCGAGCCCTTGGGTCAGTTTCCATTTCTTTTTGTTGTTTGTCTTGCAGGAGAGAAGTAGGTGCGTGATCATCCCTTCCCCAGGGGTGAACTCCACAAGAGGTCGAGTTTTTGGTTTCAACACTCTATATATATGTTAGGTTGATTTTTGAAATGACTAATCTTGCCCTAATTACTTTTTGATTTCAAAAGATTCCCGAAAACAAAAACCGTCGGCCGACTCTTGCGATTCGCGATTTCTTCCATTCGACCGCCGACTACGTGTACGATCATTTATCTTCAACTTACGTGACTGTATCGCTTCCTCTCTCAAGATCTATTCTACTCCAGTCCTAGTTATTCGAAGATCAAGGACTCAAGATTCAAGTTCCACAAGGATTTCAAGTTTTCGAGTTCTACATGTTTCAAGCTCTACTTCTACGAAGAACGTCGGAGAGAAGACTTGCAATCATTTGTGTTTTGTAATATTCCTTTACATATTATAGGAGATTTATCTCCGAGTTTGTAGATCCGTTTGAGGATCGAGTTTGTAGATCTGTTTGTGCATCAAGTTTGTAGATCCGTGTGTGGATCGAGTTGTAGATCCGGTTGTGGATCGAGGTGTATGAGAGTTTGTTCTTCGAGGTGTAGGAGCGTTGCTCCAAGGTGTAAGATTGTTGATAATCTGAGAAAGGTGAAGTAGTCGAATCTAGCCCTTCGTGGTAGATAGGCGAGGCGGGAAAGTGGACGTACCCAACTCGGGGAACCACTATAAAATCTCTGTGTTTGTGTGCTTGTTTTAAACTGATTTTTAATTCCATGAAAAGACACAAACATCACTTATTCACCCCCTCTAGGTGATTTAGGCAGACGCAAGATACTTTCAGTCTCTTCCCTCTTGCTTATACCATCAGGTGATCCACCTCCCACATCTTTGCAGCCTCAATGATCTTTGTCAAGCTAGCATCAGTAAAAAAGAGTAAAGCATGCCTGAAAGTATCCTAGATGCCACTATAAAAATTCTTCGCATAATCCAACTCACTCAGGGTACTAATAAATTGCGTCAAGTGAGAAAACTCCCCACTAGTACACCACAATAGACTGGTTTCCCCTGCTTCAAAGCAGGGGAAAACCCTCGAGTGTGTCTCTATCAGTAGGCGACACAAAGTACTCCAGTAGTGCCTCGCTGAACTTGTCCCAAGTGATCTCTGAGTAGTTGTATCCAGCATGGGGAGTCTAATGAGGGACTTCCATCATCTCTTGGCATGGCGCTGCCAATACAAGAAAACTGTTAAGGACACACCCAGAAGACCATGGATCCTGGTGAGCATCTCCTAGATGATATCACGCCACTCCTCTTGTTTGCAGGCTCCGTCCCATAGTAGGTAGGAGGGGAGAGGACTCAGAAGGCACTCAACCAGTTTGAGCCCAAGTTCTTCTGTGGAGCCAGAACCTGTTGAGCTGAAAGCCTCTATGATGATCGTAAGGGTCTGGCCAAGCATTGTTTACTGAAATGGAGTAGTAGTTGGGGGTGGAGGTACTGTATCCTGCGAGTTAGAACATTAAGGTTGTCAGATACGGTTGGCCTAATCTCATTGTTAAGTGGGCAAAATAATGTGATCTACACATGGACACACCAATGCTACCGCTGCTTACTTTATCTGCAAATAAAGCTCCAGCATGGTGTCCCTGTGTTTTGTGGATTTCTTTACTTTGGATCGTAAGTTGGCTGCTACTGACAAGTTTGTAGAATCCCCCCTCACGATAATTGAGCATTACCGAGGTGAGATCTTATGTCCAGAACTGTCGTCTTGCGGTGACACAAACTCACTGGGTTAATCACCACTACAAGATGCTGATCCCGCCGAATAATACATACACACTAGGTAAAACACAAGTACAAGTAAGAAACTATAAGCATGAACCACAAATCCACATCACAACATGCCATATATATGTATATCTATATATATCAAAAGATGTCTACAAATGAGATAAACAAAATGAAATGATAAGGGCAGAGTCTGATAAAAGTCTAATGAGGGCTTAAGCCTGGTACATCATCTCTCTCAAACTATCTTGCAGAAGTACTCTCAAAAACATTAACTCACATTTGTGCATAGTAGAGTCGTGGTATGTTGCATCAGCTCCACAAGTTTTGTCGTCCTGGCATGTGGGTCCTCCTAGATGTCAAGTTGCGGCTTCTTTACTGGTGTTACGGCCAATCCAGTTAGTCATAAGAAAAGTTTTTTTGTCCACCCCTCCCCCTGCGCGACTCCTAGCACCGGGCGGGAGGGAGGAAGAAAAAGGACAACAAAGCAGAATTGAAACAAAGTAAGTAATTGGGGCTTATCTAGCATAGTATAGTAAAATTGTATAAAAGGTTCTCTACACTAGCAGTTCTACTATGAGATAATGCATAACTAAAAGCAGTAAGTACAGTAAAGCAAGTAGGTAAAGAAGAGTAAGTGCAGCTACCCCATCAAAAAATTAAACTTACTTATAATGCTCATACAAACTTATAAGTTAAGGATCGAGTTTTATAAATAACTCATCATGTAAAAAAGCTCATACTAATTTATATGATGAGAATCTTGTTGTATGCAATGTTTGCATATGTTATGTTAAGCAATTTGATGTTATATTTCAAACAAGTGAAACTCTCTCTCACACACAATTTGTGCACACAAACCTTTAGTTCTGGCCCACTTTTTGGAGGTAGCTAACCTCTCAAGTTCCTACCATCGTGGTACGGGGGCAGTGGAGCAGGAGGCTCCACTCCTAGACGGGTATGTACACTACTAAGCCTAGACCTTTAGTATCTCTCAACGCTAAGAACATAGCAATGGAGCCCCTGCGTACTTTTTTTGGAATCCACCAGCATTTTATGGCTAAGGGTCATTATGAAAACATCACCAAGACACCAGCTGACCTGGCCCTCTAGACCATAACTACTTGGCGAGTAAATGTACTCCTGTCAGTGTGACGACTGGGGTAGTATGTACCAAAGACCCACCACATCATTTGCACATGCAAATGTATCACCCTCACAACACATCTGAGCCTCCAGCACTCAGTACTATTCAGTCCTCCATATCACAACCAACTGAATCTCAGCTCTACGGACATCCAGTCCTTCAACCACAACTCATCATCCTCACGGGATCGCGTTGTCTAGTTCTAATATCTTCTTACTTAATCTACTGTTACTTAGTGTTTAGTTGTGCCTAAAGACTTTGGGAGAATCTTGGACTTCCCGAGGTTTACTCGGAGACGGGCTCGCAACGGTACTAGGAGGTATGATGGAAGGAAGCTCAAACCACCCTTTCTCAAGGTATTTAATCTCGTTGGCGGGTACTCTTAATTAAGGTCCCCTCTCAATGTTACTATTAAAAGTGTAAGATAGATTTATAACCCTTTTGGGGGGAGAGTTGATGTAAATTATAAACTCCAAGGTTAAGTGCTGACCCTATCGCCCATGTACTCTATCTCTCGCCACTGCTTGACGTATTCTTCTAGGATTCCAATCAAAAGCCTAAGGTACTCCAATATATCACTAATCAATTTAAGGTCAAGCCTTATGAATACCTCAAGGTTTAACAACTAGCAACGTTCTGTCGAACGTTGTCTACCTCGAGCTCCTTAAACACTGTGAATGTTGCAACCTCAACCACGACAAACTATATGCTCCATAATCCATTCCAGTAGTGCACATGATCAATGTATGTCCAACAATCATAATCATGGTTTTATCTGAAATCCAAGTATTATTGTTGGTCAAATCTATAGTTTTTATTTTTACTAAATGCAGACCACTAAGTATAACATTATACTAGTCATCTAGTGTTCAACTACCAAAATATAAGGCTAATTGATCTTTAATTGATTCTAGAGATTCATCATGTCATTAAAATTTATTTACCAGATCATCAAATATTTATTATTTAATTTGTCCTTGAATTACATTTGATAATATAAAAAAACTTCCAAGTTTACACAAGAAGTACTAAAATATGATGTCCAAATATTCCAAGTAAATTACTAGGGGATTATTATGACATAAAATGTGGTTGACCATATATTCACATCTTTTTGAATTTAATTGGCCATATAATTGCATTTAATAAAATATATGACAATCTCCAAAATTACACAAGAAGTACTAAATTGTGATGTTCAAATATTCTAAGTAAATTACCAGAGGTTTATTATGACATAAAAAGAGCATAACAAAGAATCACAATTTTTTCATATTTATTTGACCCTTAAATTCCATAAATACTTTTATGTGTAATTTTCATCATTGAACAATAACTATATTATTTAATCATACAAAATTTCTAATTAAATTACCAGAGGTTTATAATGTTCTAAAAAGTATCTAGCCAGAGAATTGTAATTTTATAATTTAATTTAACCATAAATATTTCACTTATTCAAAGGTGTAACAAAACAATAAATAATATTCCTCTAGTAAAATGATGCTAAAAATTTTAATTAAATTCTTAGAGGCGTGTTTTGACCTAACAAAGCATGTGACAGATATTTGTATTTTTCCTAAGTAATTTATTCACATTTACTTAATTTATTTAAAAATGTGACATATTAAATATAAAAGAAATACTTTGGAAATTTAAGTACAAAAATCCTAATTTCTCCAGAGGGGATGCATTCCATCATAATGCATGCATGGTCAAATTTGCATTGGCATGCAGCAAGTCATTTGGGAAAAATACATCAAATATAGTTTTGTGCTAAATGCACACCCTTACCATACCTACAAGGTTCATGCAAGTGGAATACACCCACACGAAGAAAGCCAATTGGTACCAAATTTTGATCAATGTCATATAATGACCTAAAAAACAATATACCAAAGATTTGGGTCATTTTGAAGTTGTTTAACCATATATATCACCTATAAATGCATAATTAAAATTTATCCTAAACTATAGAAAAATGACCTCCACAATTCTTATTTTTGGATGAAAACTCTTTCTAGGTACCCCTCAAGCATGATCAAAATTTCAAATCCATGCAAAGAGTATGTTGGGAATTGTGCTCCACAATGTTCCTTAGAATTTGAAGGGGCATCACCAATCATGCTAAGGAGCATAATGTATTTGATGTGTGTTTTAGTTCATGCATGCAGGTAGTCCATAATTAGACAGGTGAAAAAAATGAGTTTGGTAGTAAACTCAAATTTCGTCGAGCTCAGCTCGAAGTTCGTCGAGCTCAGCACGCTGGTCGTCGAGCTCAACTCAACATTCTGTGGGATTAGCACAAGAGTTCAGGTTTCAAATTTCATCGAGCTCAGCTTGCAATTCGTCGAGCTCAGCTTACAAATCATCGAACTCAGCTCAACACTTGTTAAGATAAAGCCAAAAAAATCAACTAAGGTAAAAAGCATTGAGACCGCTGAGAAGATCAAAGTTCATCGAGCTCAGCCCACAGATCGTCGAACGTAGCTAAAGCCAGAAAATCTGTCTAAGGCAAAAGCGCTAAGACCACTGAGAAGAAGACATTGAGACCGCTGAGACAGCTGAGATAGCTGAGAAGATAGCGTTGAGACCGCTGAGATGGCTGAGAAGATAGCGTTAAGACCGCTGAGACAGCAGAGACAAAACTGGCTGAATTTCTCTAAGTCCAGAAGCATTGAGTGAAGCAGATTCACTCAATGCTTCTAATAAAGCAGGAGGCGCTGAGATAGTTAAGAGGTAAACAGCAGAGACAAAACTAGCTGAATTTTTTTCTAAGTGCAGAAGCGTTGAGTGAAGCAGGTTCACTCAATGCTTCTAATGAAGAAGGAAGCGCTGAGAGAGTTAAAAGCAAGAACCGCTGAGACAGCTGGGAAGATACCGTTGAGACAGAAACTTTTCTCAGCTAAAAAGAAGAGAGCACTGAGACAAAGGCTTGTCTCAGCTAATAATGAAAAACCGCTGAGACCGCTGAGACAAAACCGCTGAGACAAAGCCAGGGAAATTTCTAAGTCCAGAAGCGTTGAGAGCCAAGGCTGATGACGTTGAGTGTCTTAACATCATTCAATGCTTGATGGAATTCTGGAAAATTTTCCAAGTCCAGATGTTGATGACCACTGCTAACGTCATCAAAGTCAAAATTGAAGGAAGCCGTTGCGTGAAAGCTGCTGCAGCGCCGAAAGATGTTTTGTCCCTTTCTGATGGAGAAGGCGCTCACCAATCTTTGGTAGGCCCACATTCTATTGTGCCATTTATTCAAATCAACGCATATAAAAAGGAAATTGTAACAGCATTAGGGTTAACAAATACACAAGGATCAAATGCAGAAAATATAGAAAGAGAAATTGAAAGAGGCGGCTGGACATTTTTCTTCCCATCAAGCTTGAAAGCTAAAGTCCAGCCAAGTTAGCCTGAAGGCAAATAAAGATAGTTGAAGCACTTCAAAGTTCAGCAAGGGTGTTCTCATCAGAACAAAGTAGCTAATTCATCTCTTTAGCAAGCTGGTAGCAGTTCATCTATGCAGCAGAAAAGTGAGAGCTGTAGAAGAAGACTGATTCCTTCTACAGCAAGTGAGCTGGACTGATATATGCTCAATCCAGCAAGTTGACTCAGAGATACTTCTCCGAGTCAGTTGTTTTTATTTTTATTAAACAATTTGTATTAACTTCGTATAGGATTCAGTAGATCTGAATCTGTGTGTAGGCCACTTTGTGCTTGAGGTAGGTGACAAATTTGTCACTGAGGTAGGATCCAAGTGAGGATCTGAATTATAGGGCTTAAGTATCTGAGGTAGGAGAGTGTTGCTCTCTGAGGTAGGATCCAAGTGTAGATCTGAGGTAGGGTTGTCCTCCCTGCTTGATTATAGGGCCTTGTGCATGAGGTAAGTGACTAGAGAATCACTGAGCTGTAGGTGACAAGTGTGTTACTGAGTTATAGGCCTTGGAGGAGGTTGAGCTGTAGGTACCTGATTGGGGTACTGATTTGTAGGAGTGCTGTAGTACTCTGAGAGTAGGGTTGTATGCTTGAAGCTATAGGGATGAAGAGCCTGAGTGTAGGCCTTAGAAATAAGGATGAGGTAGGTGATCAGTGGATCATTGAGCTGTAGGAGTACTGCAGACCTCTGAGGTAGGAACCCTTATGGTTCTAAGTTGGATTCTGTAGAGAATCTGTGTGTAAGGCTGAGGGCCTGAGGTGTAAGCTCTGAGGAGCATAGTGGAGGAGTTTGTGCTGAGTCCAATAAATAAGTTGGATAGGTGGGAGGAAAAGTGGATGTACCCAATTGGGGAACCACTATAAATCCTTGTGTTTGTTATGTGCTTGCTTTTCTTTGTTATTGCAGGATTTAAGGACAAGATCTAGCTAGAACAACTTGAAAACAACAAAAGAATTAAGAAAACTTCAATGACATATTCACCCCCCCCCAGGTGATTTGCTAATCTTGAATTAAATAACTTTCAAGTAGTATCAGAGGGAGGTTGCTCAAAAATAATTTAACAATCTGAGTATACCTCCAAGGTTAGCTATAAGATAAGATTATGGGTCGGGAATGAACTATAAGGAGCTAGGGACCATGAAGTTGCCCATCTACAAGAAAGAAGGATTTGGCCTTTGCATGCAAAGGGTCAGACTATTCATGGAAGCATCTGACCCTAGGATCTATGTAATAGTAGTGGAAGGCCCTTTTATCCCCACAAAGGCTTCCACCATAGATCCTACTGTGAGAGTTCCTAAGGTATATTCAGAAATGGACAGAGATGAAGTGATTCTGTCCACCATGGATAAAAGGGCACAAAATATTATAGCTAGTGCCATTGATGACTCAACCTTCCAAAATCTTGCACATGGCAAGACCTCCAAGGGAATGTGGGATACCCTTGTGGTCTACATGGAAGGCTCTGAGGAAGTTAGAGATGATAGAAAGTCCATGATCAATCAAGAGTATGAGGCCTTCAGGCAAAGCAAGTATGAAAAAGTTGTTTATTGTTTTGAAAGGTTCTTTAGGACAGTCAATAAACTAAGAACCTATGGTAGGGTATTCAGGAATTATGAGCTGAATAACAAGTTCCTTAGATCTCTCACTAGAGATTGGGATACCAAGATCTGTGCCATTAGGGAAATGGCTAAGCTAGCAGACACTTCTCCCCCAACACTCTTTGGAAAGCTGCAATCCTATGAAATGCAGCTGGCTGCTAGACAAGAAGAGGAGAAGAGCAGTTAATTCAAGTCTAAGGACAAGTCTGTGGCATTCAGGGAAGTGGCCCTAAGAAGAAGCAGAAGAAAGACTCCCTCACCACCAAGGAAGGAAGCTGAATCTAGCTCAGAAACTTTTGAGCCAAGCTCATCAGACAAACACATGTCTGATAAAGACCTAGCTGCCTTCTCCGGGCAATTTCAGAATTTCATAAAGAAGAAGGGCTGGAGGAGCAGGACATCTTCATCCTCTCATCACAGGAAGTCATCCAAGGATGACAGGTATGTCCCTAAAACTAGTAAACAGATTTCTTCTAATGTCATCTGTTATTGTTGCAGCAAGACTGGGCATGTCATTACTGACTGCCCAGTCAAAAGAAAAGAAGAAGATGAGAAGAAGAAAAAAATGCATCACCATCACCACAAGGGCAATAAGAAGAAAAAGTCCTTTATGTCTAATAAGGAGAGAAGCTGGACAGATTCTTAATCCTCGGATTCTAAAGATAAAGAGGAAGAAGTATATTTAGGGCTGATATTTGTTGCTGCAGATCCAGGAGAAGAGGAATATCCTGCTCCTAGGATAGGAATCAGGGCCCCTCTGTCACACTCAAACAGTGATAATGAGGAGGATGAAGAAAACTATGGATGTCATGGGTTGATGGCAATGTCTGCAGAAGAAAGAAGTCAGGAAGAATCAGAATCAATCAAGGTACAATCTCTCTCCAATTCTGTATCTTTCTATGACTATGATTTCAGTCTAGATACGAGTGCATCTTCATCCTGTGATGAAGATTGCTATGAATCTATGATTGATGTCAATCAATTGATTGACAAGTTTGGACTACTCCTAATTGCTCTAAAGAAGAGCAGAATACTTGCCAAAAGGCAAGCCAAGGAAATAGAGGTCCTAAAGCCTTATAAAACTCTCTATAACAATAAATATATTGAGTTTATAAGAAAAGTCATGAGGTGTCTGAACTCAAGAAAAGTCTTGAGTGTCAGACCATGCTTCTAGAAGAAAGAAAAGAAGCACATTAGATATTTAGAACAAAAGTTCACAGAGAAATTGGCAATTGTGATTAACCCTTCTCAATCACAGGGTTAGCTGCCAAAAGCTGCAACTTGCCAAGTCCCTGAGAAGCTGGGTATTAACCACATTAATCATCATTTCAAATCTGGATTCCCTAATAAGAGGACCGTGTTTCAGAAGACAAATCCACCTTCTAAAACTGTCAAGTTTATGCCACTCTAGAAGTATCAATCAAATGTGTGCTCCACCAGTGGGGTGAAGGCACATGATCCAAGAAAGAGTGATACTGTCCACTCTAGCCACAAAGTTCAGGAGAAGTTCTTTAGATTTGGATCTAAATATCCTCTATCTAAGGAAATGAGAATATCCACTAGATGGCAGGCTCCAAAAATACATCAGGCCCATTTTGGACCAGCTGTATTTAGTTCCTCAGCACCTTCACTCAGAAAGAAGGGGACAGCATCATACAATGCTCATCCAGCAAAGTCTGGTGTTGCTCACATCTCTCATGGACAGTAATTTTGTGATGTCCTAAATAGAAGATACAACAATCATAAATGTTGGTGTTCTGAAAAAGTGGGTCACTTTGTCATTAATTGTTGGCATAACCTGAATATGACTAGTGGACAGAAAGGTGCTCAACATAGACAGAGAGTGGGGTAGATGTTTTATGATGCTAACAAGAACCTAGGACCCAATTATCATTAGGTGCCTAAGGGTAATTGAATTCTGTTTTGCAGGATAGTTCAAGTACCTGTCAAATTAATACTTGGTATTTGGACAATGGGTGTTCCAGGCAAATGACTGGGATAAGATAGTTGCTCTTGGAATATGCTCCAGAAAAAGCAACAAATTATGCTTGAGGTTGTCAAGTTAGTAACCCTCAAAAGCTAGAGGAAGCAAGACTCAAGGTATGTCTCTCCCTCTTATATAGAGATTAAGTTTGCCATTTGATTAAGTTATCTTAGTTGTGCTCAAGATGAATCTAATCTAGCACATCAAATAGAAAAACAGTGATTCAATTATTCACACTTTTAATTTTTGTAGGCTTTACACAAAAAATTCAAATAAATTATTAGCAAGCTTTTGGGCAAAACAATGAACAAATTGGGTGCCAATAGAACTGGCCCATTGACATGTTAGGTCCCCTTCTATTTAACTTGACAAAATTTTTATTAAGTCAAGTAAAATATACAACCAATCGGTAAGGGAAACCACAAATTAAACATGCATGGAACTAATAGAAGAAAAACTGAGTGATATAGTAAAAGCACTAAGTGCCCTGTATCATAACAGGATTCGTCGAGCAATCCGTCAAGTCAAAAATGCGTAACTTAATTGTCAAATGAAAAAAATTAATTAAATTAATTAAATCTTTTCATTAAATATATAAAGGAATCAAGAAACGAAAAGCCACATCACTCTCCAAAGCCTTAACCCTAACCGTCGAGACCGAAACCTTCTCAGCTTCTTGCCACACTGTTTCGTTGGTGCCAAATGTCATTAAGGAGCTTCTGGATGGATACGAAATTGTGAGGGATGGATTCAATCATGCCTCTCCTGAGATTAAAGCTGTATTAAGGATGATTGAGGTCGCAGGCTTGGAATACACCCTTTCCGAACCCTCCACCATTCTTATAAAAGAGGTAGTGGAATTCTTCTCAAACATCAAAATGTCCCCTTCTCAAAACTCTCTTAGGTCTAAGATTGACGATATCAAAATAAAGGTAAACCCTAAGAGACTAGGAAAGTCCCTCCATATACCCTCTGTCAACCCTATCGAGGAAGATGAGCTCGCCAACATGGACAGAGACAGTGCTCTCATATGGTGTGGATATAATGAGACCAAATCAGGGTCTCTGAAAAGGAAATTCTTCAATCAGAGAGGAAAACGGCTAGCAGACATTGTAGGGAAAGCTCTTATCTGCAAACCTGGATCACATGACACCATCTCCAGGTTCATGTTTGAAGTTATGACCAGAATTATCCTGAACAGAAATACCTCATGGTCTTCTATCATCTATCAGAGAATAATAGACTGCATATCCTCTCCAAACATGGGTAAATTTTTTTCCTTATATCTAGTGAACACCTATCCTGACACTTTCACACAGGAACATGGGGTGAAAATTCACTATATAAAAAGAATGGACATAAAGACTTTGGACAGATTCACTAGAGTCCTACCAATGAGCCAACCTTTAGGAATAAAGGACTCCTCTAAAGATACAAGGAAGAAACCTACTGAGGAAGAAAGAATTTCCAGCTCTGAACCAGAGCTTGGATCATCCTCTCCAGCTGATGCTGATCTGTAGGTTGACTTATCACTCAGTCAATCCTCTACAAAAATTCAACTCCAAGATGTTGGTGTGCATGTTGATAAAATCCATGCCAGCCCAAGGTCAGGACAAGTGTCAAAGAATGCTGCTGAAGAAGAGGTTAGTGCAGAAGATGAGGCAGACATGGGTGATACTAATGGTATTGCATCAAGTGAAGATATCCCTACTGCAGAAGATAATAGGGAGCTTCCTAAGACTTTAGATACTTATCTTAATAGGTCAAGCCCAGAGAAGGATGCTCAGTCTGAGGGGGAGCATGATCAGATGAAGTTGACATACTTGGATCAAGTGGTCAATAGAATAGTTGAGTCTGCACCCACGACAAGTAAAACTCATTCCCTCTTAATTAATAATGTTAAAACACCTTTAGCTAAGGAAATGTTTCCTTCTATAGGTGTTGTAGTTGAGGGGGGTCCTTTTCAGATCTTTGCCTAGATTGTTGTACCTTCTCCTATGATCCATACTTCATCTACCCTCATCTCTAATGACGAATTTCTAAAATAAATTAAAGCACTTATGGATGCTCAGACCACAACCCTCAAGTAATATGTTGATCAATCAGTTGCCAAACCGAGGGATGAATTGTTAGCTAAAGTAAATGAAACTATAGAAGAAATATCTCACTTAAAAAATAGGTCACCATCTGGTTTGACAAGGCTGGAACTGCTGGACTCAAGCTGACCACCCTCATGGAATCTTTGGACACAAGCCAAAAACTCACTACAGCTGACATAAGATATGTCAAGAATTATGTCAGTGCAACTAATGAGGTGATCAAGGGTGCAGCAGATCATGTAAATCAACATGTCACCAATGTTGCCTTCCAATCTGTGAATGAGGCACTACTCCTAAAAGATGAGCTGCTTGCTGATAATAAATGAATACTCAAATCTATATTAAGCATGAATGAAGCCAACACCTCTTTACTACAAAAGTCCATATCTGAAGAAGGTAGAAAGGGGAAGAGTAGTCATGCTAAGGCAGCAGCACTCATTGAAGATCAAGCCTTCAATGTAATTCAAGGCACCAGTGTGGCACTACACCTGCCCCTCCTGGATATAAAAAGACCAGAGGACTTAGACTTCCCAGCACACAAGCTAGAATTGCACATGATGAACAGCTTGCTGCCATAAGAAAGAGGGAAGGAACTCAAATGGCTGAAGAGTTCATGGCAAAGAGGAGAGCTAAGAACAAAGATGATCCAAACTATGAACAACTTAGTGATGCCACTGAATCCATCATTATCAATGCTTGGGTAAGCCATAGACAAATCCTGAAAAATATTGATAGTGTATATCCTTCTGAGGAATGGATAAAACATTTGGAAAGAAATTTCCTATGGGAAAGAATATTCAAGGAGAATCTGGTAAGGAAGAGCAACCCTAAGAAAATACCTTCCAGATATATTCCAAAGTCATTCCTTTACTTCAAGAGACAGAAGAACAAAACTGAAAACTTGAAGAAGACTGCTGCAACCAAGGATGCTGGTGAAAGTTCTTCAAAGATTAACTGATAAAAGACTGCAAGACTTAGTTTCTTTTATTCTTTCTGATTTATGTCTTGTAATGATCATCAACAGTGTAAAAATTTCAAATCATAATCAATGAAATTAATATGTTTTGGCCCTGACCATATTGAGGTTATAAATCTATAATGCAACTCTCTGTGTATATCAATGATTGATAAATATGTTATTCGTTCATAAAAATTTTGTAATCACAAGTATGCTGCTATTGTTTGGCTAAGTTAATGATTAGATTCATCTTGATCATAATGTTTACCTTGTTAATGATTAATAAAGCTTGTGTTGTTAATCATACCATCACATTGTAAATAATTATTAATTAACCTGTACCATTGATTTGTCAATCATAATGTTAAGACATCTCAATTCTAGGGGGATTTTCCTGTTCTGGGATGACTAGTTGTCATGATAATGTTTCTTTGACCTATCATGATATTTCTTGTATTGTTGCACCTTAGCATGGATGTGTGTTCTGCCTTCTTCAAATAGGGGGAGATTGTTGAGAATTATGCTCTACAATGTTTCTCAGGATTTGAAGGGGCATCACCAATCATGCTAAGGAGCATAATGTATTTGATGTGTGCTTTAGTTCATACATGCAGGTAGTACATGATTGGATAGGTGAAGAAAATGAGTTTGGTAGTAAACTCAAATTTCGTCGAGCTCAGCTCGAAGTTCGTCAAGCTCAGCACGCTGGTCGTCGAGCTCAACTCAACATTCCGTGGGATAAGCAGAAGAGTTCAGGTTTCAAATTTCATGTCGAGCTCAGCTTGAAGTTCTTCGAGCTCAGCTTGCAATTCGTCGAACTCGCCTTACAAATCGTCGAACTCAGCTCAACACTTGTTAAGCTAAAGCCAAAAAAATCAACTAAGGCAAAAAGAGTTGAGACCGCTGAGAAGATCAAAGTTTGTCGAGCTTAGCACACAGATCGTCGAACGCAGCTAAAGCCAAAAAAAACTGTCTAAGGAAAAGCATTGAGACCGCTGAGAATTAAGCGTTAAGACCGCTGAGACAGCTAAGAAGATAGTGTTGAGACGGCTGAGACAGTTGAGACAGCTGAGAAGATAGTGTTGAGACCACTGAGACAGCAAGGACAAAACTGATTGGATTTCTCTAAGTCCAGAAGCGCTGAGTGAAGCAGATTCACTCAGCGCTTCTAAGAAAGCAGGATGCGCTGAGACAGTTAAGAGGTAAATAGCTGAGATAGAACTAGCTGGATTTTTTCTAAGTCTAGAAGCGTTTAGTGAAGCAGGTTCACTCAACGCTTCTAATGAATAAGGAATCATTGAGACAGTTAAAAGCAAGAACCGCTGAGACAACTGGGAAGATACCGTTGAGACAGAAACTTACCTCAGCTAAAAAGAAGAAAGCGCTGAGACAAAAGCTTGTCTCAGCTAATAATGAAAAACCGCTGAGACCGCTGAGACAAAACCGCTGAGACAAAACCGCAGAGACAAAGCCAGAGAAATTTCTAAGTCTAGAAGCGCTGAGAGCCAAGGCTGATGGCGTTGAGTGTCTTAATATCACTCAACGCTTGATAGAATTCTGGAAAATTTTCTAAGTCCAGATGTTGATGACCACTGCTGACGTCATCAAAGTCAAAATTGTAGGAAGCCGTTACGGGAAAGTTGCTGCTGCGCCGAAAGATATTTTGTCCCTTTCTGATGGAGATGACGCTCACCAATCTTTGGTGTGCCAATATTCTATTGTGCCATTAATTCAAATCAATGCATATAAAAAGGAAACTGTAACGGGATTAGGTTTAACAGATACACAAGAATCAAACACAAAAAATATATAAATAGAAATTGAAAGAGGCGGATGGACATTTTTCTTCCCATCAAGCTTGAAAGCTAAAGTCCAACCAAGTTAGCCTGAAGGCAAAGAAAGATAGTTGAAGCACTTCAAAGTTCAGCAAGGGTGTTCTCATCAGAACATAGTAGCTGATTCATCTCTTCAGCAAGCTGGTAGCTGCTCATCTGTGTAGCAGAAAAGTGTGAGTTGTAGAAGAAGATAGTTTCCTTCTACAGCAAGTGTGTTGGACTGATATCTGCTCAGTCCAACAAAGTTGACTCAGAGATACTTCTCTGAGTCAGTTGTTTTTGTTTTTCTTAAACAATTTGTATTAACTTCCTGTAGGATTCAGTAGATCTGAATATGTGTGTAGGGCACTTTGTGCCTGAGGTAGGTGACAAATTTGTCACTGAGGTAGTGCCCTGTTGGAGCACTGAGGTAGGATCCAAGTGAGGATCTGAGCTATAGGGCTTAAGTGCCTGAGGTAGGAGAGTGTTGCTTTCTGATGTAGGATCCAAGTATGGATCGGAGGTATGGCTGTCCTCCCAGCCTAAGTGTAGGGACTTGTGCTTGAGGTTGGTGACTAGAAAGTCACTGAGCTGTAGGTGACAAGTGTGTCACTGAGTTGTAGGCCTTGGAGGAGGCTGAGCTGTAGGTACCTGGGTGGGATACTGAGTTGTAGGAGTGCTGCAACACTCTAAGAGTAGGGCGGTGTGCCTGAAGCTATAGGGCTGAAGAGTCTGAGTGTAGGCCTTAGAAATAAGGCTAAGGTAGGTGATTAGTGGATCGCTGAGCTATAGGAGTTCTGCAGAGCTCTAAGGTAGGAACCCTTGTGATTCTGAGTTGGATTTTGTGGAGAATCTGTATGTAAGGCTAAGGGACTGAGGTGTAAGTTCTGAGGAGCATAATGGAGGAGTTTGTGTCGAGTCCAACAAATAAGTTGGATAGGTGGGAGGGAAAGTTGATATACTCAATTGGGGAACTACTATAAATACTTGTGTTTACTGTGTGCTTGATTTTCTTTGTTATTGCAGGATTTGAGGACAAGCTCTAGCTAGAACAACTTGAAAACAGCAAAGGAATTAAGAAACATTCAAAGACCTATTCACCCCCCCTTCTAAGTGATTCGCTAACCTTGAATTAAACAACTTTCAGAGTATAAAATTATGAATTAACAAAATGAAGTCTACGGTACATTTAGGACGCCCCTTTGAAAAACTGAGATTCTGGGGTCGATAGGGCACCAAATGAGTTTATTTAAAATACCCTAGAAAGTTAAGAAAAGGGACTACAAATTTAATGTTCAACACTTAACCTAGATCTGCCTCTAAGAGGCCATAATTCATATTTGAAAAAGTCTGTTTATGTTTGACAGAATTGCATTTATTTAAAATCTAAACTATAGTGTATATAAATCATGCAGCATGCATCTTAAATCATAAAATCAAGGGCATTGGCTTGTCTTCAACGTACAGCCAAGGGCGGGGATTAACCCATCCTAGGCCATCTAAGAAGTCGATTTCCCGCCCACCCAGTGGCCTCAATGACCAGCCACCACCACCACCTCCGTTGAGGTGGTGGTCATCGAATGACGATGATTTGGCATCTAGAAATTGTCGGAACAGTGGTTTATCGCAAGCTAATAAAAAGCTTATGATTTTCTCACATTTTTGACATGGGATCAGCCTCAATTGAGCCCGATTTCTCTTCTAAAAGTTCTAGGAATCTCGTACATAGGGGTGAGCGATGCACCATCATTTGAGCTTGGCGGCTATTTCACTGGTGAGATGTTTCCTTTGCTTGCTCCAACAAGCTTGCTCCAAACAGTGCTCTTGAGGCTGATTCATTCAGGTAAGAGGTTGGCTCGACTGCTTATGAGGTAAGGAAGGTGATGAAAGATTCAAATGAAGCTGGGTTTGACAGTTTATGAGGAAGCCATTAGTGGTTGGTTGTCGTCTTCTTGTTTGCTCCTCCTAGCCTCCACTTATCATCCCTCTAACATCAAAATGAGGAATTTATTGTGGAGGTCAGATAGGGCTTGGGAAGAGGAGAGGAGGGTCATGTGGCCTCCAATCCTCAAAATCCTCTGTCCCATATGAAATTTAGCGTAATTCTCCAATTTGCCCTCATGCATATGATGCATGTCAATTTTAGAGGCATGAGGGGATAATTAGGTCATGGGCTACAGAATGGGTCTTGGGTCAAGGCCTTAACTCATTTGAAAATGGTTTGGGCAATTAATGTCTCTTTTAGGCCAATATTTGACCATGGTTGACTTTAGGGTTGACTTGGTCAAAATGATGAGATGGATCCATATAGGTGTGGTTTTGACCCAATTGAGGCTAATTGATCCATAGGTTGATGACTAAATTGATCTAGTTTGACTTTGGTTAAATGCTTGATTTGGTTGACCCCATATTTAGGTCCATGGTCAATTGAATCACCAATGTGGTTAGGAGGGTGGGAGTGAGGCCAATTTTACCAATTGTTAGGGTTGAATTGAGTTATGTTGACATATAGTTGACTTTGGTCAATTGCATGGAATCAATTGAGTCCAATGAATTATTATTGTCCTAATGGCCTCCCTTAGTGGTTAGGGGGTATGGGTAAGGTCAATTTGGACTTGTGAGTCCAATTTGAAGTGAATTGACTTAGGTTGACTTGTGCCCCTTTGTTGCACTAGGTGAGATCATCTTGTCATATTGGGCCCTAGAGTCACCTCCTTGCCCAACATATATGTGATGTCACATGTCATACCCTAACACACAATAGAAGTATAGTAGGAATGAGGATGTTATAGTAACCATGGAACTTTTCATTATAGTGGCAATTTTAATTTCAAATTTTCTTGAACAATTCTTTTGTATATTTGGACTGGGAAAAGAATATTCCTTCACCTATTTGTTGTTATTAAAATCAAATATTATTTTGATTGCATAAGTGCAGTAAATGTCTTGCAGAGTTTGTTGTTATTAAAATCAAATATTATGTCATCACATATATCTATACTATGAGCAATTTCTCTTTATGTTTTCTTATAAATAAAGTTTTACCTACTTTCCTCCGACAAAAGAGTTTTCAAGGAGAAAGGTAGGGAGTGTCCCATACTAAGCTCTAGGATCCTGCTAGCTAGAGACCACTTAAAGCTTTATTAGGATTATAAACATAGGAGGGGAGAGTTGGATGAACAAAACTCAGAGGTTGAGGAAAACACTCTTGACATCTATTTCGAATACCTTGATTTTGTTGAATGCAATATAAGCAAGGAACAATCTAATTACTAAGTCTAGCCACAAGATCAAATGTTTAATCATAATCTATGCTCTCTTCTTAAGAATATCATTGAGTCGCCAACCTTGCCTTATTTATGTTCATTATTCCCTCAACATATAATTTATTCCTTAATACTCATTTAGCCCCAATGATTGGCTAATTCTTTAGCTTTTCAACCAATGTCCATACCTTGCTTCTCTCAAATTGAGCGAGGTCTCCTGGAATGGCAATAATCCATTGTGAATCATGGTTTGCAGCTTCAAATTTTTTGGGCTCTACTTTAGATCAAAAAAGCATTGGAGCATCATCTCATTGGTGACTTTACTCCGAGTTTATACTCATACTAAAATATCCCCAATGAACTTAAAGAAAGGTTGATCTCTGAGAGTAACAAACTCTAAATAAGATCTCACCGTCTCATTATGAGGAGAGACAAGAACAATCACTTGAGCGTCTTCATCAGCTCAGTTGGTTGAGCATTATCTTAGGTAAAATTTTTAATGTTTGGAACATCTTCATTATTGTCATAATAGTTGGGCATAAGAATATTTAGAACCAATTCACATTGATTAGAGGATTGAGGGAGCTTGGAGCATCCCAACTCACTACCAATTCTTCCATCTGATTGGTCATTGCTTTTATCTGCAAATCATAAGTGGGGAATCGTCCGGGGATCAAGTTTTTATTAGCTAAAGATCCACCAGAGAACAAAATTCAAATTTCTACTGTCAAAAATCGGAAAAAGATTCTCTCTATCTCACTCCAAATAGATGATATTCATTTACCCTTGCTCCTACCCACCCTTTTATCTTTGATAGGACTACTAAATTGATCATGTTGATCCAACTTCAAAAAACCTTAGCCTTATCCGTTGTAGCTAGCTTCCATATAGATTAATGTGAGCGGCAATGATCACCAACGTGATAATGAAGCTGTCTGTTTGTCGTTTGTCGACACTCGATATGTAAGAAACCTCATCACTTTATATTCAAAATTAGTTTTTTTTGTGTGAGATGACTTAAAAGGTCATTCATTGTATGTGTAAAGTACAAATTAGTATTATTAATTGCAAATTAATTGAAATGGAAATATTTTGACTTCAATATCAGCCCTTGATAGATTATTGAAATAAAAAATTAGAAAAAAACCCGGTCCACATCTTATAAGATTACAAAACATTCAGAAAGGAAACACCCAACGGCTATAATTCAAACTCACTTCCCGCCAAACCTCTTCTTAAGGCTGCCGGCGAACTCGTAGACCTTCATCGGATCAGGCAGGGTTTTTGCGACGCTCTCCCTCTCCTTGCAGCGCTCGGCCCACTTCACCAGCTTGGGGCTCTCCTCCTCCATCCGGACACCGGAGTACGCTTCGTAGGTGTAGAACCAGCTCGTGAACGGCGCCAGGGCAATATCCACCAGCCCGAATACGTCGCCGCCGGTGAAATACTTCTTATCTCCCAGCTCCGCCTCCAATGTCTTCAGGATTTCAACGAATTCCTTTTTCGCGGCATCCAGCGCCTCGCCGCTCATCTTCCAGAGCCGGGTTCCGCATTCATATACCTTCCTGTCGACGTAGTCGGCCCAGAACAGGGCATGAGCCCGAGCGTTAGGATCGGAGGGGAGGAAGCTGGATTTTCCCGGCCAGACCTCGTCGATGTACCGGAGAATGATCAGCGACTCGCATACTGGTTTGCCGCCATGGAGGAGCACGGGGATCTTCTTATGGATCGGGTTCGATTTCAGCAATAACTCGCTCTTCGCCGAAAGGTTCTCCTCCTGGTACTCGTACTCCACCCCTTTCTCCGCTAGAGCGATCCTGCATCGCTGGCCAAAAGGGCTCACCCAGAAATCACGAAGCTTTACTTCACTCTCTATCGCCATTGCCGATCTGTTTTTTTTTTCTTATGGAGCTGAGCGCAAAGTGTTTGATGAAATGGGTGAGAGGGGGGCAGATCGTGGCTATATAGGCGGCGAGTGGAGAAGAGCTGTTTTGTGAGCCGATTTGATTTCTGCCTTACCTGTCATGGCTTGCGTCACTGTCACAGCTCGTCATTGGTTACGTCAGGAGGCAAATTTAGGAAAGTTTTTTTTTGGTCCTGAATAACAGCTGGCGTTCCTTGAAATTGGTTTTTCCTGAAAATTGGAATAACAGCTGGCGTTCCGGACCAATTAAAAGCATGTATTTAGTGGAGCCCACGGATGTCTGATCCTCTCTATTTATGACGGAATGGCGATCCATTTTTGGTCTAATGGACAAGTCTGTGTGCTGAGTTTTTTGGTTTTAAAAAAAGAAAATTGATATTAACAGTTCTTAAATGGATATTTGCAGTTCAAAATGAAATGAAAAATCCTCCTTTATAAAATCCCTTATTATTTAGCTCGCACCTCATATTTCACCGTAGGGTTTACTGTTTCCCACCCCCGAACGCCGTCTCCTTCGCGATCCCAACCTCGCCGGCCCCTGTTCGCCCCGGACGCCGCCTCCTCCTCAATCGACTTCGCCCTCCCCGAACGGCGACTTCTCGTCTTTCCACCTGGACGTCGTCGCCCCTGCTGCAAAAACGACGACTCCTGTTCGCATTGTCGGACATCATCGCCTCTGCTTCAAAAAAGCTGATGACGTCCTCTTCTTCCCCAAAAGTGGCGGCGTCCTCTTCTTCCCCGAACGGCTTCCTCCGATAGAGCTTGGCCGGAAGCATTAAAAAAGCTTTGTATATGTAGTGATTTGGCGGCAGCAGAACACATGCAAAATGAAGAATCATCTTCATTAACGTGTGTTATGTAACACCTCCTCTGTAATGACCATATAATATGGGTCCGGTCGGGCCCCACAACATACAGACGCCACAACTTCTGTATTAAAAGATGATATAGTTACCCAATCTCAAAACTCATAATACAACACAGCGGAAACAACAAGTAAGACTAGAAGTTATCCACGCCTACAAGAGTAACAAAATGTCCTTAAGGCCTTACAACAAGAGTTGGTCCCAACTCAAATAATACATTATCATAAAAGTGCATAAGCACTCCTAGTCTACCTCGGCATGCAAGCGGGTCAACATGAGCATAAAACATACAATGCCATAAAAGTAGAGAAGCAACAAAAAGTAACATTTCATGAGGCTTAGGACTTTCTGGCCGGCGAGCTAGCTCCTGCTTGCGATTCTTGTCCTGTAAAAATTATTAGTAACGTGGGTCAGCAAAGGCTAACCTCAAACTGTGTAACTAACACATCTCCTCCCGGTCGCCCCTAACGGATCCCGGGGTATTCCTCCAATCTGCAAGTTAGCACTTCGTATGCAATATTCATAAGTAAGAAAAACAACTAAGGAAACAGGCTTGGATGTCTCAAACATCATACATGTTCTCTACTGTTGAGCATTTAATATTAGGGCCTACTATGCAACATGAATGCAACACCCGAGCTTCACCCAAGGAATCTTATAGCGTATGCATCTAGCACAACATCACATCATTTGGGTACTCATTATTTCCCCATTGGCATAAAGACGCAAACAAAGGGGAACCACAATCCCCCAACGGCATACAAGCCGCCACACACGGAACTCTTGCCAAGGCCCCACCCACTCACGGTCGTAGACCCGGGCTTGCCGGCAAACTCTGCCTTCTCATTTCAGGATTCCGTCCAACACACTGACCGATTCTAAGAACCCTTGTTGGACCCCACCCGCTCATGGCCTCATTGCCCGGGCTTGCCCCATGCTCGGCGTTCTCGTCAGTCTCACAAAAGGGGACTAGTCTCGCCGGGACACTTTCCACACATGACTTGCACGTCACGGGATAGCCAGCCGACCACGGAGACACAACCACGCCTTGGCACATCACAATCCAAGACAATTCCACCCTAATCCCTCATTCGTACTGCAGCGTTCTCGTGCACCAAGGAAACCATCTACCACTCATGCGGAGCTAACCTTGTCCACCAAGGAAACCATCTACCGCCAATGAGGAGCTAACCTTGTCCGGTACCGGCCACACGTACTCACGCAAGATAACGTGAAGAACACCACAAACATCACACATCACAAACGGCCTCTTACCGCAACGGATCTTCACGAATCCTTAAACCTCGTATGCAACATCACCGAGTCGGACTAACGGTCGCGACTACGGCTTCACCCAACATGCCTAATCCACTAACGAAGCAGATCTCTAATGCAAAAACATGTCGGGGACGGACTCAATCGACCCGGAGGTTCCTCTTGAACCTTGGCGACCCAAACCTCTCTCATTTGAGAGTTTGGTGCCCAAAAACTAGAAAAGAAAAGATGCTAAAACATTCATCCTAAAAACAAGAGTAGAAGTGTCGTTACCCTCCGACTCCTCTTCCTAGCCATGGAAAAATAGTTGGATGAAAACCTTCGCAACGATCTAGCCTTCATAGATCTGGACTCGGCTCGCAATTTGGAGCACTGAAACCTCTCTAACAGCTGGATATCCTTCACCGTCTTCCACGCTCTCCCTTCTCTCTAGATCTTAGACGAAGAACAACGACTGAAACCCTCCAGATTTTGAAACCCTACTCTCGGGTATATCCCAAACAGAAAGACCCCCAGCCATCGGATTCACACAAAGTAATGCACGACTGCGATCTGAGTCCATCCTTGAAATGGTCTGAACACTACATCCCGTCAAGGACACCACGTGACAACCAGTCCTGAACTCCACTCGACGATCGTCGAACCAAAATCGTCGACCGCTGTCGAATCGTCGAACGGAGAGTCAATGGCATTCGTCGAACCAGCCAAGTCGTCGAACGGAGTTCCCAGGCAAAATCGTCGAACGCAGATCCAAATCGTCGAACGGAGATCCAAATCGTCGAACGCAGCTTGCTGGGGACAATCATCGAACGCAGATCCAAATCGTCGAACGGAGATCCAAATCGTCGAACTCAGCTTGCTGGGGACAATCGTCGAACGCAGATCCAAATCGTCGAACGGAGATCCAAATCGTCGAACTCAGCTTGCTGGGGACAATCGTCGAACGCAGATCCAAATCGTCGAACGGAGATCCAAATCGTTGAACGGAGATCCAAATCGTCGAACGCAGCTTGCTGGGGACAATTGTCGAACGCGGATCCAAATCGTCGAACGGAGATCCAAATCGTCGAACTCAGCTTGCTGGGACAATCGTCGAACGCATATCCAAATCGTCGAACGGAGATCCAAATCATCGAACTCAGCTTGACACAGCGGGACACGCCCTGTGACACGCCCGTGTCACAGGCCGTGTACACCTACTCGACGATCGCCCCTCGACGATCGACACTCGACGATCGTCGAACCGAGGGGACACGCCCCCCGTCACGCCCGTATCCCAGGGCGTGACCTCCAAACAATTCGTCGACCACGCGCCTTGTTACGCCACCCGAGAGGGACACGCCCAGGGACACACCCGTGTCTTAGGCCGTGTGACCCCCAACTAAGACCCAAACTTGGCCAAAAATACTGATCGTCCCTCTTCCAAATTTTGGGGAGTTACAACTCTCTCCCCCTTAAAAATAATTTCGTCCCGAAATTACAAAGCAAAAAGGGAACAAAACTTAAATGGTACCTGAACTGAAGAGCTCTGGATACTCTTCCAGCATGGTTTGTTCTCGCTCCCAAGAGAGCTCCTCACGACCGCAGTTATCACATCGGACTTTCACGAGTTTGACCTCTTTATTCCACAATTGCCGAATCTCTGAATCCTCTATAGCAATTGGACGGACTCGCGTCCTCAAGTCTCCCTCTATTGGCACTGATGCTGGCTCGATCACCACACTAGCCTCCACCAAGGCTTTCCTCAAGACGGAGACATGGAAGACGTCGTGCAATCCACTCATCTCCGCTGACAACTCCAACCGATAGTCTGCTTCTCCCACCCGTTCAACAACTTCAAAAGGTCCCAAAAACCTTGGACTCAACTTCTTGAGTCGGCGAATCCGTAAGACGCCTTTGAACGGCTTGATCTTCAAATAGACCCAATCACCTACCGCAAACTCCAACTTCCTGTGACGAGCATTAAAGTATTTTGCTTGCCGGTCTTGCGCCACCTTCATACGCTCTTGAATGGTCTGTACCAACTCACAAGCGTCAACTACCACCTCCTTTCCCAAAATTTTGGTGTCTTCCGTCTCTGTCCAAGACATCGGTGTTCGGCACCGTCTCCCGTACAAAGCTTCGTATGGCGTCATTTTTATATTTGCTTGATAACTGTTATTGTACGCTAATTCCACCATGAAGAGGTGATCATCCCACTTCTTGCCGAAGTCAAGAATGCACATTCTTAGCATATCCTCCATAATACGGTTCGTTCTTTCGGTTTGCCCGTCAGTTTGAGGATGGAACGTCGTACTGAACTTTAGCTTTGTGCCCAAACTCTTCTGAACCAATCTCCAGTCCTTGGACGTAAACCGTCCATCTCGATCGTTGACTATACTCTTAGTAATCCCAGGTAGTCGCACAATGTTGCGAACATACAACTCTACCAGCTTCTCCACGCTATCCTCCTTCCGATTTGGGATGAAGTGGGCCACCTTGGTTAAGCGATCCACGATCACCCAAATAACATTATTACCCTACTGCGATCTAGGCAAACCATGTACAAAATCCATGGAGATGTCATCAAATTTCCACTCAGGGATTGAAAGGGGCTTCAGGAACCCGCCCGGCTTCTGATACTCGGCCTTCACCAAGGCACAAGTTTGGCAACGATTCACATACAAAGCTACATCCCGCTTCAGCCCCGACCACCAAAAGGATTTCTTCATATCCAAGTACATCTTTGTACTGCCCGGGTGAATGGAGTACTTTGTGAAGTGAGCCTCAAACATCAACTCCTCACGGAGCTTGCCGAACTGCGGTACACAAACCCTTTCGTCCTTTCTCAGAATCCCATCAATCATCTCTCATGCGCTGCTCTCGCCCTTTTGAGCCTCCACCACATATGGTTGAAACTCCACATCCAAACGGGTCGCTTCCCGAATACGATCGGACAAGTCATTCTGCATTTCAATCAAGTTCAACCGAGCCACACTGGACTCGCCTCTCGCCACACATTCCAAACCAAGGGACTCTCATTCCCGTACCAACCGCTCATCATGAGCTTCGATCCAATTCCCTTGCCCCGAGTACTTTCTACTCAAGGCATCCGTCACCACATTGGCTTTACCTGGCGTATACTGAATCGCCACCTCGTAGTCTCCAAGAAACTCAAACCACCTGCGTTGCTGCATGTTCAAGTCCTTTTGATCCAAGAGATACTTCAGGCTTTTATGATCCGTGAAGATCTCCACCTTTGCACCATACACATAATGTCGCCATATTTTCAACGCAAAAATTATCGCCGCCAACTCCAAGTCATGGACGGGGTAATTCCTCTCATGAGGCTTCAGCTGCCTAGACCCAAAAGCTATCGCCTTACCATGTTGCACCAACACACAACCCAAACCGCACCCCGATGCGTCACTGAATATCTGAAATCCCTCGGTCCCTTGCGGTAGACTTAGGATTGGAGTCATCATCAGTCTCTCCTTCAGTGCCTCAAATGCTTGACTGCACTCTTGAGTCCACACAAACTTATGATCTTTACGAGTGAGTGAGGTGAGGGGTAGAGCTATCCACGAAAAATTCTCCACGAATCTCCTATAGTACCCGACTAGTCCAAGAAAACTTCGGACTTCCGCCACGGTCCTCAAAACCGGTCAATCTCTGATGGCTTCCACTTTTGTTGGATCCACTGTCACCCCATCCCCACTAATCACGTGGCCCAAAAATGCCACCTTCGCTAACCAGAACTCGCACTTTGAGAATTTTGCATACAACTGATTCTCCCTCAACACTTGCAAGACCACTCTCAAGTGGGTCTCATGCTCCACTTCCGATTTGAAATACACTAAGATGTCATCAATGAAGACAACCACAAAAGAATCCAAGTATTCCCGAAATACTCGATTCATAAGATCCCTGAACACAGATGGCGCGTTCGTCAGCCCGAACGGCATCACCGTAAACTCAAAGTGTCCGTACCTCGTACCAAATGCAGTCTTGGGTATGTCCTCGTCCCGAATTCGCAACTGATAATAGCCTGACTTCAAGTCCAATTTTGAATACACCACCGACCCCACCAACTGGTCGAACAAGTCGTCTATCCGAGGAATCAGATACTTATTCTTAACGGTCAGTTTATTCAGCTCTCGGTAGTCTATGCACAGCCGCATACTACCGTCTTTCTTCTTTACAAACAACACCGGCGCGCTCCACAGCGAAGAACTGGGTCTGATATACCCTTGCTCTAACAGTTCCTGCAACTGTACTTTGAGTTCAGCCAACTCCTTTGGTGTCATCCTAAATGGAGGACGTGACACCGGCCTAGCCTCCGGCACTAACTCGATCGAGAAGTCGATCTCCCGCCGAGGAGGCGCTCCAGGAAGTTCATCCGGAAACACATCCTTGAACTCTGCCACTACGGGCACTTCCTCAATAGACAACTGGGAGAGGCGAACCTCCAATAACGCTACAAGCGCTACACCACCCTGGTTAACCACCCGCATCAGCTGCATGGCCGAAATCAGGGAATAGGCCACTCCATAAAGGCCCTCAAATTTGAGTTTCGCTTGCCCCTTGCTCCTTAGGGTCACCACCTTGGATAGGCAATCAATACTGGCGCGCTGCTCTGCAAGCCAGTCCATGCCCAAAATCACATCAAACTCAACCAATGGTAAAACCACTGCTACCAATACGAAGTCAACTCCGTCCAGCTCCCAACAAATGCGCCCTTTGGCCCCGGTGGTCATGGATGACCCATTGGGCATGCGCACTTTCAGTTCCGCGTCCGCCGAAAATGTCTCAATTCCTATTCTCCGGATGAAACTCTCCGCAAAAAAGGAGTGCGATGCTCCCGGATCGAACAATATCCTAGCGGGGTATCCGAAAACTAATACGAAGCCTATAACATAGACATCACACATAAAGGTCTAAAAGTATGAAGCACAAAGTTAAACTTAAATTTCCTCATACCTGTCACCACATCGGTTTGGCGGATCGCTTCCTGCTGCCCAAGGTTGTAGGCCCTTGGTTGCACCGGTTGGAACCGAGAAGCGCTCGACTCCCCCATCTTCCCTTTCTCTGCGGCACTGGGGCCGGAGCGCACAGTCTGCTCCTGCCTTGCCTCTTGTTCCACTCCTCCTTGAGGACAAACACGAGCTATGTGCCCCACCTTACCGTAGTTGTAGCACGTCGGCGGTCCCCTAAAGTGATAACCTCCAGGCGTCCACTTGCTCTTCTCACTGGATCTAGAAGTGTGAGGCTTTTTCCTCCACCTACTCCCTTCAGACTTTCCCTGGGATTGGGGAGGCTTCCCTTCCCCTTGCTTGGGAGTGAAACCCTTACGACGTTGGGTTTGCTCCAGATCACTCTCCAATGTCCTGGCAGCCTCAACTAGCTTATTAAAACCAGCTCTTTCCATGGAAATGAGGGGTTGCCTCAGATTCTCCCTCAGCCCTTGATAAAAGAGGTTATCCCTCTCTACATCATCCGCCATCGTCGTTCCCGTGTAACGACCCAAACGGGTGAACTCCTGCACATACTCGTCCACCGTCTTGTCTCGCTGCATTAAGTGCAGAAACTGCCTCTGAAGGGTCAGCCGTGTAGAAACGGGAATGTACCTCTTTAGAAAAGCATCACCAAATTCTTCCATCGACGGGGTGCGCCCAAGAAATTGGCGGCCGCTATGTCTCACCCACCACAACTTGGCGTCTCCTTCTAACATGAATGTCGCATACTCAGATTTCTTCTCTTCTGGCATCTCTACCGCCCTCAAAAGCTCTTGAATCCGAGCCCACCAATCCTCCGCATCAGTTGGCGTACCTACTCCCTTGAACGACGGGGGATGGAAGATCAGAAAGTACTTCATGTGCATGTCTCCATGTCCGACAACCACCCTTTCCGCCAAAGGCTCCACTCGCCTGACTTCTCTGCCTGGCATGGCCGTCGTCGTATTTGGTGTAGCAGGGGTTGCTACTTGAGCTGTCGCTGCAGCTTGGGCTGCCACCATCGCTTCTGCAAGCATGCGACAGAAGTCGGTCGGGTTTACACCCGTGCCCAAAAGACCCGGAGCAGTAGCGCTGCTCGCCGAAAACTCTTCTCTTGCTCTCGACGCACCCGTCTTGTTGCTTGCACTCTTTAAGAAAACAAGAAACAAGGAATCAGTCTCTAATCTCAATACTTAAACATAAGGACACTCATGGTCCCGCATTACTCTTATGTGGATAACTTCTCTACGCACTGACCTTGAATCTAACCTCCCTCTGATACCAAATTGTAACACCTCCCCTATAATGACCGTATAATATGGGTCCGGTCGGGGACCCATAGCATACAGATGCCACAGCTTCAGTATTAAAAGACGATATAGTTACCCAATCTCAAAACTCATAACGCAACACAGCAGAAACAACAAGCAAGACTAGAAGTTACCCTGTTGGAACACCCTATTACTAATTTGGGTCAGGATCACTATGTCTCTAGGAACCTTTATTTGACCTCATGTATAGCTTAAAAGGTCAATTAGAATTGAGTCTAAGGGTTAGAAGTCTAGGATTGGAAGCTGCCCTGGAGACCAAGTTTTTCTGTCTGGAGACTAAGTCTGATCGTCGAGCTCAGCACGCCGATTCGTCGAACTCCGATCGACGATCGTCTAGCTCAACTTCGACAGATCGTCGAACTCCATTCGACGATCGCTGAGCTCAACTTCTTAATATCGTCGAACTCCATTCGACGATCGGTGAGCTCAGTTCGACGATTTTGACTCTGCTTTGGATCTTTATCTCTGAGCTCAGTTCGACGATCTTTGAGCTCAGATCGACGATTATTTTGCTGCTTAAGTTTTCCAGATCGCTGAGCTCCGCTCGACGATAGCAGAGCTCAGTTCGACGATTTCAGATAACTTCCAGAATTCAAATTCAAATCAGTCAGGAGTTATTCTGCAATTAATTCAGAGATTTGCTAGCCGTTTTCATTCAATTCTGGACCAAGTTTCAAGGGATTTTTCAAGGAATAATTCTGTGGACTTTCCTCCAGAAGAGATTATGCAATTAAGGATGCAATCAATGCAGACCAATGACTATCCTTGACAGAGAATGATATTCTATTCTGGAATAGAGAATAAAAGACAAAATGTTTTTTGAATCAATAGAGATTAACAAGAAGAGAACACACAATACAGATTACAGAGACTCATTCAAAATCTTCTGTCAAAAAGAATTCTGAAGAACACTCATCAAAGGAGATCAGGCTTTCTCAAAATCTTCAGATCTCTTTAGTTTTCAAAGTGTTCAAGGCCAACATCATTTCAAGACTCCAGACACTCAACATTTCAGCTATTGCTGAAATCATCCATTGCTGGAGTTCTATATTTGAAGGCCTATCATCCTCAAGCAAAGCTTTTCTTCCTGAAGATTTCAAGGATTCAGGGGGAGCTTTGACATCAATCCACATAGTCTTCTCAGTTGCTTGAGAAAGAGAAGACTTCCATCACTCTCTCACCCCCTCTCTGTAAAGGGTTTTTCAAACTCCCTTCAAAAGTTTGAACCTGGTTTTTGAGCACCTTGTTAAAAGCTCATTGGTGGCAAGACACCTGATTAAAAAATCTGCTTTGGTTTTTGAGCACCTTATCAAAAGCTCATTGGTGCCCAGGACACCTGATCAACTCATCCTGCAGTGGATTCCTACCTAGGGTGGTAGAAGAGTGGATGTACCCAAGTTTGGGGAACCACTATATTCCCTTGTGTCTTCTGGTTTTGCTTGCTTTCATTTTTGTTTCTGGCCTTGATTCTCTCTGTGCTTAGTTTTTTGTTTAGCTTAGTACTGTAGTTAGATTCTTTATTGCTTCCCTGCTGGCACAGATTACAACAATTGTTGTAAAAGCTTGTAAAAAGTTTTTAAGCACCATATACTCTATTCACCCCCTCTAGAGTATATCAGATCTAGTTGCCCTTTCAATTGGTATCAGAGCCAGGTTTGTTAAACATACCATATCTGATTGGTTGTATAGGCTAACACCTGAACCCCAAGATCCCAAACTAGATCTGCTTTTCTTCTGTATTTTATTATTAGTTTTTGTTTGCACAAATCATGGCCCAAAACAAAGATTATGCTAGCACCAGACCTCCAGTGTGCAATTTTTCCAAGTTTGCACTTTGGAAGGCAAGGATTAGACTCTACATGAATTCTATTGATGAAGATATATTTAATTCTGTTTTGACAGTGTGTCCAAGACCCCCAGAGAGCACAAGCACAAATGTTGTTCCACCTCCATCAGGAACAGATGCTGACATCAAAAAATGGAAAGTAGCTGATGCCAAGGCTATGAACATTCTAGCCCAGACAATGTTAGATGACATATTTCAAAAGGTAGCTGAATGCAATTCAGCCAAGGAGATTTGGGACAAGCTCTCAGAAATAGTCTCAGGCTCAGCTGATGAGAGAAAGGACAGAAGATCCCATCTCATCTTCCAATATGAGAACTTCAAGAAGGGAGAGACTGAGTCAGTGGGAGACATGTACAACAGATTAAGTCTAATTGTCAGTGAACTAAGGACATTGGACAAAGAGATTTCTCTGACAGAACTTAATGACAAGATCCTAATGTGCTTCCCCAGCACTTGGGATTCAAGAATCTGGCCAATTAAGGATGCCAGAAGTCTGAATGAAATCACCACTGAAGCCTTGTTGGGTAAGCTCAAATCTTATGAGCTACTTATCAAGAATAGAGAGGAAGAACAGAAGGCTGCTTCACCAGCCACAAGGAAAGAGAAGACCATAGCCTTTAAGGCAACTGAGGATCTGCCTGAAGATAAGAACACAGGCAATGATGAACTACTCAGCTTGTTGGCCAAAAGGTTCTACAAGATGGCCAGAAAGGACTTCAGAAGAAGATCATACAAGGAGCAGGACAAGCCAAGGTATGACAAGACCATTAGCAACAATAAAGATATTATCTGCTTTGGTTGCAGGAAACCAGGGCACATAGTTCCTGACTGTCCAGAGAACAAGATCAAGGACAGAAGGGACAGAAAAGAAAGAAGAAAGGAGAAAGACTCCAAAAGGAATGTAAGTGGCAAACCTTCTTCAAGCAAAAATAAGCATACAAGAAAAGGGTTTGTTGCTGAATCCTGGAGTGAGACAGAAGAGGAGTCAGAAGCCTCTTCTAGCTCAAGTGATGATGAGGATGATGCAGAAGAAAAGGAGTTCTGCATGATGGCAATCAATGCCTCACAGAACAATTCAGAGGAAGAGGAGTCAGAGTCAGACTCAGAGACTCAACTTGAAGAAGATCAGGTAATTGGTTCTTTTGATTTTACTTCAGAAGATTTTAAATCTGAATTTAAAGCACTGTGTTTAGACCTGCTAAAGTCTGAGAAAGAGATTATGTCTCTCAGAAATCAATTATCTGAACACAATGGTTTAAAGTCAGAAAACCTCAAACTCTCTCAGGAGTTGGAGAACTGTAGGGAACAGATAGCTACACTGAAAAGTGAGCTCTCTGAGGCCAAGAAGCTTGAAGAATCCCTTAATGGGAGAAGCATCAAGCTGATGGACAGCACAAGCACAGTGAACTCTAGATTCAACAGTACACTGAGCTTGGGTGCCTCATCCAGCCAACCTATAGTCCTAACAACTCCCATCAAGTTTATTTCTAACAAGGGAAAGGGAGTTGTAGAGGTTGGTAGGAAAAATTCTGATCTGCCTCAGAAAACTAAGTCCCAGCAAAAATCATCGAACGGAGATCGACGATCGTCGAACGTAGATCGACGATCGCCGAACGCAGCTCGACGATCTCAGGAAAAATCGTCGAACGCAGATCGACGATCTCAGCCAAAGTCGTCGAACGCAGCTCGACGATCTCATATACCTGACCTCCTCCATAGTCGACCATCGAACGGAGCTCGACGATCTGACCCAAGATCGTCGAACGCAGCTCCAAGATCGTCGAACAAAGGTCAGAACTCTGGAAACTTGTTTAAAGGCAAATCAAAATTGAATCCTAAGGGTTCTTCATCCTAAACCTTTAACCCTTATACTGAATGGATTTTACCTACAAGGAGATATCATCCTGAAGGATATAAGAGTCAGCCAGGGATGTCCTTCATTTCTGAATTTAGAGGTTATCAACCTAGGCCCAAGGTAAACTTGGTCAAAAACAAATGAATTGTTTTATGTGCAGGTGAAGACCTATCCAACATCTAACCAGCAATGGTATTTGGATAGTGGGTGCTCTAAGCACATGACAGGGAACAAGGACAACCTCACTTCCTTTAGAGCCAAGCTTGAACCCAAAGTTATCTTTGGTGATTCCAACTTTGGACAGACTAAAGGATATGGTGCAGTCCAGATTGGTTCAGTAACCTTCAAGAAGGTAGCATATGTGGAAGGACTGAAGCACAACCTAATCAGCATTAGTCAGCTGTGTGATGAAGGCTACCAAGTGACCTTCAGCAAAACCTTATGCAAAATCAAGTCAGAGGACAACACAACAGTGTTGACAGGTATAAGGAAAGGTAACATCTACTTAGTAGATTTTCTTTCAACTGATATAGATATCTGCTTGTTTAATTCAGTCTGTAGACCAAATGTTTTATGGCATAAGAGATTAGGACACCTAAACCTTAGAACTATTGCTAGGCTCTCCAAGGACAACCTTGTTAGAGGACTACCTTCTGGCCCCTTCAAGAAGGAAGGACTCTACAGGGCTTGTCAATTAGGCAAGCAAACTAAAAATAGTTTTAAGTCACTTAATAAGAGTGATTCACCTAGGATATTGTATCTGTTACACATGGATCTATTTGGACCCATCACAGTACAAAGCCTAGGAGGGAAATCCTACACTTTAGTAGTTGTAGATGACTTCTCTAGATTCACTTGGGTGTTCTTTCTAAGGAAGAAGTCTGATAACTTTAAGTGTCTGACAGAGTTTCTCAAATGTATACAGATTGAGTTCAATACTCACATTGCCCTGATCAGAAGTGATCATGGGACAGAGTTTGATTCTCTTCTTATGCAAGAGTTCTGTCAGAGTGAAGGGATCAGGCATACTTTCTCAGCTCCTAGAACTCCTCAACAAAATGGGGTAGCTGAAAGGAAAAATAGAACCCTTATTGAATCTGCCACTACATTGTTGTCAGATGCTCATCTACCTCTATCCTTTTGGGCAGAGGCAGTGAACACCTCCAACTATGTGCTGAACAGAAGTCTGATACATAAACTAAAGGGAAAGACTCCCTATGAATTACTCAAAGGGAAGAAACCTAAAGTTGACTATTTTAGAATTTTTGGTTGTATTTGCTATATTCACAATAATGACAAGAAATATTTAGCAAAATTTCAAGCCAAAGCTGATGAAGGAGTGTTTCTGGGATACTCCATGATCAGCAAGACCTATAGGGTCTATAATAAATCATCTTTGAAAATTGAGGAATCTGTTCATGTTTCTTTTGATGAAACTAACATGTCTTTTAAGGAGAAGATTTCTTCTACCATAGAACCTTTGCAGGAACTCTCTCTAGTTGAAGATATGAACAAGTTACAGGTTGCTCAAGAAGAAGAAAGCAGTGAAGATGAAGGGAATGCTCACATATTGAAGCACAATCTGAAGAGCCAGTTGTTGTACCACAAGAGGAAACAACAACACAGGTTGGTGAACAATCAACACCCCCTGTTGATTTAGTAACATCAAGAGACCATCCAATTTCCCAAATAATTGGAGAAATCTCAGCTGGTGTGCAAACCAGAAATCAGGTCAACTAAAACCTATTGCACACCTGCTTCCTATCTCAAATTGAACCTCAGTCCATTCAAGATGCAGAGCAAGATCCACATTGGATCATTGCAATGCAAGAGGAATTGCATCAATTTGAGAGGAACAAAGTATGGGAACTAGTGCCAAAGCCTAAGGATCATTCTATTGTTGGAACAAAATGGGTATTCAGAAACAAACTGCATGATCAAGGAGTAATTGTAAGGAACAAGACAAGGCTAGTTGCTCAGGGATATTCTCAAGAAGAAGGAATTGACTACGACCAGACCTTTGCACCTGTTGCAAGATTGGAAGCCATCAGGATATTTCTAGCTTATGCAGCTCACAAAGGCTTCAAAGTCTATCAGATGGATGTCAAAAGTGCTTTCTTGAATGGAGACATCAAAGAGTAAGTTTATGCCAGACAACCTCCAGGTTTTATCTCTCCAACTTTTCCTGATTATGTCTTTAGATTAAATAAAGCATTATATTGTCTCAAGCAAGCTCCTAGAGCATGGTATGAGACCCTAGCATGCTTTCTCTTGAAAAATGGTTTTATAAGGGGTAGAGTAGACCAAACTCTTTTTATTAGAACCCATAAGTCCCATACCCTACTAGTGCAAATTTATGTAGACGATATCATTTTTGGTTCTACTGACTCAAAATTGTGCAGAAGGTTTTCTAACCTGATGCATTCTAAATTTGAGATGAGTAGCATGGGTGAGCTATCCTTCTTCCTAGGATTGCAAGTCAAGCAACATGCTGAAGGCATCTTTATTTCTCAAACCAAATATGCAAATGAACTGGTTAAGAAATTTGGTATGTCTGAGGCATCTTGTATGAAAACACCCATGCCTACTAATGCTGTATTGGATACTGATGAACATGGGAAACCTGTTGATCAGACAACATATAGAGCAATGATTGGCTCTTTACTGTACCTTACAGCTAGTATATTAGATATAATGTTTGCTACATGTATATGTGCTAGGTTCCAAGTAAGCCCTAAAGAGTCACACCTCACTTTAGTAAAGAGGATTCTCAGGTATGTTAAAAGTTGTCCAAATCTAGGTCTCTGGTATCCAAAAGATTCAGCATTTGATTTAACTGGATTCTCTGATGCTGATTATGCTGGATGCAGAATTGACAGGAAAAGCACCAGTGGAACTTGTCAGTTCCTTGGTGACAGACTTGTCTCTTGGTTTTATAAGAAACAAACATCTGTGTCAACTTCAACTGCTGAAGCTGAATATATGGCTGCAGGCAGTTGTTGTTCACAAATATTGTGGATTCAAAATCAACTCCTAGACTATGGTTACAACTTAGAGAAGTCTAAAATCTTTTGTGACAATACAAGTGCTATTTCCATAGCTCAAAATCCAGTCCTCCATAGTAGGACAAAACACATAGAGATTAGGCATCATTTCTTAAGGGATAATGTTGAAAAACACAAAATTGAATTACAATATATCCCAACTGATTTACAAAGGGGAGATATTTTCACCAAGCCTTTGGATGAAAAGAAACACACCTTCTTCCTAAATCAGTTAGGAATGTTAGATGGAGGAAGTCTTAAATAATTTCCAAGATTTTGAAAGCTAAAAATTGACCAAGACTAGGCAAAAATTCTGATTTTTCTTAGTGTCTAGAATTTTTCTAATCTCTGAACTGCGCTCGACGATTTCCCCAAAGATCGTCGAACGGAGATCGACGATTCCCAGAATCGTCGAACTGAGTTCAGTGCCTCTCAGATAGTATGAACTATCTCTTCCGGTCAACGATCGTCGAACGGCGCTCGACGATTCTGTTCACTGAACGATCGTCGAACGGAGCTCGACGCTTTCCAAGATCATCGAACGGAGATCGACGATGTTGGAGTCTCTTCAGATTCCTTTAGAAGCCTCGATCGTCGAACTGAGTTCAACGATCTTTCCAATTCTGCGTCGAACCCTAATATAAAACTCATTTTTTGCCGTCGTTCTCTCTTGCGCTTTCGATTTCTCTGCAAGGATTTTCTTTCCCTCCAAACAGTTCTACGCTTGGTCGTTTTGTTTGTTGAATTTTTGCAGGTACAATGGCTGTGTCCGTTGCAGTTCTAGCCGCAATGAAGTTCGATGCTGGATTCGACATTGATATGGAATCTTTCAACACGACTGATCAAATCTTCCAAGATATACTGGATTTATTCAAGGATCAGAATCTGTCTGCCCTCATGACCACTAGAATCAAGCTTGTTTCAGATGAGATAAAGGAGTGGGTCTATACTGCTCATAATCAAGATAACTCCACAATAGTTGGGTCCATTGCTGGAAACCAGGTACCCTTGACCCCCACAGTTTTAACAGAGGTTTTTGGACTAAGAAATGGAGATGATACTGCTGAGTTATCTGGAGAGGAGTTTTCTGACATGCTTGCCAGGATGGGTCATCCAGAGGGAAACCCTAGCAAGTTATTCAAGAGGAAGCTGTCTGTTGAATACAGGTTCCTAGCAGATGTGGTAGGGAAAGTGTTGCTGGCAAAGCACTCTGCACATGATACCATATCCAGATACCAGCTCTGCCTCATAGGAGCTCTGGTGGATAAGAGAAGTTTGAACTGGGGAGAGGTCTTCTTTGACCTAATCAAGAAGAAAATAAACAAAAGCTTTGTTAACTTTGGAAGGATTCTTGGAGTCTTCCTGCAAAACAGGTGCCCTGCCTTGCTGGTCTCCTTTGGAGTGCACATAAATGCCTCCAAGAGACTCACCTGTGCCCTCTTTGGCAAGTGGGACAGGCAAATCAGCAGGCCTGGCAGGCCCTCCTCAAGTGCTCCTTCAGGCACCAGGACTCATAGAGTCACTCCCCCACAGGTCTTTGCTCCTGCAGCTGACCTGGCTGTTGCTGTTGCTGCCTCCTCTCCTCCTCCAATTCCAACCCTACCTCTTCCATCCACTATTCCAGCTCCATCCACCATTACCATATCCAGCCCATCTCCAACATCAACTCCCTCTCCAGACCCCATTCTACCTCCACCAGCAGACCACTTCCAGCCACTGTTCTCATACCCTCCACCAGATGTCACATCATCCCCATCCATTCCATCCTTCACCCTCCTGGATGATTCCTTCATGGATGATTCCCCCTCCTCTCCTCCTGAATTACCCTCCTCCTCAACTTCATTCCAAGATCTCCTCCACCATATCATTGACCAAACAACTTTCACTCCATCCATATCCATCCCCTTGTCCTCCATATCCACCATCCCAACACCTCAGCCATCCATACCACCACTCTCCAGCCCTCCACCTCCAGCATCTTCAGCTACACCTATTCCATCTACCTCTGCTCCAGCAGTTGAGCAAGTAGACCTCCCCGCCCTAGCTGACAGGTTGTATGAGCTAATTGCCCCCAGGCTCTCTCTACTCTTGGAGACCTCATTGGCTCCTCTACACTTGTCAGTGGCAGCCCTCTCTGCCAGGCTTTCCTCCCTCCTTCCTCAGGAAGCACCTCCAGCAGTGTGCCTTGATACAGATGTATCTGCATCTAGGCAGGGGGAGATGCCCTATGAAGCAAGCCTTCATGCTGTTGCTGCTGCTGTTTCTGCTCCTGCTGCTGATGATACTGCTGCTGCTGCTGATGTTTCTGTGTCTGCTGCTCCTTCTGCTCCTGTTGCTGTGTCTCCAGAATATCAGACTCCTACTGCAGTTCTTGTAATTGACCTAAGGTCTTTGCTATCTGCCTTTGATACTGCCTTCTTCAGTTGTTTGCCAGAGAGTAATGTTGTCCAGCCCTCAGAAGACTTATCCAAGGCATTAGTGCCTTTCTCTTGTTGTGACCCCAGCATTATCTCCTCTTTTGTATATTCAGTGATTGCTGCTACTGAAGATGTTGCTGCTGATGCTGAAGAAAGGATTGTTGCTGCTGCTGCTGATTCTGATGAGCCATTATCCAAGGATCTTCTGATGTCAGAGGCCACTGATGTTGAGCCTGCTGCAGAGTTTGATGATGTTACTGCTATTATCAATGAAGTTGTTACTGCTATCACCTCTCCAGCTTCTGTGGCTGTGAGTGAATCTGCTGTTGAGAGTGAATCTGTTGTTACTGCTGTGAGTGAGACTGTTACAGTTGCTACTGTTGTCACCAGTCCAGTATCTGCTGCTGCTGCTGTATTTGCTTCTGTTGTACCCTCTCCATCTGCTGCTCCATATGCTGCTGCCCCTACTGCTGCTGCTGTTTCAGCTTCTGCCTCTTCTGCCTCTGTTCAGCTGAAGAAAGACTTGATGAAGAAAATAGATGCTATATATGATGACCAGAGTTCTGAGACTGATGAATTCAAAACTGACTCTGATGATTCAGCTGCTACCATTGCCAGAAAAAGGAAGGCAAGGAGCAAGACAATGAAAAGGGTTCCTCCTGCAAAAGTCAAGGATGATAATGATATTCCTTATTACATTATGCATAACTGCCCCATCACAGAACATTGGATGCAATATTCTAAAAATCAGCTCAAGGCCATGAAGAAGAAGAGAAAGTATGAAAAGGGCTCCTCTCAGTTCCAGCACCCCCATCCTCCTCAACCACCTCCTCCTGATGCAGGTGCAGGTGGCAGCTCTGCAAGTCAAGCCCCAGCTAGAAGCCAGGCTCCCTATCAACCCCATGCCAGATCCTACCAAAGGGAAAGCCAGTCTAGGGGTTCTTATTCTAGGAGAGGAGGTTACAGGGGTAATCAAAGAGATTTTCAAGTTTATTCCAAAGGGTACTCCAGGCAGCACCCATATTCTAGGGGAGGACATAGTCCTGCTGATACTACTTCTGGTCCCTTCCCCTACAAGCTAAAAGAGACAGTGTCTGCCAGGCCTCCTCAAGAAAATTCTTCCAACAGGTATGAGCCACCTGTACCATTTGAGGACCCTGAAAAGAATCCAGCTGCTTGGACTGCTAGGATGAAGGAACTGGCTGCACTAGATCAGATCAAGAAGGCCAGAGAGCAAGGTTTAGACACTTCAAATATTTCTACAATGTCAGAACAAAGACAAAAGGAACTAGACAAATATGCTTCCAGCAAATTCTTTGATGCTGAGAGATATATGGAGTTGCATCCTGCTGCTGTGGTTCCCAGGTCTTCAAAGCAAACTTACTTGGGTGCAGCAGATGACACCAGGTCCAACAAGGAAGCTCTAAATCCAAACAGAGAAATCAAACTTGTCAAAGGCAAAGAGAAGAAGTGACAGTGTAAGGTGACAATTTCTGTGAATTCTGACTGCTATCTGGATGATATATATATATATATATATATATATATATATATATATATATATATATATATATATATATATATATATATGTATCTGTGATGTTTCTGCAATGTCTAGCTGCTGTTTTTATGCTTCTCTGATTGTATGTTGTTATTTAAATTTTTCCAAAGTCTGTAAATAGTCATCCTAACCCAAATAGGGGGAGATTGTTGGAACACCCTATTACTAATTTGGGTCAGGATCACTATGTCTCTAGGAACCTTTATTTGACCTCCTGTATAGCTTAAAAGGTCAATTAGAATTGAGTCTAAGGGTTAGAAGTGTAGGATTGGAAGCTGCCCTGGAGACCAAGTTTTTCTGTCTGGAGACTAAGTCTGATCGTCGAGCTCAGCACGACGATTCGTCGAACTCCGATCGACGATCGTCTAGCTCAACTTCGACAGATCGTCGAACTTCATTCGACGATCGCTGAGCTCAACTTCTTAATGTCGTCGAACTCCATTCGACGATCGGTGAGCTCAGTTCGACGATTTTGACTCTGCTTTGGATCTTTATCTCTGAGCTCAGTTCGACGATCTTTGAGCTCAGATCGACGATTATTTTGCTGCTTAAGTTTTCCAGATCGCTGAGCTCCGCTCGACGATAGCAGAGCTCAGTTCGACGATTTCAGATAACTTCCAGAATTCAAATTCAAATCAGTCAGGAGTTATTCTGCAATTAATTCAGAGATTTGCTAGCCGTTTTCATTCAATTCTGGACCAAGTTTCAAGGGATTTTTCAAGGAATAATTCTGTGGACTTTCCTCCAGAAGAGATTATGCAATTAAGGATGCAATCAATGCAGACCAACGACTATCCTTGACAGAAAATGATATTCTATTCTGGAACAGAGAATAAAAGACGGAATGTTTTTTGAATCAATAGAGATTAACAAGAAGAGAACACACAATACAGATTACAGAGACTCATTCAAAATCTTCTGTCAAAAAGAATTCTGAAGAACACTCATCAAAGGAGATCGGGCTTTCTCAAAATCTTCAGATCTCTTTAGTTTTCAAAGTGTTCAAGGCCAACATCATTTCAAGACTCCAGACACTCAACATTTCAGCTATTGCTGAAATCATCCATTGCTGGAGTTCTATATTTGAAGGCCTATCACCCTCAAGCAAAGCTTTTCTTCCTGAAGATTTCAAGGATTCAGGGGGAGCTTTGACATCAATCGACATAGTCTTCTCAGTTGCTTGAGAAAGAGAAGACTTCCATCACTCTCTCACCCCCTCTCTGTAAAGGGTTTTTCAAACGCCCTTCAAAAGTTTGAACCTGGTTTTTGAGCACCTTGTCAAAAGCTCATTGGTGGCAAGACACCTGATCAAAAAATCTGCTTTGGTTTTTGAGCACCTTATCAAAAGCTCATTGGTGCCCAGGACACCTGATCAACTCATCCTGCAGTGGATTCCTACCTAGGGTGGTAGAAGAGTGGATGTACCCAAGTTTGGGGAACCACTATATTCCCTTGTGTCTTCTGGTTTTGCTTGCTTTCATTTTTGTTTCTGGCCTTGATTCTCTCTGTGCTTAGTTTTTTGTTTAGCTTAGTGCTGTAGTTAGATTCTTTATTGCTTCCCTGCTGACACAGATTACAACAATTGTTGTAAAAGCTTGTAAAAAGTTTTTAAGCACCATATACTCTATTCACCCCCCTCTAGAGTATATCAGATCTAGTTGCTCTTTCATACCCACGCCTACAAGAGTAACAAAATGGCCTTAAGGCCTTACAACAAGAGTGGGTCCCAACTCAAATAATACATCATCATAAAGTGCATAAGCACTCTTAGTCTACCTCGGCATGCAAGCCGGTCAACATGAGCATAAAACATACAATGCAATAAAAGTAGAGAAGCGGCAAAAAGGTAACACTTCATGAGGCTTAGGCCTTTCTGGCCGGCGAGCTAGCTCCTGCTTGCGATCCTTGCCATGTAAAAATTATTAGTAACGTGGGTCAGCAAAGGCTGACCTCAAACTATGTAACCAACACATCTCCTCCCGGCCTCCCCTAACGGACCCCGGGGTACTCCTCCAACCTGCAAGTTAGCTCTTCGTATGCAATATTCATAAGCAAGAAAAACAACTAAGGAAACAGGCTTGGATGTCTCAAACATCATACATGTTCTCTACTGTTGAGCATTTAAAATTAGGGCCTACTATGCAACATCAATACAACACCCGGGCTTCACCCAAGACATCCTATAGCGTATGCATCTAGCACAAAATCACATCATTTGGGTACTCATTATTTCCCCATTGGCATAAAGACGCAAACAAATGGGAACCATAATCCCCCAACGGCATACAAGCCGCCACACGGAACTCTTGTCAAGGCCCCACCAGCTCACAGTCGTAGACCCGGGCTTGCCGGCAAACTCTGACTTCTCATGTCAGGATTCCGTCCAACACACTGACCGATTCTAAGAACCCTTGCTGGACCCCACTCGCTTATGGACTCATTGCCCGGGCTTGCCCCATGCTCGGCGTTCTCGTCAGTCTCACAAAAGGGGACTAGTCTCGTCGGGACACTTTCCACACATGACTTGCACGTCACGGGATAGCCAGCCGACCACAGAGACATAGCCACGCCTTGGCACATCACAATCCAAGACAATTCCACCATAATCCCTCATTCGTACTGCAGCGTTCCCGTGCACCAAGGAAATCATCTACCACCCATGCGGAGCTAACCTTGTCCACCAAGGAAACCATCTACTGCCAATGAGGAGCTAACCTTGTCTGGTACAGGCCACACGTACTCACGCAAGATAACGGGAAGAACACCACAAACATCACACATCACAAACGGCCTCTTACCGCAACGGATCTCCACGAATCCTTAAACCTCGTATGCAACATCACCGAGTCGGACTAACGGTCGCGACTACCGCTTCACCCACCATGCCTAATCCACTAACGAAGCGGATCTCTAATGCAAAAACATGTCGGAGACGGACTCAATCAACCCGGAGGTTCCTCTTAAACCTTGGCGACCCAAACCCCTCTCATTTGAGAGTTTGGTGCCCAAAAACTAGAAAAGAAAAGATGCTAAAATATGCATCCTAAAACCAAGAGGAGAAGTGTCGTTACCCTCCGACTCCTCTTCCTAGCCATAGAAAAATAGCTGGATAAAAACCTTCGCAACGATCTAGCCTTCACGGATCTAGACTCGTCTTGCAATTTGGAGCACCGAAACCTCTCTAACAGCCGGATCTCCTTCACCGTCTTCCGCGCTCTCCCTGCTCTCTAGATCTTAGATGGAGAACAACGACTGAAACCCTCCAGATTTTGAAACCCTACTCTCGGGTATATCCCAAACAGAAATACCCCCAGCCATCGGATCCCACACAAAGGAATGCACGGCTGCGATCCGAGTCCAGCCTGGAAATGGGCCGAACACTGCATCCCGTCAAGGATACCCTGTGACAACCAGTCCTGAACTCCGCTCGACGATCGTCGAACCAAAATCGTCGACCGCTGCTGAATCATCGAATGGAGAGTCAATGACATTCGTCGAACCAGCCAAGTCGTCGAACGGAGTTCCCAGGAAAAATCTTCGAATGCAGATCCAAATCGTCGAACGGAGATCCAAATCGTCGAACGCAGCTTGCTGGGGACAATCATCGAACGCAGATCCAAATCGTCGAACGGAGATCCAAATCGTCGAACTTAGCTTGCTGGGGACAATCGTCGAACGCAGATCCAAATCGTCGAACAGTGATCCAAATCGTCGAACTCAGCTTGCTGGGGACAATCGTCGAACGCAGATCCAAATCGTCGAACGGAGATCCAAATCGTCGAACTCAGCTTGACACAACAGGACATGCCCGTGTCACAGGCATTGTACACCTACTCGACGATCGACACTCGACGATCGTCGAACCGAGGGGACACTCCCCCCGTCACGCCCGTGTCCCAGGGCGTGACCTCCAAACATTTTGTCGACCAAAATTCGTCGACCACGCGCCTTGCTACGCCACCCGAGAGGGACACGCCCAGGGACACGCCCGTGTCCTAGGCCGTGTGACCCCCAACTAAGACCCAAACTTGGCCAAAAACGCTGATCGTCCCTCTTCCAAATTTTGGGGCGTTACATGCTATTCCTCTCCCGTTAATTCTCATTCACCGACTCCAAGGCTTCTTTTGCTGGCGATCTTAACTTTTTTGGTATGGACAAGTTCTGCTTGTGCTCAAGTTTTTATGGTTTAGAAGTCATGTTTCTCTCCGGATATCTTTTGCACAAATATGATTAAATTTTGGGGTTATGTTCTGCTTGTGCTGAAATGTTGAGACAAAATAGCATTTTGGTTTATATAATTAGCCTACCTAAATCTTTTTAAATGCAAATGCTGAAACGTCTAAAATCTAGATTGATCATTGTTGCTTATTTCGTGAAAGAACATATCATTTCGGATCAATTTTTATGCTACTTGAAAGTTTTATTCTTTTATTTCTTCTCTTGGAATAGGTTCAATTTGTTGCTGGCAGGGATCTGAGACCAGAACAAGTAAATGGCTTGATAGAAACGCTAGCCAACTGGTATTTCTAACCTTAGTGTCTTCTTTTGTCTGAATATTTTCGTTGTTATGTTTCATGTATTACAAAATGAGATTTGTTATGATCCTCCTCTTCCAGTTCTATTACTGAAATGGACATTGAGAATGAGAATCAGGTAAAGTCTACGCAAATAGATGTTGGGAGTCATTTTGTTACTAGCACAGTATTTTATAGTAGAGATGAGTTAATTGAATGAGTTCGTAATATTGGTAAACAACTTGGATTTGTTATAATTATTCAGAGAGCTGATCCACTAAATGATAGAGCGAAGCCTCGGGTCAAACTTGGGTGTGATAGAGGGGGATTTACTCGTGCAAGCCAGAACAAGAAGGGTTGGGTGAAGAAAAATTTGAGAAAAAGTTTGTCTAAGCGATGTGGTTGTCCATTTCATTTGCAAGGTCAAAAATCTGTTGGCATAGATGAGTGGACATTAGAAGTTAAGTGTGGACTTCATAACCACGAGTTTGTCTATTTGGAGGCACACTCCTTTGCAGGTAAGTTAGATATTGATGAACAACAAATTGTTGTGAATATGTACGCGGCAGGAGTGAGGCCTAAAAAAATATTGGCTGCACTACAAAATAGATATGCTTCTAGCTCCACTACCATGCGTACTATTTATAATGAGAAGTCTAAGCTCTATCGAAAGGAGTTGGCAGGTGGCACCCCGATACAATTTCTTTATAAGTGTATCAACCTAGCCGGATATGTGAGTTACAACAAGGTCAATGCAGTCACTAGTCATTTGGAGAGCCTTTTTTTGCACATCTGTTATCTGTTCAGCTAAGCAATATTTTTTCAGCTGTGTTCATCATAGACTGCACCTACAAAACAAATCGGTATCGGTTGCCACTTCTATCTATTGTCGGACAAACGTCAACTAATTTGACTTTTTTTCAGCATTCACCTTTATATCTGATGAAACTGAATCTAGCTACACATGGGCACTGGAATGTTTCAAATCCATACTGAACCAATCTTCTCAACCAAATGTGTTGGTCGTTGATAGAGAAATAGCACTTATGAATGCTATTAAACATGTATTTCCACAATGCATGATTGTTTTGTGTCAACTTCACATTCATCGAAATATTTTAGCACATTGTAAAAAATATTTCAAGAAAGGGAAGGACCGCGAAGAGTTTCTGTATTACTGGCAGCAAATCATGAATTCTCCAACGATACATGATTTTAATATGTTATTTAACTCCATGGGATCTAAATATTCTGAAACATATCCAGATGTACTACGCTACGTAGTAACGACATGGGTGGAGCCGTACAAGGAGTTGTTTGTTTCTGCTTGGATAGACAAGTATATGCACCTGGGTAATTCTACAACAAACCATGTGGAAAGTGGTCACAATCAACTATAGAGGTTTCTAGAAGTTTCTATTGGAAACTTGACAACCGTGTGGAAATGTTTCAATCAAATGTTAAACCTTCAACACACAGAAATAAAGAAGACTTTTGGACGAAGTTCAATTCAAGTAGTTAGTGGTTTTAGAGGACCGTTATACACTGAACTACTTGGATCTATATCACTTTTTGCTTTGGAAGCTATAAGAAAAGAGGAGGAGTTGGTTAAGCGTGGTTGTCCCGACGTGGTACAATGCTTACACAAAACAAGGTTTACATTGGGTTTGCCGTGCGCGCACGAGTTGGTAAATTATATTAAAAATTCAAGTGCCATCACATTGTGGATGATACACAAGCATTGGAAACAACTACAAATTCAATCAACAACACAAGACTTACCGAATGTCAAGGAAGAGGAAGAGTCAATTAATGATATAAAGATTATGTTGGAAGCTATACTTGAGAAATATAACAACATTCTGGATATTCAAAAGAACGAGTTAAAGAGAAAACTTCGCGAGTTAATGGATCCAACTACATCACAAACTTATGAACCTTTAGTGCCAAAAAAGCTTAAGGGTAGGCCAAAGGGAAGCACAAAGAATTATGATGCGGATTATAAATCAACAAAAAGAGAACTCTCTTTATTTGAGCATGTCCTTTTGAAAGATGAACAACCTCTAAAGAAGAAGAAACCTACAAAAAGGAGTACACGGAAATGTCCTGGTAGCAATACCTTTTTGAATAGCGTACGTGAAGAAATGCCACCATACATCACAAAATATATAGTGGATGCCATAAATGTGCTCGGAGATGGCCATTGTGGTTATCGGGTTCTAGGCCTAGCATTGGGTAAAGGGGATAATTGGTTACAAGTTCGTGAAGAACTTTCTTTGGAACTCCTCAATCATGACAACTTGTACACAAGCATATATGGAAGTGTAAGGAAGCAAGAGTTACAACTATCTCTTGATTGCAATGAAACGCCGACACCATTTGATAAGTAGATGACCATGCCAGATATGGGGTTGATCATTGCATCCTGCTACAATGTATCTTTGGTTCATTATTCACGTTTTCAGTCCTTCACATTTCTCCCTCTATATTCAGCACCTCCAGATGTTCGAAAGATTATTTATATTGGGTTTATCAACGAGAATCATTTCATTCAATTGTTAATGGATGAAAATAGACCACTACCACCTATTTTTTCAATATGGCAAAGGTATCATGATTCAATAGCAGAAGCATGAGATCGTTAATTTGGGTGATCCATAAACTCAAGGTATGTCACATTTAGTTTTTGACACATTCAAAATATTTCATCAATTATAGTATTGATAAAAATTGTTTGCAAAAATTAACAAGACTTGAAACATGTCTTTTCAGTTTTGTATGCGGTTACTCTACTATTTACTATTTTTGGTGGTGCTTAGACAAAGAGCAACCATACTATGCAGTTTGTGCTGGTATGTTGGTGAAGTTACTCTGTTATTTACTATTTTATTGCAAAGTACATGTTACTCTGAAATATAAATGTGAGTATTTATCTATTTTTTGTTTGTTTCTTCTTGCAGATGATCGCAACGAGTGCTCTAAATCAACACTTTTCCTCATTTTAAAAATTTTGTATTTAATTGGACTTTTATTTATTTTTTATTCATCTAAGAACTTTGTTTGGACTGCGAGTTTTTTTTGGACTACGATTATAATCTATGGACTGCGAATAGAAGTGGACTGCGAATAGCCATTTATGGACTGCTAATATCAATTCTCTAAAAAATAAGGCGATTGTTAACCGTAACCTGTTGTTGGCTAATCGCACCTCAAAATCTCATAATTTTTCGTGTCTTTTCGAAATACGCCTTGTATATGCAAATTTATGTAAAGTGCTCAACAAGAAAGTTGTAGATCTCGTCGAGATCTACAACTTTCGTGTTGATCACTTTTCCTAAAAATGCATGTACAATGCGTACTTTGAAAATATGCCCAGATTTTGTGCCTTTCAGAAATACGCCTTGTACATGCAATTTCAGGAAAAGTGTTCAACACGAAAGTTGTAGATCTCGTCGAGATCTACAACTTTAGTGTTGAACACTTTTCCTGAAATTGTATGTACAATATGTATTTCGAAAAGGCGCGAAAAATTAGGAAATTTTGGGATGCGACTAGACAATAACGGGTTGCGGTTAACAATCACCAAAAATAATTGATATTCGTCGTACGTATTTGACTATTTGCAGTTCAAAACCAAGAGAAAAAAGACTCCTTTTATTTTCTTGCTCGCACCCCGTTGCTCCAAATAAGGTTTCGATTTCCCTCTCAGTTCGCACCCCGACGGCGTTTTCCTCGATCTCTCCGACCTTGATGGCGTTTGCGATTCGTCGGCGATGAGCGTGCTGCCTATCAAATTAGACTCTTGCTAAATAGTTTTGTTCCCTATCGAAAATTTTTGTTGTGAGTATTTGACTACAATGTTTATTTTGCTTTTCAATTGCTTGATTTATTATGAGTATTTATCTGATTTTGTGTATGTTTTTTTACAGCTAGTTGTGTTCATAAAGCCCTCCGGGCCTAAACCGGGCCTCCCGGGCCTGGGTTTCCCGAACCGGGCCCAGGCCCTGATTACAGCTAGGTCGGGCTTCTGGCTCCAGGAGGGGGCCTGCTAAGGCCCCCAGGGCCGGGCCGGGCCCCTGCTTAGCCCGGGCCCTGTTTTTTTAAAAATAATTTTTTTTTAAAATAAATATAAACTTAATAAATAAAAAAACTTATATAATTTATATCAATAGTCCAATACGAATATATGATTAATTTCATATTTTGAAAGGAAAAATAATAATTTTATTAATGTTGAACGGAAGTATACAAAATTATAAATACACTGAAAAAAATAATTGTGATTTAAAAATTCAAAATTACAAATACAACAAAATTACAAATGACTCACTATTCACTAAGTAAAGAAATAAAAATTACATATTTTGAGGGCTTTTCAAAAATCCGCCTCGCCATCTTTAAGTTTTAATTAATTTAAGTTGATCGCGTTCATCTCGTCTTCCATGTCCGACGAGCTATCCTCGATCGATGAAATATACTGCTTTCTCTTGATCGCATCCAAGTGGTCCTTGTAGCATATGCAGATTTCGAGCGATTCTTCGCTTAGGCGACTTCTCCGCTCGTTCAACACCCTGCCACTAAGAGAAAAAACAAACTCTGAAGCTACCGTGCTAGCTTGAATCGTTAGTAAATCTCGGGCCATATAAAGCATAATAGAATAAGTATTTACTTTATATTTCCACCATTTTAAAATATCGAAATTTTCTAATTCGTCCGTACTTATAAAATCGCGAAATTGTGTTTTTGTGTACAAGACTAATTCATTTAAACTACTAGATGTTGTGCACGCTTTTTTCCTAGAAGTTAACTATAACATTTTATTTTTAAAACTATCGCGTGTTTTTGGTTGCGACACATCCTCTCGGGGCCGCGATGCGTATAAATTATCATAATAATTATAACATTCAGTAAAAATAGTGTTAAAATTTAAAATACTAAGATTATCTAAATCCGAATCACTGAGATTTAAGCCTAAATTATTATTTATTTCTTTTATAAAATTTTGTACGCCATCTACGCCGAAAAGAGGATTCAAAGCGGCGGCGCAAGAAAACATGACTGAGATTTCTCTATAATATTTTAAAATTTTGTTTTCCATTATTTCTATTAAACCAGTTCATCCGGCGTGTTGCTTAAAATAGTTTAATTTTTGTGAAATATTAACAATATTTTCAATAACTAGCGAGCTAGTAGGATAATATACGTCAGATAAAAAATTTGTCGTCGTATAAAAAACTTCTAATAAATCCATATAATTTTCTAAAACTGCCCAATTGGACTTGGTTAATTCATGTTGATCTAACATAGTATAGTATTTCATCAGTAGTGTTTTTTTGACGAATCGTTCGTTTTAACATTGTAAATGTCGAGTTCCATCTAATAGGCATGTCAAATAAAGGTTTCAAAAATTTTTGATCTTGGGCGTATACGAATTTTTTAAAATCTTGTAGTTGTTGTTTAGAACTATAAATAAATTGTAATATTAAAGGTATTTTATTAATGTATGATTTCATATATGTTAAACTATTTTGTACGACTAAATTAAAACGTGACAGACGCAACGAGTATGAAAAAAAACACCGTTTAATATAGCTTTTAAATCACGTTTTAACCACTCAATTGCGGTGGTATTATTTGTGACGTTGTCGAAAGAAATACTCATAATTTTATCTTTTATTTTAAATTCTCGCAAATATTTTAAAATAATTTGATAAATCGCTACACCGGTGTGCTGAACTTCGAAACCTTCAAAACATATTATACGCTTATTTAGATTCCAGGAAACGAGATTGACTCAGTGACAAGTGATGGAAATATATGTTAATACTAATTTGATACTACTTGTCCAAACGTCATTTGTTAAACTCACTCAACCCTCAAAATTTTCAAAATAATTAATTAAAGATTGTTTTGCTTCTAAATAATATTTAAGTGCGTCGCGTCAAATAGAAGATCGATTTACTTGATGATATTTGAGTTGTAGCCCTTGGTGGATGTATTCGATTTCTTGCTCATCATCGTAGTGGCTGAACAACAACTCACGTCCGATGATGTTCTTCACCTGCAGCTCCCGCTTCCGAGCTTGATCGTACGTCTGTATTTGTCCAGATGCAGATAATTGGGTCTGGCTGGACTCGGGACGAGCTTGTTTGGCAGTGCAAGACTTAATGTGTCTTGCGAGTGTCGAGTTGCCACTGAGAGTAAGTAATTTTGAGCATTATTTGCAATTCGCCTTATGCTCGGAGCCGACTTTCACTTTGTCGAAATATTTCCAAACTGACGTTGTATGCTTGTGCTTCATCACTTCGTGAGCGACCGATGATGATAACTATGACTTGCGACCTTCATCGGGATCTTTGATTTGGGATGATACAAATGGAGCATGATTGAAAATGTTTTCAATGAAGTTGAAGGAGAAAGATCATGCATCATTATCTGAAAATAAGAATTATATAGCGACTTTTGACATAGAATTTATGATTAAATTTCATTATAATGAAAATCATAATAAAACTAAAAATTGTAGCAAATGTTCGTCATATTTTTTGGATGAATGCATCTCTCTTAAAAAAATTATTTTTTACGGTGGTTTTTAATTTTTTTGATGATTTGCTAGTAACAAACAAGTTTTCAAATAGCCACTTTCAAATATGATGATTTGCTAGTAGTAATGTGTACAACCCTGTATCCGGCGAGTGAGATCGACAGGAGCCAGACCAACCATATCATGTGGTCCAAATCTCAGGCGAGTCAGCAGGGAGGCGAGTGCTTTGGAGCTCCCCGACTCGCCCAGGCTGGGCGTAGAATAGATGTGGGCGAGTGGAGTAAGCGGGCTCGCACTTGCCCCTAGCCCTAGGTAGATAACAAGCGAGTGGGACGGTCAGGTCCGCACTCGCCCTGGGCCCTATGGAGGTGGCTAGTGCCAGTCTCATCGGGCACTCGCCACCCCATGCGAGTGGTAGATTATTTGTCCAAGTGGGTCCATGTGATGATAGATTATTTTTCCAAATGGCTAGAGGTGAAGGCAGTGGCCAAGGTGGCCTCCCAAGTCATCAGAAATTTGTTTGGGGGGAAATCATCTGCCGACATGGTCTACCAGGTCATTGTCACGGACAACGTGCCTCAGTTCGCCAGCACCGAGTTCATCAGCTTCTGCAAACAGATCGGAATTGACCTCAAATTTGCCTCGGTCCACCACCCCAGGAGCAACGGGCAGGTGAAGGCGGCAAACAAGATCATTGTGAACCTCCTGAAGAAGAAGGTTGAAAACCTGAAGGGGAGCTGGGTGGAGTAGCTTCCCTCGGTCCTCTGGGCCCTGAGAACCACCCCCAACACCGCCACAGTGGAGACCCCCTTCAAGCTCTCCCATGGATGTGAGACAGTGCTCCCCATAGAATTTGAAGTCCAGACGCCTCGGTTGGTCACGGCACAGGAAAGCAGAGAAAAATGGCCGGCTGAAAATGGGGAGGAGCTGTGGCTCTCCCTTGACACGGTGAAGGAGCTGTGTGACCTCTCCGCCATCTGGTAGGAAGAGGTGAAGAGGAGGATGGCCAAATACTTTGACAAGCATGTCAGAATCAAGCAATTTGCGGAAGGAGACTTGTCTTGAAGAAGGTAGATGTAGCGGGAAGATCAACAACTGTGGGAAAGCTCAACCCCAACTGGGAAGCACCATACATTGTAAAAGAGGCCTTGAAATCAGGAGGGTATCGTCTCCGGAATGTGGAGGGCGAGGCCCTGAGTCTCACGTGGAGTGGTGATGACTTGAAGCACTTTTATCCATAAAATATGTAAGTGGTGCCTTTTTCTTAATAAAGCTTCTTCATATGTCGAGTCTCTTGCAATGACTCACATGAGTAGGTAGAGATTCCACTAAGCAGACCCCATGCAGATCCCGCTGCCAGGCTCTCACCTAGCTGGCAGGGCTGGATGTCACTCGATGGCATCTACTTAGACCCCGATCTGATCCCGCTGCCAAGCTCTCACCTACCTGGCAGGGCTGGATGTCACTCGATGGTGTCAACTCAGACCCCGAGCAGATCTCGCTGTCAGGCTCTCACCTAGCTGGCAGGGCTGGATGTCACTCGATGGTGTCAACCCAGACACCAAGCAGACCCCACTGTCAGGCTCTCAACTACTTGGCAGGGCTGGATGTCACTCGATGGTGTCTACCCGAACCCCGAGCAGATCCCGCTGTCAGGCTCTCACCTAGTTGGCAGGGCTGGATATCACTCGATGGCGTCTACCCGGACCCCGAGCAGATCCCGCTGTCAGGCTCTCACCTAGGTGGCAGGGCTGGATGTCACTCGATGGCGTCTACCCGGACCCCGAGCAGATCCCGCTGTCGGGCTCTCACCTAGCTGGCAGGGCTGGATGTCACTCGATGGCATCTACCCGGACCCCGAGCAGATCCCGCTGCCAGACTCTCACCTAGCTGGCAGGGCTGGATGTCACTCGATGGCGTCTACTCATACACCGAGCAGATCTCGTTGTCAGGCTCTCACCTAGCTGGCAGGGCTGGATGTCACTCGATGGTGTCAACTCAGCCCCCGAGCAGATCCCGCTGCCAGGCTCTCACCTAGCTGGTAGGGCTGGATGTCACTCGATGTTGTCTACTCGGACCCCGAGCAGATCCAGCTGCCAGGCTCTCACCTAGCTGGCAGGGCTGGATGTCACTCGATGGTGTCAACTCGGACCCCGAGCAGATCCCGCTGCCAGGCTCTCACCTAACTAGCAGGGCTGGATGTCACTCGATGGTGTCTACTCGGACCCTGAGCAGATCCTGCTGTCGGGCTCTCACCTAGCTGGCAGGGCTGGATGTCACTTGATGGTGTCTACTCGGACCCTGAGCAGATCTCGCTGCCAGGCTTTCACCTAGCTGGTATGGCTGGATGCCACTCGTAGGAGTCTACTCCGGCCCCTCGCTGGCTGGCTGGCAAGGCAGGCCTTGGCAAACAAAGCGATGATTAAAAGTTGGGGGGCCCAGGCATCCGAATGACCGAGGAAGTTGTAAAGTTAACAAAATGAGTCCAACACAATCAACAAGCACCCAAGATAATGGCCAAAGGCAGCAAGAACCCATGCCACGTCGCATGAGGGTCAGCTCGCACGGGACTCAGCGGCCCGGGTGCGAGCCAAGTCGGCTCGCATCCCCCCTATGCTTCCTAAGCTATGTACTTGGGGGTGGGGGGCCGATCTCGCTAACAAGACGCGGGATTGTTGTGTATTATATCCACACTAACCCAGATTTGATGAAGTCACCCTTGAACTAAGATGAATTAAGTTGTATTTGATGCTTGGTTTGAGTTATGTGTTTGCAGGAATCTTATGGGAAGAGTAGACCAATGTCAGTCTACAATGGGTCACCAAACACAGGACCATACAATGTAATCCCTCATTGTGTGTTCCATAGAGTTGACTCATGTGTAGCCTCTCTATTGGGATACACTTCATATTTAAGCTCTAGGACTAAGTGAAAAGACTTGATGCTGGTTTCACCTTAGAAGAAGAAAAATTTCTGTCAAGAAAATTTCCTAAGTAAAGTACTCGAGTAGTTCTATACTTACTCGAGTAAGTTACTGAGTTCATACTCGAGTAATAATACTCTTACTCGAGTAGTTAAGATATACTCGAGTAGTCCAAATATGGCTCTCGAGTAGTTAAAACAACTACTCGAGTAGTTTCCTTTTACCTCTCAGGTTTACAGAAATTTTTCTTCTCAAAGTTTTCTAAGTTAAATACTCGAGTAGTATTGTATAGTACTCGAGTAGTTCTATCCTCTATCTCGAGTAGTTAAATTCTGACTCTCGTGTAGTTCCCATTTACTCGAGTAGTCTCAGTCATGTACTCGAGTAGTTCATCTATTACTCGAGTAGTCCAGTGTTTATACTGTGTAGTCCAGGATTCCATTCCAGAAAATTTCTCTAAGTGAATTACTCGAGTAGTCATCTCCATATACTCGAGTAGTTCTATTTGTCTCGAGTAGTTCAACTTCTATACTCGAGTAGTCCTGTATTCCAGTTCCAGAAATTTTCTAAGTCTTTGTCTCGAGTAGTTTCTTATATACTCGAGTAGTTCATTCTTATATACTCGAGTAGTATTTCTTATACTCGAGTAATCTTCTCCACCTCTCGTGTAAGTACTCTAGTACTCGAGTATGTTATGTTTGTTACTCGAGTAGCTGATTCCTTTTCTTCTTATTTACTCGAGTAGTTGACTCCATGTACTCGAGTAATTATCTCATTCCCTCTCGAGTAGTTCTTCTCATATACTCGAGTATTCATCTTCTATCCTACTCGAGTAGTGCTGCATGTAATCGAGTAGTCTTTTATATCTCGAGTATTTTACTTCGACTTTTCCGAGAATTCATTAAGTCCAGAATAACGATTCTCTTAATGAACTTTGACGTGATTGGTCCACGTGTCTCTCATAATGACTCAATTATGTCTAATCTTTTCTGATCCTATATATAGTCTTGTCTAAACCGACAAACCCTAATTCTAAGAAGATTATTTTTAAGAAGTTTTGCAGCCGTACTCTCAAGTTTTCTGTCTCCTCTTTCTCTCTCGAAGAAACAAAAACCGCCATCGTCGCCGTCGCTGATTCCCGACCGGCTAGGGTTTCATCTTTTGAGGATTCAGATCCAGAAGGGTTTCCAGATCGAGATTTGCTCAACTCCTCAATCTTCTGATTCGATCGATCGTGTGAAGCCAAGAAGTTTCAGATCCAATCTTGCCGAGATTTTTCTTCATCATTCTGATAAAGCCGCAAAGCCTAGAAGAAGAAATTTCTGGTCGACTGTTGCAGATCTGAAAAAGGGATCACTGTTTGTATTTCTATACAAAATTTATTTCATTCTTGTAGGAGAAATTTCTCCGAGTGTAGGAGTTTTTGTCTCCGAGTTTATAGGAAGCTTTATCTTCCGAGTGTAGATCCGTTTTGTGGATCGAGATTGTAGGAACGTTGTTCCGAGGGTAGGATTGATTTTCAATCCGAGATAGTGGAGTAGCCGAGTCTAGTGTATTGCTAGATCAGTGAGGGAAAGTGGATGTACCCAAGGTTGGGTAACCACTATAAATCTTGCCTCGTCTGTGTTTGATTGGTAGATAGATCTGTGCATTGGTTTGTAATTTTTATTCCGCAAAAAGACGCACAATTCACCTATTCACCCCCTCTAGGTGATTTAGGTAGGCAACTATAAACTTTCAATTGGTATCAGAGGGAGGTTGATCGTTAAAAGGTTAACACCTTGATGATATCCTTCAATAGTTGTCCTTTGAGATCTACCAAAGATGGACAAGGCTAAAGATTTTGCCAAGCTTCCTTTATGTACCAAAAATAATTTTCCCATGTGGAAAGAGAGAATCAAGTTCTTTATGGAAGCTGTGGATCCAAGGATCTTCATGATAGTTGAAGAAGGTCCTTACATTCCCATGACCGTCTCCACTATAGATCCAACTAAGAAAGTCCCAAAGAAACTTATGGATCTAGATAAGGATGAGATTGCACTTATTTCATTGGACAAAAAGGCAAAAAAATATTATAGCAAGTGCAGTCGATGATTCAATGCTGCAAAACCTGATTCACTGCCAGTCTGCAAAAGTGATGTGGCAGTCACTAGTTACCTTAATGGAAAGTATCGAAGAAGTGAGGGATGATAGAAGATCCCTTCTTAATCAGAAGTATGAATCTTTCCGACAAGGAAACAAAGATACCATTGCTGACACCTTTGAGAACTTCTTCAAGATAGTGAATGGGCTAAGGGTCTATGGTAGAGTCTTCACTAATGGGGAATTAAATGATAAATTCTTGAGATCCCTGACTAAGGAATGGGATAACAAGGTCTGTGCTATAAGGGAGTTTGGAAAACTGGCCGAGACAGACCCTCAGAATCTCTTCGGGAAGCTTATGTCATATGAGCTTCAACTCAACACCAGGAAGGCTGAAGAAGAGAAGAGCAGGTCTGCATTTAAAGAGAAGTCTGTTGCTTTAAAGGCAGACACCTCTAAGAAGACAAAAGTTGTTCCTCCTATTCCAGCACAAGAAGCTAGTGAAGAAGAAACCTCAGAGCCAAGCACCTCAGGCTCTGAACTATCAGAAGGAGAGTTCTCACTACTCTCTCGACAGTTCAAGAAATTCTTGAACAAGAATAAGCAATGGAAAGGCAAGGATGCCTCCTATAGAAGATCACGACACGATGGTGATCGTCAACGAAAACGCTCAAGCAGCCATGACTGGTATAATTCTAAACAGAACAAACATGTTTCTACTGACATTATTTGTTATTGTTGTAATAAGCCAGGACACGTCATCGCTGACTGCCCTCACAAGAAGAAGGAGGGTGGTAGAAGAGAGAAAAAGAAGTCCTCGTACAATAAGAAGAGGACAGAGAAGAGCTTGATTGTCACAACCCGCATCATTCAACGAAAAAAAAATCTGGGCGTTACATTGATGACCAAAAAGGGCAAGACTCTTAGTGACTCTGACTCATCTGAGTCGAGTGAAGAAGAAGAAGCCTATTTTGGGCTCATGGCTCAAACTGATGACGAACAAGAGCCCCAGTTCACTGGGAAGGTAAACTCTCACACTCCTCTTTCAGATTCTGAAGTTTCTGAACATGATTGTGAGGATAGCTCTTCTGACGATGAGTCAGAACTCATGACCCAATATAAGGAGTTAATCATGGCTTACGACAAATGTCGCCGAGTCGTGAAAGCTCAGGCTAAAGGGATAAAGTCTCTCAAAGCTGAAGAGAGCGCCTTGAGAGAGAAAGTCTCAAAGACTAACTCGCTCGAAGAGAACTTCAATAATACTATTGAAGAATATAAGAAGGCTATAGAGCACCTTAATCTTAAAGAGAAAATCATCAAAGAGTTGGAAGAACAACTCGCCGCTGAAAAGAAACTAGTTGAAAGTTTCTCGAAACCCAATACAGTTCTTCCATTCGTTGTTGAATTCTCAGCCAAGGCCAAGGGTGCTGGACTAGGCCATGAAGAAGCTCCTAGCAAATCTTCTAGGAGTAATAAGGCCCAACGAAAGAATAAGGCCGCCAAAAAGGCCTTAGCCAAAGAGAAGGGGAAAGCCCCTCAAGATCAGACCTCGTTCAAAAAGGTTATATTTCCTTCAAACGAGTTTGATCTCGACTCATCATACGGACACTTTGCAAGGCCTACTTATGTAGAGCCAAAGTCCCGTTATCAAGGATGGACTCGCCCCAGAAACTTTGGCGAAAGTGTCTTTAAGGCACCTTATGAAGAAGTGATTCTTCAGAGTTATGGCCCTTTCAATCATGGTCATAACTTCAAGAAGGCACCAAAGGCAAAGCCTGTTGTAGAAAAGCCAATGAAGGAGAAGAAAACATGTGATTGCCATCATCATGAAGCTTCTTCCTCCAAGAATGATGCCCCTGCTAGACCACAATTCCAAAAGGTCAAGCAGGAGAACATAAGGCAAAGATACAACAGATTTGACTGTTGGTGTTGTGGCAGAATTGGTCACTTTGTCATTGATTGCTGGTTTAATACCAGAAATGCTGCAACCCCACATGTTGGCAATATGAGGAAGACCACTCCTAATGCTAATATTCGTAGGGGGAGTGTTCTAACCCGAGACCAAGGACCCAAACGTATTTGGGTTCCTAAGGCAAACTGATTGTGATTGCAGGTATGTCCAAAGGCCACCAAAACGCCAATCTGGTATTTAGACAGTGGATGCTCTCGACATATGACCGGGACAAGAAGCCTAATCCAGAACTTTACTCCAGTCGTGAACGGACCGAAGGTCATCTTTGGAGGTTCAGACCGTTGAATCACTAAAGGCTACGATATGATTATGAACGGTAATGTATCATTCTCAGATGTAGCTTACGTTGAAGGTTTGGAACATAACCTTATAAGCATAAGCCAACTCTGCGATAAAGGATACATAGTTGAGTTTCACGCTGATAAGTGCTTGATAAAATCTATTGACAATATGGAAACAATTCTATCCGGCACTCGAAGCAGAAACATATTTTTCTTGAATTTTATTTGTATAGATTCTTCGACACCAGTGTGTTTTTTAGCAAAAGATAATGCGTCGCTTGGTGACCAATGACACAAGAGACTAGCACATATTAATTTCAAAACTATTAATAAATTATTTTCAATGAACTTAGTACGTGATGCCCCAAATGTCAAGTACGTCAAAGATAGAACTTGTCATGCATGTGTAAAAGGCAAGCAAACAAGGGCTACCTTTAAAAGCATTATTTGCAAGGATTCTAATAGATGTCTTCATCTACTGCATATAGACTTATTTGGTCCACTGCAAATTAGAAGTTTGGGAGGTAAGGATTATACGTTAGTAATTATTGATGATTACTCGCGCTTTGTGTGAGTGTTCTTTCTGAAACACAAGTCAGATACCTTCGACATCTTTACTAATTTTGTCAGGCAAGTTCAGAATGAGTACAACTGCTCCATAGTCAAAATCAGAAGTGACAATGGAACAGAATTTAAGTCTGGGGCCATGACAGAATTTTGTGAAAGCTTAGGTATCTTTCATGAGTTTTCCTCTCCTCGTACTCCACAACAGAATGGAGTGGCCGAGAGAAGGAATAGAACACTTATAGAGGCCTGCAGGACCATGTTGAGTGATGCTTCACTTCCGGAGTACTTTTGGGCTGAAGCCATCAACACTGCATGTCACGTGCAAAATCGAGCCCTCATAAACAAAAACCACGATAAGACACCTTACGAACTTCTGAAGGGCAGGAAACCGACAGTCTCATATTTTAGAATCTTTGGCTGTAAATGCTTCGTGCTCAACAATGGCAAGTATCATACTACTAAGTTTAGCGAAAAGAGTTTTGAAGGTATTTTTGTAGGTTATAGTAGCCATAGTAAGACATACAGGATCTTTAATAGAAAAACCCTGGTCGTGGAAGAATCGATACATGTTGTATTTGATGAGACGAGTTTGCTGCAAAGCAACTCTTCTAGTGTGCTTATTGAAGATGCAGGTGCAAAGCTGAAAGAAATTAGCTTGGATGAACCGTCCGAAGACAAAGGTGAAAAGTTCATCAAGATCACCAGCCCAACCCCTATTGGAGAGGCTGATGATCATGATAAAGAAGTCATCCAAGATGAAGAAGCCACTCCGGTGATAGAAGATAATCCAGATGCAAGGACTCTAGAGCTCAGACATCTGAAGGATCACACCATGGACCAGATCATAGGAGATCCCCGGGATGGTGTCAGAACTCGTAGAGGTTCAACTAATGAGAATCTATATCTAAGTTTTCTCTCACAGGTTGAACCAAAGAAGTTTGAGGAAGCAAACTCAGACGCATCGTGGATAATGGCGATGGAAGAAGAACTAAACCAGTTCAAGCGCTGCAAAGTATGAATTCCAAGACCCAAAGGTAAGAACATCATTGGGACAAAATGGGTCTACAGGAACAAAATGGACGAGGATGGAACGATAGTAAAGAACAAGGCCAGACTTGTCGCAAAAGGCTATCGTCAAGAAGAAGGAATCGACTTTGACCAGACGTACGCTCCAGTGGCAAGGCTGGAGGCAATAAGGTTATTCCTAGCATATGATGCACTCAAAGGCTTCACTGTCTACCAGATGGACGTGAAGTCTGCCTTCCTTAATGGTGACATAAAGGAAGAGGTGTATGTGGAACAACCTCCAGGTTTCGTTGATTCTAACTTTCCTAATTACGTTTATTTACTACATAAAGCGTTATATGGCCTGAAACAAGCTCCTCGAGTTTGGTATGAGACGTTGTCTAGCTTTCTACTTGAGAACAAGTTCACAAGGGGAAAGATAGACAAGACATTATTTCTTAGGGAAATTAAAGGCAAGATTTTGCTAGTGCAAATTTATGTCGACGACATTATTTTTGGCTCTACTGATGACAACCTCTGCAAGAAGTTTTCAAAACATATGCAAGGGAAGTTTGAAATGAGCAGTATGGGCGAGCTGAAGTATTTCTTAGGGCTTCAAGTGAAATAGTCTGAAGATGGAATTTTCATCTCACAGACCAAGTTCACCAAAGAGCTGATTAAGAAATTCAGAATGGAGAACGCAACCTCGATGAGGACTCCAATGGGTTCAACTATATCTCTGGACAAGGATGAAAAAGGGAAACCTTTTGATGAAACCAAGTACAGAAGCATAATTGGATCCTTGCTCTACCTTACGGTAAGTAGACCTGACATAATGTTCTCAATATGTGTCTGTGCTAGATTTCAGGTGAACTCTAAGGAATCTCACTACGCTGCTGCAAAGCGAATTTTGAGATACCTTAAAGGTACACCAAATCTTGGCTTATGGTACCCAAGAAGTAATGACAACAAACTAATAGGTTTTTCAGATGCAGATTTTGCAGGGAGCAAAGACGACAGGAAAAGCACTTCCGGGACATGTCAATTCTTTGGAAGAAGACTTATCTCCTGGAGTAGCAAGAAGCAAAAAATGTGTGGCAATCTCAACGGCTGAGTCAGAGTACATCTCTGCAGGCAGTTGCTGTGCACAGTTACTTTGGATACAGAATCAGTTTGAGGACTACAACATGAAGTTTGACAAGATTCCATTGTTTTGCGACTCTTCCAGCGCAATAGCAATAGCCAACAACCCAGTCTCGCACAGCCGGACAAAGCATATAGAGCTAAGGTATCACTTCATCCGGGAGCATGTGGAGCATGGGGACATAGACCTTCAATATGTCTCTACAGATAGGCAAATTGCAGACATTTTTACGAAGCCGCTAGACGAGACCAAGTTCTCATTCTTCAAAACAGAACTTGGGATGCTCAACAAAGAAGACTAGAGAAGATGGATTTTCAAGAAGGCTCAAGATTCAAAGGTTAGTCAACAATTCGATTTTTACAAAATTTTAACTCTTTGACTCGAGTAAGATACAGCCTACTCGAGTAAGAATATGACCTACTCGAGTAGTAGAATGACATACTCGAGTAGTCTACTTGACCTACTCGAGTAGTAGAATGACATACTCGAGTAGTCTACTTGACCTACTCGAGTAGCAGACTGACATACTCGAGTAGTCAACTTCACATACTCGAGTACCTCACTGACCTACTCGAGTACTTCCATACATCTACTCGAGTACTTCTGTATCCCTACTCGAGTAATTCCAGACTTATCTACTCGAGAAATTTCCTCACTCGTGTACATGTCGAGTCGTTTGTTTTTCAAATTTTCTTATGCGCAAACCAAGGCTTATGCCGTCTCTTCTTTGGTTTATTTCATTCATTTTCATTTAATTAGACCAAAAATTAGGGTTATATAAATAAGAAAATCCGGAAATGTCCTACACGAAATCATTTCCGCCTTCTCGAGTACCCGACTGCCTCTTCGCCTTCCTCAGTCAGTTGCAGAGCCGCGCAATTTCCTTCACCCCGTCGAAGCTTTCTAGGGTTTCTGCATCTCCAAGATTTTTGAATCATGGCCGCCTCCTCTAAAATCGGTGTGGGTTCGGAATTAGTCGCCGCCGGGATTGCAGAACTCTCTGACGACTTCCATAATCTCATGATTTTGCTCGACACCGTCGGATTAACATTCATACTCCAAGAACCATGTCAAATCCTCTTCCCCGACATTGCAGAATTTTTCAGGAATGTCAAGGTGAAGAGCCACGGGACAGTTCTAAAATCCAAAGTCAGAGGTATAAAGATCAAACTTACTTCAACCTCTGTTTCTCAACTTCTTCGGCTGCCAGTTCTAGATACAGATGATTTTCTGGGTAATGAAGAGTATGCCAGAACTTGCTTATTTTGTGGAATTTCTGTTGATGCAAAATACATTAGAAGGGCTGACATGAATGCAAAAGGTAAACTGCTAGTTGATATTATTGGAAAAATTCTTCTGTGCAAGACAAACTCCATAAGAGATATCCCTTTGTATTTCTTTGAAATGGTGCAAGCCATAGTCTGTAGAAAAGCCTTTCAGTTTGGCTTGCTTATACTGAACAAAATAAAGGAGAGCATTAAATCCCCCAACTATGCAAGGATCATTTCACTACTCCTTCATGAGTTAAATCCCAAAACCTTCACCCTCTCTAAAGGAAGTATCCTTCATCATATGAAGAAGGTCTTCATCTCCTCTATTCAAAGATGGGAGCTCAAGTTGCAGAATCCTTCTCAAGCTGCTAAGATTATTGAAGTTCTAGACACAGAGGACAGGACCCCATCTCCCTCTCCATCTCAGGTCCCCAGCTCCTCTGGTGCACCAAATGAGGGGGAGCCTGGTCCTGCTGTTTCAGCCAGGATGCCAACTCCTCCAGCTCCTACTCCTCCACCTGTCACCCCAGAAGATATCCCCTCAGATCAACAACTTCAAGATTCACTCCTCTACACAGAAGCTGCCATCAATGAGATGATAGCAGAGTTGACAGCAGATTTACCTCCTCCTCCTCCTCCTCCTCTATCTCCAAAAGCTCCATCCTCTGATATACCCAACGACCCCACTCCAGTGCAATCTCCAACACAGTGTCCAGAAAAATCTCCAGCCAAGTCTCCAGCTACATCTCCTGATGCTCACAAAGAGCAAACAGAAACCATCTTCATTTCAGATAAGAAATCACCTGAGCCAGTTGAAGTTCCTCTAAGGAACTTGAACTTCTCCATCCCCACAATCACTGATGCAGGGGATGCCATGATTCCCACTACCAGAGCAGAAAGCTCTGTCACCCTTACAGAACTAGCTCCTTGGAAAGCTCCTCCTCCTCTAGTTGCCTCTTCCAGTGCTCCTCCAGCTGCTGCCCCTTCTACTGATTTGATGACTCAAGTTGTCCTTCTGCTCCAAGAACAGAGGACATACTTTGATAGTTCTCTCAAAGCTATTACAGAAAAAGTCACTGCTCTAGAAACTGAGATGAGCAGAGGATTCGCTGAAATTCAACATAATACCGATCAGCTCAGCACCTTTTCCAAATTAGTGGCAAAGCATTAGACCACACCATTACTAGTGTTGGTCAAGTCATGGAGCAAGGTCTGACTCTTGCTAATAATCAGATGGAATTGGACAAACGAGCTGACGCTACAAAAATGAAAATCTGTAAAGAGGTTGACACTTTCAAAGATGATGTCATCTCTAAGCTATCTGTTGAAGTCAGAAAGGGGGAGAAATTGGTGAAAGAGTATTTAAAACAATCAGATGCTGTCATGCAAAAGCTTTGGAAAGCCAAAGTAAAAGAGATCCATGATGATGTCCTAGCTCAAATTCAGAGTGTCAAATTCTATACCTATGACACTACTGTATGGATGCACAACCAGATCCTTCCTGAATTTGCTGCAGATCCTAATATCATTCCTCATCACCTGAACCCTCTAGCTGCTGCTGATGCTCCTGCTCCTCCTCTGCAACCACATTCTCTCCAAGGCCTTGTGACTCTGTTGCTCCTCCTGATTCCTACACGCAGGGTTGGGAAGATGATCCTGCAGATATATTCCTTCATGCTCCTCCTGAGATCCAAACTTCCAAGAAGAAAAGAAAGTATGGTGAAGGTCCTTCTGCTAGCAAGTCCATTCCAGTCTCTGATCCTGAGAAAAGAAAAGCTCCAGAATTTGCTGAGATATGGTCTCCCACTTCTAAGTCCCTCATTTTGGACACTCTCAAATTAGTTATGGACTACCATGAGAGCAGGAATATTCACTACAGTTCCCAGGAATGGGAGTTATATGAGAAATCAATGACCAAGAGAAGATTATATGACAGAGAATATGGAAGAAACAATCCTGCTGCTCCTCCAAGACTCCCCAAGTATTATCCAAAGCCTTATAGCTATCAAAGAAGACAACAGGAGAAACAGGACAGACAACATCATTAGAACTAACCAAAAGGACTTATGAGTTGTGGAAATGATTTTTGTTGTTAATGACATTTTTGGATATTCACACTTATATAATTCTAAGTTTTGATCTTACTTTCTTTTTCATAGTCTTATGCTTGCTTGCATTGCTTTATATACTTAGCATTCTTTTTATGTCCATAATTCACCTTAGTATAAAGGGTTCTGACTTCTACAAATAGGGGGAGATTGTTGGGTATTGTATCCACACTAACCCAGATTTGATGAAGTCACCCTTGAACTAAGATGAATTAAGTTGTATTTGATGCTTGGTTTGAGTTATGTGTTTGCAGGAATCTTATGGGAAGTGTAGACTAATGTCAGTCTATAATGGGTCACCAAACACAGGACCATATAATGTAATCCCTCATTGTGTGTTCCATAGTGTTGACTCGTGTGTAGCCTCTCTATTGGGATACACTTCATATTCAAACTCTAGGACTAAGTGAAAAGACTTGTTGCTAGTTTCACCTTAGAAGAAGAAAAAATTCTGTCAAGAAAATTTTCTAAGTAAAGTACTCGAGTAGTTCTATACTTACTCGAGTAAGTTACTGAGTTCATACTCGAGTAATAATACTCTTACTCGAGTAGTTAAGATATACTCGAGTAGTCCAAATATGGCTCTCGAGTAGTTAAAACAACTACTCGAGTAGTTTCCTTTTACCTCTCGGGTTTACAGAAATTTTTCTTCTCAAAGTTTTCTAAGTTAAATACTCGAGTAGTACTATATAGTACTCGAATAGTTTTATCCTCTGTCTCGAGTAGTTAAATTCTGACTCTCGTGTAGTTCTCATTTACTCGAGTAGTCTCAGTCATGTACTCGAGTAGTTCATCTACTACTCGAGTAGTCCAGTGTTTATACTCGTGTAGTCCAGGATTCCATTCCAGAAAATTTCTCTAAGTGAATTACTCGAGTACTCATCTCCATATACTCAAGTAGTTCTATTTGTCTCAAGTAGTTCAACTTCTATACTCGAGTAGTCCTGTATTCCAGTTCCAGAAATTTTCTAAGTCTTTGTCTCGAGTAGTTTCTTATATACTCGAGTAGTTCATTCTTATATACTCGAGTAGTATTTCTTATACTCGAGTAATCTTCTCCACCTCTCGTGTAAGTACTCTAGTACTCGAGTATGTTATGTTTGTTACTCGAGTAGCTGATTCCTTTTCTTCTTATTTACTCGAGTAGTTGACTCCATGTACTCGAGTAATTATCTCATTCCCTCTCGAGTAGTTCTTATCAAATACTCGAGTAGTCATCTTCTACCTACTTGAGTAGTGCTGCATGTACTCGAGTAGTCTTTTATATCTCGAGTATTTTACTTCGACTTTTCCGAGAATTCATTAAGTCCAGAATAAAGGTTCTCTTAATGAACTTTGACGTGATTAGTCCACGTGTCTCTCATAATGACTCAATTATGTCTAATCTTTTCTGATCCTATATATAGTCTTTTCTAAACCGACAAACCCTAATTCTAAGAAGATTATTTTTAAGAAGTTTTGCAGCCGTACTCTCAAGTTTTCTGTCTCCTCTTTCTCTCTCCAAGTAACGAAAATCGCCGCCGTCGCCGTCGCTGATTCCCGACCGGCTAGGGTTTCATCTTTTGAGGATTCAGATCCAGAAGGTTTTCCAGATCGAGATTTGCTCAACTCCTCAATCTTCTGATTCGATCGATCGTGTGAAGCCAAGAAGTTTCAGATCCAATCTTGCCGAGATTTCTCTTCATCATTCTGATAAAGCCGCAAAGCCTAGAAGAAGAAATTTCTGATCAACTGTTGCAGATCTGAAAAAGGGATCACTGTTTGTATTTCTATACAAAATTTATTTCATTCTTGTAGGAGAAATTTCTCCGAGTGTAGGAGCTTTTGTCTCCGAGTTTGTAGGAAGCTTTATCTTCCGAGTGTATATCCGTTTTGTGGATCTAGATTGTAGGAACATTGTTCCGAGGGTTGGATTGATTTTCAATCCGAGATAGTGGAGTAGCCGAGTCTAGTGTATTGCTAGATCGGTGAGGGAAAGTGGATGTACCCAAGGTTGGGGAACCACTATAAATCTTGCCTCGTCTGTGTTTGATTGGTAGATAGATCTATGCATTGGATTGTAATTTTTATTCCGCAAAAAGACGCAGAATTCACCTATTCACCCCCTCTAGGTGATTTAGGTAGGCAACTATAAACTTTCAGGAATGAGGAACCGCGAGCGGGAGAATCAGAACAAGCTGCGAGTGCGAAAAAGAAGAGAACCTACATGGCACAAACATTACAAGAAGCAGTAACATATATTATGCATGAAGCGAGTAGAAAACAGTTTGTTGATGAACAAAAATACATGATCGGGACTCAGCCCGCGCTTACACTGTAACAAAAACATACTTAAGAGGCGAGGCACGGGAATTCGGCGAGGCGAGCTCTCGGGCGACAAGCCCTAGAGGGGCTGGTAGGACTTGTCTCCCGACTTGGGTACCGGCAGGAACAACGCCGATACCACGTCGCTGGCGGAAAGCCCCGCGCCCTCGCTCTTGATAAGATCGGCCCGCCGAAGAGTTTGGAGGGTGTATTTCGCCGCACATGCAGCGTTCTTCTGCATCATTTCCTCCAGCTCGTACTCAGTGTAGTGAACGAGCAGACAGTCACTGCTGGAGGGCGGTGGGAGAGTCGTTGCTGCCTCCAGCTCTCGCACCCGCGCCTGTAGCGCTTATTTTTCTTCCACCAAGATGGTGATGATGGCATCGGCTGCATTCGCCCTCTCTCTCTGTCGCTCCGCCTCCTCCTGTGCGAGGCGGCGAGCCTCCTCCTTCTCGTCCACAAGCCTCTTGAGCGAGGGGGTGTTCTTCTCCATTTGGGTGCACCACCGGCCGACCATGTGGGCTAGCTCTAGGCTACGGAGCTGGGCCTGCGCGCTCTCGTGGACCAACACCCACATGGCCTCCTCGTCGTAGATGGCGGCGTCCTCCCGCGAGTAGAGGCCGAAAGAGAAGTTGTAGGCCTCCCCGCTGATGGTTTCCTGCTCCAGCTAGCTCAGCAGCAGGGTGGAGATGATCGCCCGGTTCAACTCCTTGTCTCACAGCAGGAGGGGGATGCCGAGCTCAACTAGGCACCGCTCGCCAAGTCCAAAGTTATGGTGCCCCCTTGGCACCGGCTTCGGGGCAGGCGGCTCTTCACCCAGCGGCCTGGAGGTGTCGGCCGCCTCGCTAGGGGCGTCGTTGGCCGAAGAAGTTGCGGGGGCTGGGCTGGGCCGCGGGGGCCTTACCTTTTCTTTGGGCCATGGTAGACGCATCGCCTGTGGCATTCACCTTCTTGGGCGGCGGCGGTGGAGGTTGTTCGCTGCCGGACCGCTTCTGGATGACAGATGCTGGGGAGCTCGCAGCGCGCGGCGGCTACGGCTTCGGCGCGGACGAGCTCGCTGGAAGCGAGCCGCGTGCTCTCGTAAGTAGGGTGTAGGGGGATGTCCCGCTCACTTGTAAGAGGAAAGTTAAAGCGGAGGCTATTATCGAAGTGGAAAGGAGAAGCGCGAGTAGCTTACCTCCCCCGAGCGGGACGGGGGCAAGGTTGTCAAGATTCCGGCACAGGAAGGCGACCTCAAAATTTTTCCCGGCAAAGAACCCGTACAGCTCTGCTTCATGGCCCCCCAGGCTAGGGAGCGGGACGGGGGCAAGGTTGTCGAAGTCCTTATGATGAACACAAATTTCTTGAGCAATTATGGATCTTATTGACGGTCTCCCGCACCTTGACATGGCCGCTGGAGAAATAGGCGGTCTCGTCTTTGTTCGCGCGGAAAGATAACAGCTTGTGGAAGACCGCGAGGTTGAACTCAACCCTCTCTTCCTGCAAGAAGCAGGCGAACCCGACCATGATGACTATGGAATTTGGGGTCATCTGGCCTGGGACGACACCGAAATATTTCAGTATCTGGCGAACCTCCAGCCATAGTGGATGTAGGATCCCCCCCAACCTTTGCCCGGGTTGGGCCGGAGGGGATCTTACTGCCCAAGACGTCCACCCAGTGCTCCTTAGGGGTAACGACCCACCCTATCTAAGAACTAGGGGGCCGCCTTGCTCGGCTAGAATCACAACATTCACAATACACCAGAGAATTGCGGAAGCATTAATAGGAAACCAGAGTGCAATATATATAACGTTATATATATTTACATGAGTACAAAGGCCGTAGTCTAAGTATTTATACATAGCGTAGGCTATATAGTACTACAACTAACAACTCATCTCTCTCACAACTCTGCTTGCTAGTACTCACATTTAGAAACTCTATAGACGACGGGGGTGCCTCTGCTCGGGTAGTCCTATCAGCTGACGTATCGTCCTACAGCAACTGGTCGTTATGTTGCACCATCTCCTGTGAATGGTTATTTAAATAATCGTTAGTCACAGAGCTAAGTGGAAACAAATCTCCTTCCCGGATCCATATCCTGGGGACGAGCTTACGCACCCAACAAAAGTAGATAGTCGAAGCATGAGAGAGTTAGTACAACATTTCATTAATAAGCTAGGAGCAACCAAAAAGAGGCGCAACACGATATAACTAGATTAGCAGTAGTAATATATGTCAGTTATAATTTAGGCTCCACTAGCGCAGCAGCATAGCAGGTATTCACAACCCGTGCAAACATCGCAGATATTTATAGCCGCGTACATATCGCAGGGATTCACAGCAGTGCATAACACATCGCAGGAATTCACAGCCGCGAATAACGCATCACAGGTATTCACAGCTGCGCATAACACATCACAGACATTCACAGCCACGCATAACACATCGCAGGCATTCACTGCCGCGCATCACACAATCCTATGTCTACATAATATGGACCGCTTCTGTTCCAGCAGGATAGCGAGCCCCGTGGGCCTCATTGATGTGGTTGTCGGTGATAGTGGCCAGTCCTACCACTTCTGGGGGTGGTTGTACCGCACAGCCCAGGCCCTAACGTACATCCCCGTGTACTCTTTGATGTGAGCATCATCCAGCGATTCAACATTTTGACTGACCAGTGGAGGAAAACCCAATGGTGAAAGATAATGGTCGGTCACCCGTGGTACACATTTCCCCTGTCGCCTTGAGTCGTCGACCTTCCCGCACCGGTACGAATGGTCTGCTGAAGGGACTGACCCGCCACAATTCACCGTAAGTAATTCACAAGCAATCAATCAAATCATCATGCTAATACGCACCGGGTCTACGACGACTTGCCCTACTATACGTTAACGGCCTTCAGGCTGCAACACTCAGCTCAACTTTCGACAAGGAGCGTGGGAGCACTTTATTTGAGGCTAAACCTGGAGGAACACCTCAACTCTGGTTATCCCCAACTAAGGCTCAACCTTAACAAACAATTACTCGTCAAAGCAGGACTAGTACGAGACTGGAGTAGTACTGAATTGAAAGTACTGAATTGAACTTGACCAGTACGAGACTGGAGTAGTACTGAATTAAAGGTACTGAACTGAAATGAACTTGACCAGTACGAGACTAGAGTAGTACTGAATTGAAAGTACTGAATTGAACTTGACCAGTACGAGACTGGAGTAGTACTGAATTAAAGGTACTGAACTGAAATGAACTTGACCAGTACGAGACTGGAGTAGTATTGAATTGAAAGTATTGAACTGAAATAAATAAAGGAACTGTACCAGTGCAAGACTAGAATAGTAGTCCAATCACTCCATTCAGGAGGCTTGAGTTCTATCTCCGTTCTCAGGAGGTATTTTCAGTTCCTTCTCCGTTCTCAGGAGGTGTATTCAGACTTTTTTAAAAAAATTTTAAGATTTCCTTAGATTACACTCATTATTAAGATCCAATAACAATTCAGTTGCACCCTTTTTAATCACGGCTTAATCGGATCAGGAGAAGTTTATCACGAGTTATATTTTTATTATTCATTCGAGAAAAAATGTCAATTCGATTTCTTGCGTCGGATCGAATCCGAGAATCTCGTCAAAGAGCACATTCTTCCTCGAATTTCAACCTCGAAAATCGTTCCCAACACATGAGGGAAATTCTTTACCTGAAACGAGATTGGGGAATATATTACTCGAAGCTTATACTTTCATCTTCCGAGTCTACTAAAAATGTCTGAGAGTTATTTTAAAAACGAGGCGCTCAGTGGTTTTGCAAAAACCTCGAAATACTCAGTGTTGGAAATCTTTCCTCGATAACTCTCATTGATTACTCAATTTGAACTTAATATTCTATATATAAAGTGGTCGCGTGCTTCGATTTTCATTTTCGAAGAATTTGAGCGCATAAATTTCCGAGCGCGACCCTATGCTCCAAGAAATGGGAAAATCTTCAATTTTTACCCCAAGGTTCCCAAATTTTAATACAACCTTTAAGAGGGCCTAAAAAGAGCATAGTAATGTTTTCAAAATTTTCCGAGCTATTTTGGGCCTCTAAATTTGCCAAATAATTCTTATTTAAGCTTTTTAAAATACCAAATCAATTCCAAAAATTCCCAAATTTTTATGTAGATTGCTCCATTAATGGGAACAACTTTCCGGCTCAAAATCTTTTTCCTAGTAGCCTAGATTAGTCTCCAGAAAATAAATACCAATTTTAATTATAATATTATAAACTTTATAAATATTATAATAATTATAATATATATTATTATTATTATTATTATATTTTTATCATCTCCCCCACCCCCGATGCCTGTACAGGAACAGACCACTGCGGGTCATCTCCGCCGCCGGCCGGCCGCCGGCCGGCCTTGACTCCGCCCCCGGCCGACTGCCCGGGGGTGGGCGCTCCCTCCGGCTGGTGGTCCGGCGGCCTGCCACCGTCGGACACCGCCGGAGCTGTATTTTTTTTCGAACGGAGGGGAGGGCGGTGACGGCAGCGGCGCTCCAGCCACCGGAGCTCGCATGTAACTCGTCCAGAAGATAGGGAGGAAGGAGAGGGGAAGATTTCCACTTTATTTGGGGGGTCTCCGCGAGCTCTCAACGAAGTTGCCATGAGAGGTGGTGGAAGGTGGCAGAGCTCGGCTATTCATTTTTCTGTGAGGTGGAGCTCCGGCAGAGGCATGGTGGTGGCTCGTTTTGAGCTGGGAAGAGGGGCAAGTTCATCCAGAGGGGTAGGGGTCCTTATATAGAGTGAGGAAAGAGAGCCCCTTACTCTTCTTCTTGATTAAGCAAATCAAGAGAGTGAGTTTGGCCAACCCTTATAGGGTTAACTCCCCAGCTGTATGGGGCACATGTCAGCGTACTAATGGTTGGTTGTACTACCTAAGGGCCTAGACTAGGCTATTAGGCATGTGGGGAATTTGTTCTTAGCCAATAGAAAGAGAGGGAGAGAGGGAGGTGGAGTTCTTTGATTGGTCTCTCTTCTCTTATTTAGGGTTATAGTGGCTGCTGTCAGCCATCTATTGGAGAGGGTACAACCATGTGTCTCCATCTTGGAGGTTTGGAAGAGAGAGAGAGAGAAGGAGAGGGGAGTGGAGGGAAAATATTGGTGGGCCTCCATTTGGGCCCATTCCTCTTATTTTCTAATTGATTTGAGGGCCCAAGGAATGAGGGGGAGTAAGGCCATACTCATCCATGGAGAGGAGATGTGCTCCTCAGGAAAAATTAAAAAAAATGGAGAAAGAGGAGGGTTTGACCAAGTCAACCATGGGGTGGGTCCCCCATGTGGGTCAAAGTAAAAGTGAGTCCAAGTCATCGGGATCGGGTCAAAGTTGGAGTGTCATGTCACAATTGGTGTGCGCACGCTTTTTAGTGCACAGTTGTGCTTGATTTGACCATGGGTTGACCACTTGTCGTCAAAATTTTCTGAGACCACTTCTATTGACTTTATATTGACCACATGAGTCCAACGCCACTGATTGGAGTTGAATCGCAGTCCGTTTGGAAAAAGTCTAAAATCTGTGCGTCGCGTCGCGCTAAAACGGTCAAAATGTTTATATTCGTCGTTAGACATCGGATTGCGACGCGATGAGTTCTGATGCGCTCGTATGGGTCATACGAGGCCACATGAACTGACAGAATTCAAATTGGAGTTCTCTAGGCTGATATTCAAAATCTTGCTCTCGTGACGTTTTACGAGAAGCGGTCACATCGACCATATGACCTCAGGGTCTAACGGAACGAGTTCCAACGCGCTCGTATTGACTATACGAGGCCACAGGAACTGACAGAACTCAAATCAGAGTTCTCTAGCTCCATTTTCAGCCTAGGGTTACCTCTACTGGGTCACGGGTAGGGGTTCAGGTCACTTTTATTGGGCCCACTAGGGTTCCAGTGGCCCAATAAAAGTCGGGATGTTACAATCCAATAAAAATAAAAAGATTTTTGTCCATGAAAATTTGCTTAAAGTAGGTGGAAAAGTAACATACCTGGGGAAAGAGCTCTGGGTGTTTTTTTTCGGACGAGTGCTTCAGGTTCCCTTGTACATTCGTCTCATCCGTAATTCGACCACAAAATCTTGACCATCGAAATGGTCTTGTTGCGCGGATCCTTTACTTTATAATCTACTGTGCTGACCGGTTCAAGCTGGACGGACCTATCTGACTGCAAATATACTGGCGGTGTAGGAAGGTGTTGTTCTGGTTGTCGGTGGACTCGCCTCAAGGAATAGACATGAAACACATCATAGAGATTTCCCAATTCTGGGGGCAGGGCTTATTGATAGGAAACAGGTCCAACACGCTCTATCACCTGATAGGGGCCCAAATAGCGGGGATTTAGTTTCTTTTGCTTCCTTAACCGAGAGACAACATACATGAGCTTTATTTTCAGAAATACCATTTCTCCCATGCTAAACTCCACCGATCGGTGCCGCGCATCATAATATTTGGCCTGCCAGCTCTGCGCTCCCCGCATTCGCTCCTGGATTAGCCGTATCACTGACATAGTATCATCAATATATGCCACTCCTAAGGCTTCTGGGTCCTCATCTTGAGCTTAAGTCAATGGAGTTCGGCAATGCCTTCCATACAAAGCCTCGTGTGGTGTCATCGTAATGCTGGTCTGATAGCTATTATTATAAGAAAACTCAACTAAAGGCAACAGTTGTTCTCATGACTTGTTGTGCTCTACTATACAAAGTCGCAGTAGATCCTTCATCGTCCGGTCCGTCCTTTTTGTCTGTCCATCTGTCTGGGGGTGGAATGCGGTGCTAAAGGTCAACTTGGTCCCCAAGTATGCATGCACCTGCCTCCACTCCTTGGATGTGAATCTTCCATCACGATCCGACACTATGGACTTTGACCCCCTTGGAACCGGACTACCTGCTTTATGAATAATCTGGCCAAAATGTCAACTCCGACGCCCTGTCGGTTGGAATGAACCACGATATCTTGGTGAGTCGATCCATAATAACCCATAAAGAGTCGTTTCTAACACAGGATCGAGGTAAGCCATGGACAAAGTTCATGGAAATATCCTCAAATTTCCATTATGGTATCGGTAGGGGCTGCAACAGACCTTCTGGATTACGACATTCAACTTTAACCCTTTGACAGGTCTGACACTGGGCTACAAAGTAAGTGAATTCTATTTTCATTCTGAACCAGAAAATGGTCTTGCACAAATCAACATACATCTTAACCAAACCAGGGTGAATAGAGTGCCTCGACAGGTGCGCTTCTCGAAGAATCTCATCTCGGATTCCTTCGATAGAGGAAATAAACATGCAGTGCCTGAACTGCAAGATTCCATCTTGCAAGTTGAACTCCTCTTGTGCTCCATCTTATTAGGGACTGGATGATCGGGACCACTTCCGGATCGACCTTTTGTGCTTCTCGTATTCGATCCCAGATGTCGCACTGAATTTCTATCCAATATAGTTGTGTCTGGCACTCTTTCGAGTCCCTACGAGTAACAAGAGTAATCTCCAAGTCTATCAAAGACTGAAACCATTCCCTTGGAATCTGCTTCATCCAGCTCCCAGCTATCGAGGGTTGGCGGCTCAACGCATCAACAATTTTATTAACCTCCTCGGGGTGGTACTCGAGAGCGAAATCATAATGACTTAAAAGAAATTCCAACCATCGGCACTGCCGGAGGTTCATCTCTCTCTAAGTAAAGATGCATTTGTGACTCTTATGATCGGAGAAGGTCTCACATCTTACTCCGTACAAGTAATGTCTCCAGATCTTGAGTGGTGAAAACAACGACGCCCAACTCTAGATCGTGGGTAGCGTAATTCAGCACGTGCGGCTTTGGCTGGCACGACGTGCATGCTGCTACCTTGTCATGCTGCATCAGAACAACTCCCAATCTTTTCAGGGAGGCATTAGTATATATTTGGAATCCTCCGATTCTCGAGGGGATCGTAATGATTGGGGCAGAAGTTAGCCACTTTGAATGCAGTCTCACATTTTGGCGTCCATCGAAATGCAACATCCTTTCTCGTAAAAGCTGTAAAGGGTAACACAATCTTGAAAATTTTCCACAAATTTCCAGTAATACCCGGGAAGACACAAGAGATTTTGTATGTTTGTTGTTGTCTTAAGTGGCGGACAGCTTTGAACTGCCTGGATTTTGGCTTGATCTACCCCCACTCCATTCTTGTTGATGGTATGACCCAAAAAATCCGACCTTTTCTAATTCACACTTGCTGAATTTGGAGAAGAGAGAGTGCTCACGAAGCTTAAGTAACACCATCAGTAGGTGTCTAGAATGGCCTGCCCTGGTCTTCTAGTAGATCAAGATGTCATCGATAACGACGATCATAAAAGGTCTAGAAAGGATTCAAACACCTTATTTATTAGAGTCATAAAGGCAGAGGGTGCTTCAGTGAGCAAAAAAGGCATTTCCATAAACTCGTACATGCAGTCTTGGGGATATCATCCTCCCGGATCCGAAGCTGATAGCAACCGGATCGTAGGTCCATCTTGGAGAATACGGATGCACCTTGCAATTGATCGAACAATTCATCAATCCTCAGAAGTGGATATTTATTATGTATTGTCGTTTGTTTAGTTCCCCGTAATCTATGCACAAGCGCAGTGTCCCGTCTTTCCTTTTTACCAATAATATAGGGGTTCCCCAGGGCTAGGAACTTGGGCGGACGAATCCAGCATCTATTAGTTCTTGAAGTTGGGTCTTTAATTTAGCCAATTCCTTAGGGGCCATTCGGTAGGGTGCTCAATTCGAGGGTCAACCTCTCGCTGTGGTGGCAAACCTGGGAGGTGCTCGGGGTAAACCAGAAAATTTGCACCACCAAAACTTTGGTGAACACTTGGACTTGATTCTTCATTTTGAAGTAGATGAGGAGTATATACATATCATATTACAAAACATGCATCCGATGTAGGCATACATATATAGTATATAACATAGGTATCAATATCTTGACCATCAAAATGGTCTTGTTGCGCGAGTCCTTTACTTTATAATCTATTGTGCTGACTGGTCCAAGCTGGACGGACCTATCTAACCGCAAATGTATTTGCTGTGTAGGAAGGTGTTGTTCTGGTTGTCGGTGGACTCGCCTCAAGGAATAGACATGAAACACATCATAGAGATTTCCCAATTCTGGGGGCGGGGCTTATCGATAGGAAACAGGTCCACGCTCTATCACCTGATAGGGGCCCTAATAGCGGGGATTTAGTTTCTTTTGCTTCCTTAACCGAGAGACAACATGCATGAGCTTTATTTTCAGAAATACCATTTCTCCCATGCTAAACTCCACCGATCGGTGCCACACATCATAATATTTGGCCTGCCAGCTCTGCGCTCCCCGCATTCGCTCCTAGATTAGCCGTATCACTGACATAGTATCATCAAAATATGCCACTCCTAAGGCTTCTGGGTCCTCATCTTGAGCTTAAGTCAATGGAGTTCGGCAACGCCTTCCATACAAAACCTCGTGCGGTGTCATCGTAATGCTGGTCTGATAGCTATTATTATAAGAAAACTCGACTAAAAGTAACAGTTGTGCTCTACTATACAAAGTCGCAGTAGATCCTCCATCGTCCGGTCCGTCCTTTTTGTCTGTCCATCTGTCTGGTGGTAGAATGCGGTGCTAAAGGTCAACTTGGTCCCCAAGTATGCATGCACCCACCTCCACTCCTTGGATGTGAATCTTCCATCACGATCCGACACTATGGACTTCGACCCCCTTGGAACCGGACTACCTGCTTTATGAATAATCTGGCCAAAATGTCAACTCTAACGCCCTGTCGGTTGGAATGAAACGCGCTATCTTGGTAAGTCGATCCATAATAACCCATAAAGAGTCGTTTCTAACAAAGGATCGAGGTAAGCCGTGGACAAAGTTCATGGAAATATCCTCAAATTTCCATTCTGGTATCGGTAGGGGCTGCAATAGGCCTTTTGGATTACGACATTCAACTTTAACCCTTTGACAGGTCTGGCACTGGGCTACGAAGTAAGTGAATTCTATTTTCATTCTGAACCAGAAAATGGTCCTGCACAAATCAACATACATCTTAACCAAACCAGGGTGAATAGAACTCCTCGATAGGTGCTCTTCTCGAAGAATATCATCTCAGATTCCTTTGATAGATGAAATAAACATGTAGTGCCTGAACTGCAAGATTCCATATTGCAAGTTGAACTCCTCTTGTGCTCCATCTTATTAGGGACTGGATGATCAGGACAACTTCAGGATCGACCTTTTGGGCTTCTCGTATTCGATCCCAGATGTCGCACTGAATTTTATCCAATATAGTTGTATCTGGTACTCTTTCGAGTCCCTACAAGTAACAAGAGTAATCTCCAAGTCTATCAAAGACTGAAACCATTCCCTTGGAATCTGCTTCATCCAGCTCCCAACAATCGAGGGTTGGCGGCTCAACGCATCAACAATTTTATTAACCTCCTCGGGGTGGTACTCGAGAGCGAAATCATAATGACTTAAAAGAAATTCCAACCATCAGCACTACCGGAGGTTCATCTCTCTCTAAGTAAAGATGCATTTGTGACCCTTATGATCGGAGAAGGTCTCACATCTTACTCCGTACAAGAAATGTCTCCAGATCTTGAGGGCGAAAACAACGACGCCCAACTCTAGATCGTGGGTAGCGTAATTCAGCACGTGCGGCTTTGGCTTGTATGACGTGCATGCTGCTACCTTGTCATGCTGCATCAGAACAACTCCCAATATTTTCAAGGAGGCATTATTATATATTTGGAATTCTCCGATTCTCGAGGGGATCGTAATGATTGGGGCAGAAGTTAGCCACTTTGAACGCAGTCTCTCATTTTGGCGTCCATCGAAATGCAACATCCTTTCTCATAAAAGCTATAAGGGGTAACACAATCTTGAAAATTTTCCACAAATTTCCAGTAATACACGGCAAGACACAAGAGATTTCATATGTCTGTTGTTGTCTTAAGTGGCGGCCAGCTTTTAACTGCCTGGATTTTGGTTTGATCTACCACAACTCCATTCTTGTTGATGGTATGACCCAAAAAATCCGACCTCTTCTAATTCACACTTGCTGAATTTGGCGAAAAGAGAGTGCTCACGAAGCTTAAGTAACACCGTCAGTAGGTGTCTAGAATGGCTTCACTGGTCTTCTAGTAGATCAATATGTCATCGACAATGACGATCTTAAAAGGTCTAGAAAGGATTCAAACACCTTATTTATTAGAGTCATAAAGGCAGAGGGTGCTTCAGTGAGCCAAAAAGTCATTTCCATAAACTCGTACATGCAGTCTTGGGGATATCATCCTCCCGGATCTGAAGCCGATAACAACCAGATCGTAGGTCCATCTTGGAGAATACGGATGCACCTTGCAATTGATCGAACAATTCATCAATCCTTAGAAGTGGATATTTATTATGTATTGTAGTTTGTTTAGTTCCCCGTAATCTATGCACAAGCGCAGTGTCCCGTCTTTCCTTTTTACTAATAATATAGGGGTTCCCCAGGGCTACGAACTTGGGCGGACTAATCCAGCATCTATTAGTTCTTGAAGTTGGATCTTTAATTTAGCCAATTCCTTAGGGGCCATTCGGTAGGATGCTCGGGACACTGGTCGAGCTCCGGACACAAACTCAATTCGAGGGTCAACCTCTCGCTGTGGTGGAAAACCTGGGAGGTGCTCAGGGTAAACATCCGGAAAATTTTGCACCACCAGAACTTTGGTGAGCACTTGGACTTGATTCTACATTTTGAAGTAGATGAGGAGTATATACATATCATATAACAAAACATGCATCCGATGTCAGCATACATATATAGTATATAACATAGGTATCAATATCTGACGTAACTCTAGCGTCTAAGATATATACCTATCATTACATCGGGGTCGGTCCTTGCCGAAGGTCCAATGCATAAGCTTCCAAGGGCACTGCTCGGTCCTGCTGACCTTTCCTGCCAGCTCTACCCCTTCAGCCTCTTTAGCCCTGCCCACGCGCCACATGTCCTCCTTGAGATGTTCCTAATCCTGGCCTTCCTACCTCCTGCAGGCGAAAAACTCTCATATGTCTCGACTGCTGGCACAGAAAGTGGTTCCCTGCATGGGGAACGTATCGTCATATTACTGGCGTGAGTTGTGGTACTGGAGCTGTCCTGGGCTCCTACTGCGGTGTTGGTGGTGCTAGTGGGCTCTATAAGGCTTCTTATGCTGCCTCTATCTGCGTTCTCTTTCTTGTTGGTGGGGAGAGGATCCTCTATCTCGTCCTTGACCTCTGGGGACTTCGTCTTGTCCCCTATACTACTAGGCCACCATCCTCTGGTCTAACTCCAATGCAACAATATGAGTTGCTATAGTCTGGAAGATGGACTGAGAGATCATGATCAAGACCTGTCTCAAGTCACCTCGCAAGCCTCATAGAAGCGTGCAGCTCTATCTCTATCCGTGGCTGCTACGTTCCCAACAAAGCGTGCCAGGTGGTTAAACTTTCTCTCATAGTCTGGCATCATCTGGTCACCCTGACGAATGTGCAAGAACCTCTCCTACGTGCAGCTCGGTCGGCGTCCAAGATGAAGTGCTCTAAAAAAAGCCTCTGAAACCCCCCCCCCCCAAAGGATAGTGCTCAATGGTCATCCTCTGAACGTTGAGTGGCTGGTCGCTCTTCACCAGTCACTAGCATATCCCTCTAATAAGGTCACAATTAGTGACACTACAGCTACTGCCGGGCACATCATTCCTACCAACAGCTCCTCTACGCGCTCAACCCACTCTTCTGTCTGTATGACAGTATCTGTGCTTCTGAAGGTGGGAGGCATTTGCCCCTAAAAGGTCGTCAGTAGGTCAGTGAGTACCACTAACTACTGTTGTGGTTGTGCCAAAGCTGTTTGGATGGTCGCCAGGATAGCTGTCAATGTTTGCCCCTATGTTGGTGTCGGCAAACGGTACAGCTGGTTTGGAGGTGGGGTGGCAAGGACATATCCTCTGGAGAAGGATCTCTCGTTACTAGACTCTGCTATGTCTCGAGTAGTAATAAGAAACAAGTGTCAGAATTTTGCAAAAATTGGGAAAATTTGCAAAAGACTAACAAAGCGGAAACAAAGTGTACGGGCGTGCTATTACACAGTCTAGAATCCCTAAGCCTCTACACTAGGGTCTACCAGGCTTCCGCTGTATGGTTCGCCCCGAACCAAAGAACGAAGTGAGGGATGGAGGGATCCTGAGACTTCTCCACAAGTACAGATCATGATGGCTCTGATACCATTTGTAGGATCCCCCCAACCTTTACACGGGTCGGGCCGGAGGGGATCTTACTGCCCAAGATGTCCACCCAGTGTTCCTTAGGGGTAACGACCCACCTTATCTAAGCACTAGGGGCCCGCCTTGCTTGGCTAGAATCACAACATTCACAATACACCGGAGAATTGCGGAAGCATTAACAGGAAACCATAGTACAATATATATAATGTTATATATATTTACATGAGTACAAAGGTCGTATTCTAAGTATTTATACATAGAGCCCGTAGGCTATACAGTACTACAACCAACAACTCATCCCTCTCACAACTCTGCTTGCTAGTACTCACATCTCGAAACTCTAGAGACGACGGGGGTGCCTCTGCTCGGGTAGTCCTATCAGCTGACGTATCATCCTGCAGTAATTGGTCGTTACGGTGCACCATCTCCTGTGAATGATTATTTAAATAACCGTTAGTCACAAAGCTAAGTTGAAACAAATCTCATCCCCGGATCCATATCCTGGGGACGAGCTTATGCACCCAACAAAAGTAGATAGCCAAAGCATGAAAGAGTTAGTACAACATTTCATGAATAAGGTAGGAGCAACCAAAAAGTGGTGCAACATGATATAACTAGACTAACAACAGTAATATACGTCAGTGATAATTTAGAATCCACTAGCGCAGCAGCATAACAGGTATTCACAACCCGTGCAAACATCACAGACATTCATAGCCGCGTACATATCGTAGGAATTCACAGCAGTATATAACACATCGCAGGCATTCACAGCCTCAAATAACACATCACAGACATTCACAGCCGCACATAACACATCCCAGGCATTCACACCTGCGCATAACACATCGCAGGCATTCACAACCGCGCATCACACAATCCTATGTCGATATAGTATGGACCGCTTCTGTTCCAGCAGGGTAGCGAGCCCCGCGGGCCTCGCCGATGTGGCCTTTGGTGACAGCGGCTAGTCCTGCCACTTCTGGGGGTGGTCGTACCGCATAGCCGTTGCCGGGGAGGTGCAACAGATTTCACCCCCATGCTTAGTTCTTTGCTAGTCCCTAGCAAAGGTAAATCATTGTAAATCATGATATGACAAAGATTTATGACAATATAATTTCATTTCTGTCTACTCTTCATTATAAGTTAACCAAAATAGCTTCAAGTAATTCTCATTAACTGATGCTAGACTTGCTAGCCCATAAGAATTCAACTTTCATAATTCTATCAGATAGATATAAGATAAGGCTCAATTAAGAATTCAAGTGTTATATGTGATGCCCTTAACAAATTGTCTACATCCCTTACAATTCATTTTCGATAAACTTCGTCACCAATAGGATAGATCAAGAGTAGTCTAAGGCTTTGATATGACCTCTACATGAGTTTGGTAGAAACCGATGCCAAATAAAAACGACTTGATGAATTTTGGAGAGGTGGGTAGCCAATGATTCTAATTAACTTAGTAGCTTGCCAACTTATGGGGTTTAACTTTCAACAATTTTTTTCTTTCTTTTGATATTTGCACAGTTGGGATCATTCCAAGTAAGCCGGAGCTAACTTAGGCCACATATCACTATGCTATATATATATCTTTTTTTTTTTGATCATAGTTGGGATCATTCCAAGTAAGCCGGAGCTAACTTAGGCCACATATCACTATGATATACACAATTTGTTTTAAACATCCATAAGTGGTCAGTCTACTAGCTAAGGAACATAGGGAAATGAATAATCAAGTCTTTAGGCTCAAAAGTAATATGTGATGGCCACAAAGGTAAGGATTTACGTAGAAGCAAGGTTAACTACGTACGCTCAATATATTGGCGACTATCATTGAATTAGAACATACTCGATCTAATCTCATTAGGATCCGAAGTTAATTAAATAAGTTAAAAGGGTGTAAACATTTTTAAGAACTATAGTGCATGAATGTGAGATAGATTTCTTAATCGAGCTTTAACCAATCAATCTAATTACAATTTAATAGTCTGACTCATAGGACTGACTCGTCTAAACTTACAATTAATTTGAAAAACTTGAATAAATTTATTAATAATAATAAAAAAAAATGAAGAGCAAGCAGGTCTAAAATATACCCCATAAAAGCTTTGTCAAGCAAGGTATAGAAGGGACATGCCCCCATACTTTAACCTTTACTAGTCCCTAGTAAAGCAGTTGTAGCAAATATAATAGTCTTGTATGCGATTGCGAACTTCATAAATCATAAGAGTGGAATAAAAAGACAGTTTCACATGTGCGTCGCCAGCATATAAATATGTGTGAAGTGGAACATAAAAGTATAAGATATGAACGAAATATCCCACGAAGTAGCAAGTTATAATAAAGAGTGTGCATTAAAACAGTGAAGGTATTGAGTAACAGGTATAGCTTCACGGCATGAAAACATATAGCAATAATTCATGAAAACAACATTTCAGAAAACGGAAAAAAAAATACAGCTAGGGAAGTGATCAACCACAGTACAACAAGTAACATTTTCAAAGATTAGAGGTAGAAAATAAATAACCAAGTACTATGTAAACGGTACTTATCATTCAGTGATTAGCATGCAGTTCAACAAGTTCAGCAGTAATAGAACAAAGTAGTCATGTAGGAAAACCGATAACGAGCGTCCAAGGAGTCAATCAATCTCCACAATTTTGACAAAAGCAATATGTAAATAAAATAAAGTATTGTACTAACACTGAAATGGTTCACCATAGAGATTTCCCAAAAAAAAAACAAAACAGTCATTTCAGTAGTAAAAGTGCAAAGTAAATTTCCCAGATCTGAGTAGTGGAGTGTCAACCATCCTCCTCATCGTCGTCAGCGTCATCGACCTCGTCCGAGTCGTCATCGTCCAAAAATTCCTTCATTTCGTCGTCTTCGCCGGATGCAAAGGCTGCATCCTCCTCGACCGCTTCTGTTTCATCATGTGGATTTGGCGAGGATGTCGCCTCATTTCCCTTAGAAGTAGAGGGATTGTTGTCATACCAAGCAGGATTCACATCGTGGACTGCTATCTTGTCCTCAGGTACATTCAAATGGCGGAGAATGGCTACTTGATTGTGATGTAAAATGTTTAAATGCGAGGCTATATCACGATGTTGTTGGCGCTGATATTTGGCGGTGCCTTGCAAATATTTAAGGATGATCGGCCAATCCGGGGGATTTGGGGAAAGTGGTGGTGGAATTGGAGGTTGGGTGGTTTTGCTCGAAGATACGGTAGGGCGTTGTTTCGGAGCGGATTTGGGAAGTGGCTCCTCGGAAGATACTTTAATATAGGAGGAAATCACAGAAAACGTGATTGGCCGGCCTACAATGGTGGTAGTGTCCGTGTCGGCGAGAGATACCCCGGCAACGGCGCCAAAAACTTGATGGGCGCAAAATAGAGCTTGAAAACGCAAGTATACGTGCCGTACAAGTAATACAAAGTGAGTGAGATCGTTCCCACGGAGAAGTGATGAGTTTAGCGCTTACAATTACTAGTTACACCGTTTCTATGAATCCAAGTAAAACGATTAATTGATTTTTCTGAAAATAGATTAGAACTTTTAGATAAATATTAAAACTAATTTAACTAGATCTTAAAGTAATTTCTTAGCAATTAGAGAAAATAGCCTTGCATTTCTGATTTCATATGTGTAACATGATGGTGATCAAATAAATATTTCATTTGGTTGAACTTTGGATTATCTTGCGATGATTTTTAAAGAAGAAACCTTTATCTCTCGATACAAGGAGTCTTAATATCTACGCACCCCTAGTTATCTCTAACTTAGGAAAAACGAAAATATTATGAAGTGCAAGGATCAAATTCGCAAGCATAAAAAGGAAATCTCTTTCACTTTTCAAAACTCAATAGATCTTGTGATGCACGCACGTTTCTCCTCTCTCGACTCTTGAAACGCCGTAAAAATAAAGAAATGTTGGTTAATGATTCACATTGCTCATCTCTCGATTCTCGCACTGCGATAAACTAGCCCTTAAATTAACGTTACGCCGCTCTTCTCTCGATTCTCGCGGCGCAATATAATAAAAAGACATGATCCAACAATTTCACCATAAAAATCACAAGATCTATAAAGATAATCACAAAACAAACCCAAAATCAAATATGTTCATCATCAAAATACACATACTACTCCCATCATGCAAGACTAGAGAGTTTTAGTTCATGACTGCGGGGAAATAACACAAAACTGAAGAGATCTTACTAAACATTTCGAAAGAAATGCGAATCTTCCCTTCTCCAGTGATGTGGAAGCGTTTCCTTCAGCCCGAACGCCAAGACTGGACTGGTTCTTCTTCTCGACCGAATTCCTCTCCCTGTAGTTTTTCTTCTCTAATCGCTCCCCAAGAATGGAATAAAATCCCCCCTTTATGGCTGAAATTTTCCTCTTTTAAACTTTCCCTCTCTTTCTCCTAGTGGGCCCCACATCCAGTCATTTTAAAATGCTGAATGGATGCTTTAAAATAGGTTGTAACTGTCCAAAACTTGGCATTTTCGGATTTGAATTTCCTGTAACTGCCAAAATGTTGTGAATATGTTGCAACATTTCTGGTGCTGTTTTTTTCTTCTGCATAGTTTGACCTGCCAGCATTTGTTGAGAATATGTTGCAACACATTTTCCCAGATTTTTCACAATACTTAGTCTTCAATCCTTGACTCAAATTCTCCCCGAATCCTATCATAAAAACATATAAACAATGAGAGTACAAACATTGTGACTCCAAATCATGCGGTAATTGGATTTATCTACTTTTCATGTAAAAATATCACATAACAAGGCTAAAAATGGTTAAAATAGAGATGAAGATAACTTCTTTTTGCGAAGTTATCAATAGCCCAGGCCCTAACGTACATCCCCGTGTAGTCTTGGATGTGAGCGACATCCAGCGATTCAACATTTTGACCGACCAGTGGAGGAAAACCCAACGGGAAAGATAATGGTCTGTCATCCGTGGTACCCATCTCCCCTATCGCCTTGAGTCGTCGACCTTCCCGCATCGGTACGAACGGTCTGCGGAAGGGACTGACCCGCCATAATTCACCGTAAACAATTCACAAGTAATCAATTAAATCATCATGCTAATACACACCGGGTCTGCGGCGGTTTGCCCTACTATACGTTAACATTCAGGCAGCAACGCTCAGCTTAACTTTTGACAAGGAGCGTGGGAGCACTTTATTTGAGGCTAAACCTGGATGAACACCTCAACTCTGGTTATCCCCAACTAAGGCTCAACCTTAACAAACAACTACTCGTCAAAGAAGGACTCATGCTTATAATAGTAAATTGCAATAACGAGAATGTAGTAATTTAAGATGCTGATAATAAACGCTGCCTAATGAGATGAGACCAGTACGAAATTGGAGTAGTATTGAAATGGAAGTACTGAACTGTTATGAACTTGACCAGTACGAGATTGGAGTAATACTGAATTGAACTTGACCAGTACGAGACTGGAGTAGTACTAAATTAAAGGTACTGAACTGAAATGAACTTGACCAGTACGAGACTGGAGTATTACTGAATTAAAGGTACTGAACTAAAATGAACTTGACCAGTACGAGACTGGAGTAGTATTGAATTGAAAGTACTGAACTGAAATAAATAAAAGAACTGGACCAGTGCAAGATTGGAATAATCATAAAGAAAATGGTTAGTAGTCCAACCACTACATTCAGGAGGCTTCAGTTCCATCTCCATTCTCAGGATATATTTTTAGTTCCTTATCCGTTCTCAGGAGGTGTATTCAGTCTTTTTTTTTAATTTTCAAGATTTCCTTGGGTTACACCCATTATTAAGATCCGAAACAATTCAGTTGCACCCTTTTTAATCACGGCTTAATCGGATTAGAAGAAACTTATTACGAGTTATATTTTTATTATTCATCCGAGAATAAATGTCAATTCGATTTCTTGCGTCAGATCGAATCCGAGAATCTCATTAAAGAGCACATTCTTCCTCGAATTTCAACCTCGAAAATCGTTCCCAACACATGAGAGAAATTCTTCACCCGAAACGAGATTGGGGAATATATTACTTGAAGCTCATACTTTTATCTTCCGAGTCTACTAAAAATGTCTGAGAGTTATTTTAAAAACGAGGAGCTCAGTGGTTTTGCAAAAATCTCGAAATACTCAATGTTGGAAATCTTTCCTCGAAAACTCTCATCGATTTCTCAATTTGAACTTAATATTCAATTTATAAAGTGGTCGTGTGCTTCGATTTTTCATATTCGAAGAATTTGAGCGCATGAATTTCTGAGCGCAACCCTAGGCTTCAAGAAATTGGAAAATCTTCAATTTTTACCCCAAGGTTCCCAAACTTTAATACAACTTTTAAGATGGCTTAAAAAGAGCCTAGTAATTTTTTCAAAAATTTTCGAGCTATTTTGGGCCTCTAAATTTGCCAAATAATTCTTATTTGAGCTTTTAAAAATACCAAATCAATTCCAAAAATTCCCAAAAGTTTTGTGTAGATTACTCTCATTAACGGGAACAACTTTCATGCTCAAAATCTTTTTCCTAGGGGCTTAATTAGTCTCAAGAAAATAAATACTAATTTTAATTACAATATTATAATATTTATAAATATTATAATAATTATAATATAGTTTATTATTATTGTTATTATATTTGTATCATCTCCCCCCACCCCCGATGCCTGTACAGGAATAGACCACTGCGGGTCATCTCCGCTGCCGGTCGGCCGCCGGCCGGCAGTGACTCCGCCCCCGGCCGACTGCCCGGAGGTGGGCGCCTCTGGCAGCCTGCCATCGCCGGACACCATCAGAGCTGTATGTTTTTTTGAACGGAGGGGAGGGGGTGATGGCAGCGGCTCTCCGGCCGCCGGAGCTCGCATGCAACCCGTCCAAAAGATAGGGAGGAATGAGAGGGGAAGGTTTCCACCTTGTATGGGGGTCTATGCGAGCTCTCAGCGAAGTTGCCATGAGAGGTGGTGGAAGGTGGCGGAGCTCGGCTTTTCATTTTTCGGTGAGGTGGAGCTCCGGAAGAGGCATGGTGGTGGCTCGTTTTGAGCTGGGAAGAGGGGAAAGTTCATCGAGAGGGGTAGGGGGTCCTTATATAGAGTGAGGAGAGAGAGCCCCCTTACTCTTCTTCTTGATTAAGCAAATCAAGAGGGTGAGTTTGGCCAACCCTTGTAGGGTTAACTCCCCACCTGTATTGGGCACATGTCAGCCTACTAATGGTTGGTTGTACTACCTAAGGGCCTAGACTAGGCTATTAGGCATGTGGGGAGTTTGGTCTTAGCCAATAGAAAGAGAGGGAGAGAGGGAGGTGGAGTTCTTTGATTGGTCACCCTTCTCTTATTTTGGGTTATAGTGGCTGCTGTCAGCCATCTATTGGAGATGGTACAACCATGTGTCTCCATCTTGGAGGTTTGGAAGAGAGAGAGAAGGAGAAGGGAGTGGAGGGAAAATATTGGTGGGCCTCCATTTGGGCCCATTCCTCTTCTTTTCTAATTGATTTGGGGGCCCAAGGAATGAGGGGGAGTAAGGCCATATTCATCCATGGAGAGGGGATGTGCTCCTCCTTAGGAAAAATTCCAAAAACGGAGAGGGTCCCCCATGTGGGTCAAAGTCAAAGTGAGTCCAAGTCATCGGGATCGGGTCAAAGTTGGAGTGTCGTGTCACAATTGGTGTGCGCACACTTTTTAGTGCACGGTTATGCTTGATTTGACCATGGGTTGACCACTTGTCATCAAAGTTTCCTGAGTCCACTTCTATTGACTTTATATTGACCACATGAGTCCAACGCCATTGATTGGGGTTGAATCGGAGTCCGTTTGGAAAAAGTCGTCGAATCGCGCTAAAATGATCAAAATGTTTATATTCGTCGTTAGACATCGGATTGCGACGCGATGAGTTCTGATGCGCTCGTATGGGTCATATGAGGCCACATGAACTGAATGAATTCAAATTGGAGTTCTCTAGGCCGATATTCAAAATCTTGCTCTCGTGACGTTTTATGAGAAGCGGTCACATCCACCATATGACCTCAGGGTCTAACGGAACGAGTTCTAACACGCTCGTATTGACTATACGAGGTCACAAAAACTGACAGAACTCAAATCAGAGTTCTCTAGCTCCATTTCCAGCCTAGTGTTACCTCTACCGGGTCACAGGTAGGGGTTCAGGTCACTTTTATTGGCCCACTAGGGTTTTGGTGGCCCAATAAAAGTCGGGATGTTACAGTGGAAGCCGAAAACCCGCCTCAAAGTGCGCCATGGGGATGGCGAGCTCCCCTCCAGAGAGGTCGTTTATCTTTTCCCCCTCTCCAGGTCGCCTCACCACGAAGCCGTGCGGGACGTAGTCGCCTATGGCGTCGAAGAATTCACCTTCAGAAATGGCGGTGGGGGATAGTTGTGCTCGGAAAAGGTCCAAGCACACTTACCTCGCCCATCCGCATCACCACTGTCACCGCCCATTTTGTAGAGAGATTGCTAAGCGGGGTGAGGAAGTTCTCGCAGGAAGCAAGCGAGTCGAGGTCCGCAGGAAGCAAGGGAGAAGGGGAATTCTTAAATGCGGTGGGTGAGAAAGGGCCGACAGGGCCTATTTATAGGAAGAAAAAAGGCGGGAAAACATTCCGCTTGCGGGAAAAGTGAGGATAACAAAATGTCCCCTGGCGTTTCGACTTCCCGGCTCGCAACCGTGCCGCGAAGACCGTTCAACGGCGGGTTGCGCCCACCCTCTCCCGTGTGAAAGGCAGGTGGGCTGCGGCTCGCACTTGCATGAAATAGTAGGCAAGTCGCGTGGTTTTACCACGTGTGAGCTCACAGCTCGCTCCCGCCAAGGTTAGGGGGATTGGGCAAGCCGATCCAATGATCTCGCGCCCTCTTAAGGAAGAAGCAGGCGGGCGGGAGCGATTCGTCCACATTCAGCCAGAAAAACAACGGCAAACAAAATAAAAATAAGAATAAAAATAACGCGCGACGAGCATCTAACCCATCGGCGGACGAGAGAGTCTAAAGTTATTACAGACATTGAAAATATTTTAAAGGATAATCCTCCTAAGCAATCTAGCCTGGGATACGTATACGTCCTGGCCCGGCGATCAACCACGAGGAGGGGGCAGGGAGATCAGTACCAGATAGTGGTGAAACTGGTGCGGTTTGAGCCCAAACCGCAACCGCATCGAAGAGAGTCAGTTTTGGACTTTACAAAACTGCACCGCATCCAAACCATGCGGTGCGGTTTGACATTGGTGCGGTTTGGAGTCGGTTTTTGCGGTGTGGTTTCGGTTTTTGCACATTTATCAAACCTTTCTATATGGTATTCTTGCTTATGTTATGTTATAACTCTTAAAAATTAAAATAAGTTATGAGATCTTTATACTACATCTACACAGCTGATCAATATAATCATAACAATGTAATTTTAGATAGTATTTAGATAAATATAATCATAACATCTACATTGTTTTGTGAATTCAAATCTGAAAACTTTAGTTGCCTAAAAAAATTTTAATCATAGCAATGCAAGCAAACATAACTGATAAATATACCTTTTTCGAGTTCCCAAACAGTTGTTCTCCTTCCGTGAGTACTTTCGGAGTCCTCATAGTACAACATCTACCTCTTCAAGATTATCTGAACTCTCACGTATTTCCTTTTCTAACTCTAAAAAAAGACAATATACAAGAGAAAATATTAAAGATGTTAAATTAAAAGAAGTTAATTTAGAATGTAATATGCAAATAATAAAGAGAAAAAATAGGTTTACTTTTGTCAAGTTCTTCATATTTCTCAGTATCGATCATCATTTCTTATATCTCATTGAGACTTGTCTTGCAACACAACCAAACACGACAACATACAAGAGCTTCAACAATTTTTGGTGCTAGTGAGCTTCTAAATGGATCTAGTATTCTGCCACAGGTACTAAATGCTGATTCAGAGGCCACAGTTGAAATTGATATCGACAAGACATCTCTCGCAATTTCAGATAGTATTGGAAATTTTGTTGAGTTCACTTTCCACCAATTCAATATGTCAAAGTTGAGTTGCATTTTTAGTATATCTTCCTTTAAATATAATGCCAACTCAGATGCACAAATTTTATGTTCTTCTTCATCAGAATCATTCAACCACATTTTTTTGTACTCCAAAATTCTAAACTCAGCATCTACGTCCATACAGTGTGCAGAGCTTGATGATTAACCAACATAAGTTTGACTAATATTATGGTTGAAATTTGCATTATAATGATCATATAAGCGAGTGAGTGTGCTTTCAGTCAACTGAACAATAGTCATTGTTTTTATAGCATCATGCATTGCATTCAAACACTTGGTCAAGCGTTTAATCTTACATTAAGGATCCAACACAAAAGCAACATATAATAAGACATTACTTTTTTCTGAACTGCCCCAATACTTATCAAATTTAGTCTTCATACGGTTAGCAACACTACTCATTGCCAGACCAGTGCTGCCACACATTGAATTAATAGCATGCTCCATCATTAAAATATTTTGAAAGAATAGATGTGAAGTCGGATATTTAGAACCAGATACCTCCAAAGTAACACTGTAAAATAATTTGAGGAGCTTTACAAAAAGGCTAGCATTCTTCCAATCTGATGGAGTAGGAGGTCCATTAGGAAAGTAACTAGAATATGAAGTTGTATCCTCTAATCCTTTGAATGCCCTCTCAAATTTTATCGATGTTTCTAACATCAAATAGGTTGAATTCCATCTAGTGTAAACATCAAGGCATAACAATGCTTTACACTCTATCTCTGCAACACACTTCTTAAAGCATACACTTTCGAACAATGTTTACATTTATCTTTCTCTCTTCCTTCTGAATCTTTAATTTTATCGAACCATTCCCACACTGCAGATTTAACTTTTCCACCTCCACGCTCCTCAACTTTTTGTTTTTTTGAAGCACCACAAAGATTCTCCTTTTTCTCTCCCTCATGAACATTTTTTGTGTCAATTTTCTCTATCGCTTTGACAACCACACATTCTTTCCCTTTGGACACTTGCCCTTTGTCACTCTTTGAAATAAGCATCTTATTACATTGAAAAAATTTATATATTTTGATCCTAAAATTGATATAAGTTAAAATTTGAAGAGCACTATGATCTATGAAACAAAAAAATGAGGGATGGTCAGAAAAGAAGAAAACTGTTGGGTACATTGGAAAATGTGTACCAGATTTGAAGAAGCCTCACCTTACTCAATGATATGCATCAAGGTGTATTTGATGTTTTTTTGAGTTTATATGTGCAGGTTAAGTAATTGCAGGAATGCAGAAAAATTTCTAAGTTCATGTGACGACACCAGGAGAAGCTGTGTCGACACTTATGAAGGCTTGTGTCGACACTGGAGAAAAGCTGTGTCGACACTTGGAGTTAATTGCGTCGACACTTGGAAAGGATGTGTCGACACCTGAAGAAACTAAGTCGACACCAAGAGGTTGTGTCGACACACAGAGAAAGCATTGTTGACATCAACTGTGTCGACACCAAGAGGCTGTGTCGACACACAGAGAAGCTTAGTCGACAACAACTGTGTCGACACCAAGAATCAGTGTTGACACACAGAATACTTTGTCGACATCAACTGTGTCAACACACAGGACTTGTGGAGACACACTGCAGAGCTTCAACAAAGTTAAAAGAAGAAGTGATTGTGTCGACACACAAAATCAGTGTCGACACATTATACAGAAGCTGTGTCAAGAAGCAATATCAACAACAAAGGAGATGTGTCGACACCACCAAGGCTTGTGTCGACACTTAGTCCACTTGTGTCGACACTTAATCTATTTGTGTCGACACATGATGAAGTTCAGTCTCGACCTTTGCTGACAGACAGAATTTCAAGAAGTGACTGGATGACTTGACAGCTGCCGTTACCAACCGGTCTACTGCAACTGTCAGAGCTATCAGAAGTTTGTTAGAAACCGGATCAGCCGGTTACCATGGAGAAAGTCTATATAAAGGCATTCTCCTTCAACAGATATTGATGATTGATGTGAGAAGAAAAACACTGATACTGAGATTGAATAAAAAGAAGAAGTTGGATAGAAAGAGCTCCATCTATTGAAGTGCAGCTGCTGAACCAGGCTGCTAAGAAGGATTCAGATTGTGATCTGAATATCAAGAAAGAAGCTGATTGAAGATCAACTTCAAAGGAGTTCAACCCTACTGAGTTCAGATTCAAGAAGCTTTGAAGAAAACTAAGAGTAGTTGTTCTATGCCATCAGATTCTTCCAAGAACTGATCAAGAAACCATCCATCCCTTCTCTCTCTACCTGGGTGGTGGTAAAACACTTTGTTAAATCTATTTTCTGTAGGATCTATTCTAGATCTGAGCCGTAAGCCTGTTATATAAAGGCTGAGTTGTAGGAGATTGAGATCTCTGAGTGGTAGGCCTTGTTGAAGGCTAAGGTAGGGCTGTGAGCCTGAGTTGTAGGAGATTGATATCTCTGAGTTGTATGCCTTGTGTAGGCTGAGGTAGGGCAGATTGCCTGAGCTGTAGGAGTGTGGACTCACTCTGAGTTGTAGGAGCCTTGTTGGGTTCTGAGTTGTATGATCTGAGGATCTGAGGTGAAGAGCAGAAGTTAGGCTGAATCTAGCACACTGCTAGATAGACGAAGGGGGAAAGTGGATGTACCCAGACCTTGGGGAACCACTATAAAAACTGTGTGCACTCTGTGATTGAATGTTTATGTGAATGCTGTGCTGTGTTAACTGTAGAATTTGCAATTTCTGATTAATTAACAGAACAAATATTCTGCCTTAAACAAAAAGGAATTACACTTATTCACCCCCTCTCTAGGTGGTTAGACACTAATTCTTTCAAGTGGTATCAGAGTCAGGTTACTCAAAGTTAGACATAACAGTCTGAGTGAGATCAGGAAGGCAGAATTAAGATCAAGAAGATGGGTTCAGGAGAGAACCATAAGGAACTTGGTGCAATGAAATTGCCAATTTACAGGAAGGAGATATTTGGAATCTGGAAGGAAAGGGTCAGATTGTTTATAGAGACATCTGATCCTAGAATCTATATAACAGTTAAGGAAGGACCATATGTTCCTATGAAGATTTTTGTTCTTGATGCCAACCAAAGAATTCCAAAGGATTTTTCAAAGATGACTAAGGATGAAATCATCTTGGCAACTATGGATAAAAGAGCCCAGAATATTATAGTAAGTGACATTGATGATGCAACATTCCAGAATCTAATACACTGCAAAACCTCCAAGGAAATGTGGGACACATTGATTGTCTACATGGAGGTGTCTGAAGAGGTTAGACAAGATAGGAAATCTATGCTTAATCAAGAATATGAGAGCTTCAGACAGGCCAAGTCTGAAACTATTACTGAATGTTATAAGAAGTTTTATAGGATTGTCAATGAACTAATGTTCTATAGAAGAGTTTTTAGTACTTATGAGTTAAATGATAAATTCCTTAGGTCTTTGGCTAAGGAATGGGATATAAAAATCTGTGTCATAAGGGAAGTGGCCAGACTGGGTGAAATTTCTCCTCCAACACTGTTTGGAAAATTACTGTCATATGAGATGCAGCTGTTAGCCAGAAAGGAGGAAGAAAAGAAGACAAAGGGTGACTATAAAAAAAGTCAGTGGCCTTCAAGGTTGAAGCCACAAGGAAGAATAGGAAAATGTCTCCATCTTTTCCTAAAAGAGATGCAGAAATGATCTCAGAGAATTCAGATAATCCCAGTACAGATAGCAATGACTCAGATGAAGACTTTGCAGCATTTACAAGGCAGTTCCAGAGATTCTTGAAGAAGAAACAGTGGAAATCTAAACCTTCCACATCTCAGTCCAAGGATGATTATTATCAGAAGGGGAAATCATCCAGGAAGGACAGGAATGGGACAAAGCCTGGCAAGTCAACTACAACCAAGATTATATGTTATTGCTGCAACAAAGCTGGACATGTTGTGGCTGACTGTCCAGACAAGAGGAAGGAGTCTGCTAATAGAAAAAAGACTCAGTACAAGAGCAAAAAGGAGAAATCCTTAGTTGCTGAGAAAGAGAAAAGTCTGACAGATCAATCAACTTCAGAGTCTGAATCTGAGGCATATATTGGTTTGTTTGCAGAAGAAGAGGATGAGTTCATGCAATTGCTGGACTCTATCTATGAGCAGGAAGACCATCAGTGCAAAGGATTGATGGCAGTATCTGAAGGAGACCAGTGCCAGGATCAGCCTGGCCCCAGTAAGGTAAAATATGTATCTGTAGATTCTGATTACTTCACTGGGTCAGAATCAGATGCATCTCCATCAAGAGATGAAGATGGGTCTGAATCTGAAGGAGATATTCATCAGCTGATAGATGAATATGGAGATTTATTGCAGGCACTAAAGAGAAGCAAAAACCTGGCCAAGAATCAGGCTAAGGAAATTGCAGCTCTTAAGTTGGCCGCATCTAATTCAGAGAAGATGCTGGATCAAAAGTTGAATGAAATTGCCAGATTGAAAAACATAACTGTTATTCAAATTGGAACAATCACATTCAAGAATGATCAGATTAAAAATCTGGAGAATAGACTTCAGAAAGAGAAGGAGATTGTGGCTAGTTTTTCTAAGCCAAAATCTATATTACCCTTAATAGATGATTTTGTGTCACAAAAGGGTAAGGCAGGAATAGGCTTTAAGAGAACAGATTGGTGTTGGGTATTGTATCCACAATTACCTGGATTTGAGGAAGCCACATGTCAAGCTAAGATGAATTCACAATGTATTTGATAAAATATTTCAAGTTGTGCTTGCAGTTATTCCACGCTAAGTGCACACCAATGTCAGGGTGCAGTAGGTCAATATACACGGGTCTGCACGACGTAATCCCTCGTTGAGCAGATCAGTGTGTTGGCCTACGTGTACTCTCTCTATTGGAGTGCACTTACTTTCAAGTACAGGGCTGTGTTTATGCAAGAGCAGACAAGGAGCAAGAATGAGTCAAAGAGCAGCTCAGAGGCGTAAGACGAAAAATCATCTAAGTAAGAATCGACGAGAATCACCAAGTTATTCTCGCCGATTCGGCGAGAATCACTAGTGATTCTCGCCGATTCGGCGAGAATCACTAGTGATTCTCGCCGAATCGTCGAGAATCACTGGTTGATTCTCGCCGGCTAAATCAGAGTGCAATCAAGTCAAATTCGACGAGAATCACTTTGTGATTCTCGACGAATCGTCGAGAATCACCCTTGATTCTCGACGATTCGACGAGAATCACAGGTGATTCTCGCCGATTTTGACTTGGGCGATTTTCTGGAACTCCCTGAACCGGACTCTGTCGCTGGCACTGCTTTGAACCGGAGTTAGGGTTTCTTCTGGTGGGACCCACAACGGTCATCTTGAAGTTGTCTACAGTATAAATACAGGCGTATTTTTGAACAGTAGTAATGACGGAAAAAATATACGAAGCCGAGCCGCGACGTGACCTAGATCGCGATTTCCGCTCCGCCGCTGCCGCCGTCGCCGCTCGAGCAAGTTGGTCGCCGGTCTTGATCGTGGTTTCTTCCAGATCTTCCGGCGACAGAAGCTTAGCCAAGCTTAGAGTCTCACGCGTCTAACCGGAGATCTCTTGTCTCTTGATTTATTGATCGGGAAAACCTTCCCCGTCCGAATCGATCGAGACGACCGATCCTAGTGTGACCGTTGGAAGACCTAGCTAGCTTTACTACGAAGTTTGGATCTCCAAAGTACAGCAGCCGCACACCGTTGTCGCTGCCGATCCCGTGAACCAAGCCGCCACCCATCTTGCCGCCGCCGGTTCCGGGGAGATTCTCTCCAAGAGAGATCTAGGGTTTTGGACTCTTCGTGGACTTCAAGAACACGTCGTCAACGAAGAGAGACACCTTAGTCTCCAAACGTAGTTTGTATTTCTTGTACATTCTAGTTCATTTTTGTTGTAAAGGAACGTTGGTTCCGAGTTGTAAGGGTTGGGTGCAACCTGTATTATGGGAGTGTTGACTCCTACGTGTGGAAGAGTTCCTTCCGATAGTGCAAGGATTGGATTTCAATCCTGTTGGTGAAGAGACCGAGTCGTCCCTTGTTGGGAGATAGGTCGAAGGGGGAAAGTGGATGTACCCAAATCGAGGAACCACTATAAATTGCTTGTGTACTTTCTGTGCTGTGCTGTTTTGTCTTCTTGTGCAGGTACAATTTTAAATTCCGCAAAAACGCTGCACGTCACCTATTCCCCCCCCCCATAGGTGAAGATAGTTGACACTAGGTGGACTTTCAAGTGGTATCAGAGGCAGGTTACTCATCAAAAAGGTTTACACCTTGAGTAGAATCCTGCCACCAGTGTCAGAAGCATGGAGCTGGATCATGAGATATCGCCACTAAGACTTCCCATATGCACAAAGGAGTATTATCCCGTTTGGAAGATGAGAGTGTCGTATCACTTGGAGGCTATCGATCCTCGAGCATCTTTCATCCTGGAAGAGGGTCCTTTTATTCCTATGAAGACCTCCGCCTCTGGAAAGAATATCCAAGTGCCCAAGTGCATTGCTGAGATGTCAGAGACAGAACTCTCATTATTTAATCTGGACAAGATGATTCGTCAGATTATCATGGATATCTAGTCTGGACCTTCTCGCTCCAGATTGGAAAAATATGGGACGACCAAATCTATGTGGGTGATGATCTCAGAGCTGATGGGGGGATCAAAGAAAGCTGGAATCTGCTGTCAACTAGAGGATGAAGCCTATGTAGGGGTCCTCGCCTCTGAAGATGAAGGCAAGGATCAATCGGACAGCATCAGAGCTCCAGTGTCCGTGTCAGAGACTGAAGAGGCCAGTGAGGAAAGCAGCTCTGATGAGGATGACACAACGGTCACTGGCTCTAATGACAATAACATTGAAGAGCAGGTAATTTCTTCATCTTGCCCCGTCTCTCATGAAGTTTCTGAAGACAGGAACTGTTTCCCTTCAGAAAATCCTGATTCTCTGAAGAGAGCCCTTCAGAAAAGCAACCTACTTGTTGAAGAACAAGCTCAGGAGATTGCTCGGCTGAAGATCTTGTTGGTTCTCCAATTGGCATCCAACAAGGTCAAGGACTCTAAAATATCTGATCTAGAGAGTAGTCTAGAGAATGAGAAAAGGGTAGTATATAACTTTTCCAAAGTTGATGCTATGAAGAGAAAGGTAGAAAATGGGTGGATCTCCCGAATTATCAATTCGTGGAGAAATGGGGAAACAGTATTCCGAACCCCCACTCCAAGTAGGAAGGCTACTCATCATGCCTTCAGGTATGATCACAGGAATAATCGTGATCACTGCAAGGGTGATCTGTCCTCATGTGGAGACACCCATAGTGCAAGGGCCGTCATGGCCACCCATGAGAGAATACCTAAGGCTCCTTCTGAGCCCTTTGTATTCTCGGCCACTGCCCATACTCGGCATGAATCGGCTGGTATCAGCTCTCAGAACTCTTCTCTCCACCCAAGGACACAGGAAAGGGGGGTTAGAAGTCATGATGTAAGTTCTCATGGGGCCTCGGGAAGGGGGCTGTCTGAAAGGAAGGCACCACCTCCCAGACCTCGTGACGCTCGCTGCATGCATTCATTCCACCCTTCCACGTGTCACGGTGGAAGAGGCAGTTCTGGGAGCAGATCCAGATCTATCCCGTTTGGACCTAGGCTCATGACTACCTATGTCACTAGATCAGGTCAGAAACGGAGATACAACATTCACGAGTGTTGGTGCTGTGACAAGGTGGGACACTTTGTCATAGACTGTTGGCACAACCCCTCTGTGTCAAGGGCAAGGGCCTATCCACATCTCCAGGGCAGAGGTAGTCTTCCTGTCAGGATTTCTGAAGGAAGGCAGTCGAGTGTTTATGCTAACAGAAACCTAGGACCCAATATGTATTGGGTTCCTAAGGTAAAGTAACTCTCTTTTGCAGGGTAGTATAGGTTCCCGTAAATATAATGGGAACTAGACAGTAGATGTTTCAAGACTGAATTGGAACATGCATCTGGAATAACAGCAGTGATATCTATATGGGCATACTCACATCGAGCACCTGGTATGTTTTAGTCAGAGAGGCTAAATGATAACTCTCATAATCTTAGGTATTTTTCATCAGCTCCAATACTTGAGTCATTTTCTATCGACATTTACATATATATATGTCTTTATATACATATATATATACATATATGTGTGCACATCTAAGGATAGGTTAACACGGTGAATATAAACCTTAGATACATCATTAAAGAGTTATCAGTAATTCCACTGGTAGATTCGAGAACTAACATCTACAGGCGTAAATTAGTTCACTGAAAACTAACGAAGATACGTCTTTGGAAATCTCGACAACGAAGATACGTCATTGGAAATCTTGCCATCAAGAAATGTATGGAAAAGCCCGGTTCAAACCCTAAATAGATTGGCTTTAAGAAGTATTTATATATTTAGAAGATGTTTAAATTGACTTGACATCGGAAGACTTCAAAAATCCGGCATGTCTCTTAACCCGTAGATTCTTGTTAAAGAATCCCTTCAATTTTGACTTAGACAAACGGAAACCCTTTAGAATCCCTTTTTAAACCCGTCGAAATCTTGCCAGTCTCCCGCCGACCCTTCATATTCCGCAGGAAGCTCCCCGAAGGTCTCTCGCCGAATTGTGAAGACTTCCGTCGACATCCCGCAGGAAGCTCACTGAAGTTCTCTCGCAGGAAGCTCACCGAAGGTCTCTCGCCGATCCTTCCCCTTCCGTCGACATCTCGCAAGAATCCTGCAACTCGTGAAGAATCCCGTCTATCTCGCCGATTGCCTTCCGTGGATCTCTCCTCTCTCGGGTGCACCTTCCGTGGATCTCTCCTCTCCTGATCTCGCCGATTCTTCCTTCCAGGGATTTCTCTGCGTTTCGATCAATCACAGTCGCGGGCACCTACCGGGTGTCCATCGTCTTCATCGAACCAACTCACCGTCTACGCTTTTAGGTAACCACATCCTTACCCTTACTTGGACTTTATCACTAGTGTCGCTTCCCTTTTGACTTTTGATTAAGCGTAGAGTAGGGATTCTCTCCCTAGGTTTGCAATGGCTCCAAGGACAACTGCTGGGCTGGTCACTGGATGCGAGCTGGTTCGAACAGGGTTCTCTCATGCCTCAGATGAATTCAGAAACATCATCCTTATGCTTGAAGAGGCTGGACTCTCATTCGTACTGGAGCACCCCTGTAAAATCCTGGACAAGGAAGTGCTGGAGTTCTTTGCAACCACAAAACTCCGGAATGACGACTCTCTCATCATGAGCAAGGTTGCAGGGGCAAAGATCAAGATGTCTGCCAGCAAGCTGACCCACTTCTTGCAGCTCACTAGCTCGGCGCACGAGGATTATCTGGATGAACAGGACAAAACCAGGACTTTATTATTCTGTGGACTCGCTCGAGGAACGAGGTCGATAAAGCGAAAGGATATGAATGAGAAGGGGAAACTTCTGTCAGACATCATTGGAAAAGTACTCATATGCAAGTCGGGCTCTCATGACCACATCTCTGCGGACATGTTCAAGATCCTGGTGGCAATTGTCTGCAGAAAATGATTCAACTGGGGGGCATTGCTTTTTGAGAAGATAAAGGACACCCTCAGATCTCCTAGCTTTGGCTGAATCATCAGTCTGTATCTCAATCAGTTGAACGGAGATAAGTACGACATGAGTAAAGGTGTTCCTCTATATTACTTGAAGAAAATGGACTCGAGTGTTTTTGACAGATGGGAGAGGCGCATTGGGCAGGCTGCCGTGGTAGAACAACAGGAAGTATCTCCAGCCGAGGACGGAACTGTGGCTGATTCCGTAGTTATCCCCAGTGAAATTCCTGATGCTTTGACTGCAGGAATTGAGGGGGAGCCTCTGCCCACTGATGCTAATATCGTATCTGACATCTCCTAGATAGCCAGAGATGCAGTGGCGGATATACTAGAAGAAAGTGAAGCTGTGCTAGAGAATGAGGAGGCCCTGAACCTGAACGATCTAGGAGCCGGAGGTGCTGTAGAGGAGACTTCTGACGAAGGGTTGGAAGATGATGCTGATGAGAATGATCTCATGGATGATGAAGGTGAGGAAGAAGGCAATGAGGGACAGGAAGCTTTGGAGACTCAAGATATCACTGAACTTCCATCTGACAAGCACGCTCCTGAGATCGTTCCTGAGATCATTGGTGCAACAGTGGAGGGGGAGTCCGAGAAATTTACAGAGGCCGCAAGCATTCCCCCTTAGAGACTGTGCTCGTGTCCAGCTCTACAGGTGCATCTGATGAAAAGCAAGTCCAAGAAGTGCCTCAGGCTCATCCACTACGAGATGATCTAGCCAATCACACCATGAATGTCATTCAGGGTATTGTGGATGAGCTCAAAGCATCTTTTGAGAAAGCTCAAAATAAAATGTTGAACAGAATTAAGAAATCAGAGAATCTCATGCTCAAGAACATGGTGGAGATCAATCACAAACTGGACGTGATGGAAAAGAAGTTTGAAGATAAGTATACAGCGGCCGACCAAGCTGTCACTCTTCTTATGGACGGATTGAAAAAGAACACTGATACTCTCGCCGTAGTGAATTAGAATGCTCATGTCGTAGCAAATAACATTCAAAAGTTTGATGGCAATATGATAACTCTTAACACCAATCAACAAGCCTTGGTCACTGAATTCTCCAGGACTACAAAGCATATTGATGAGTCACTGCATTCTTATGCAAACTCCATTGCAGTCGAAGCCAAAAAGGGGGAGAAAGAATATATAGCTAAGATGGCTGAGCTTCGGGAAGTCATGATCAACAACTTTGAACAGTCAAACCAATATGTCTATGACAGTTGCTGGTGGATGCTCCAACAAGCGTTAGGCATCGATTTGAATGAAAATCCTGCGAGTGTTCATGCTCCTGAGAATACTACGGCTGATGAGGGAGTAAGTGTTGTAGAAGTTCATTTAAGTGAGGCTGATGCTTATAGGGCTTCTAGGGCCTCCTCCAAGGCAAAACTGATGGCAATGTTTGATCAGGAGCCCTAGCAAAAGCCAGGGACAAGAGAAAATCTCAAGAAGGTACATCAAAGGAAACACAAGCTGAAAAGAGAATCAGACTGAAGGAGGAGGAAGTAAGAAATGAAAAGTGGAGTCTAGTATCCAAGAGAATCATACTGGACACATTCTGGCTACAAGAAAAAGGGGAAATCAATCGAAACGATGTATACAGCCAGCATGAGTGGGAGCTGCACAAGACCTATGAAGCCAAACGTAACATCTTCTTCAGGACCAACACTGCGACAGATAAAGCTCCTCCTCCCAGATACTATCCAAAGCCTAAGGAGTATGTTGAAAGGCAAAAGAAGAAGTTTTTGGCTCAGAAACTCAAGGATGACTTAGCCAAAAAAAAGTCAGAAATTTATAGCTTGTCATTCTCTCATAAGAACAATTAACGTGTATTATTATTATATGAACAATCTTGAAATTATATTTTTATATATATATATATATATATATATATATATATATATATATATATATATATATATATATATATATATATATATGAATTTATGAGTGACTCAAGTTTTGGTCTGTTTGACTATACTCTCTTGTGCTGCATCTCTAAATTCTGTATGTTGTATATATTATCTGGTTGGTGGTATTCATCTTAGCTAGTAGGATTTTGGCTTCGTCAAATAGGGGAGATTGTTGGGTATTGTATCCACAATTACCTGGATTTGAGGAAGCCACCTGTCAAGCTAAGATGAATTCACAATGTATTTGATAAAATATTTCAAGTTGTGCTTGCAGTTATTCCACGCTAAGTGCACACCAATGTCAGGGTGCAGTAGGTCAATATACACGGGTCTGCACGACGTAATCCCTCGTTGAGCAGATCAGTGTGTTGGCCTACGTGTACTCTCTCTATTGGAGTGCACTTACTTTCAAGTACAGGGCTGTGTTTATGCAAGAGCAGACAAGGAGCAAGGATGAGTCAAAGAGCAGCTCAGAGGCGTAAGATGAAAAATCATCTAAGTAAGAATCGACGAGAATCACCAAGTGATTCTCGCCGAATCGTCGAGAATCACTGGCTGATTCTCGCCGGCTAAATCAGAGTGCAATCAAGTCAAATTCGACGAGAATCACTTTGTGATTCTCGACGAATCGTCGAGAATCACTTTGTGATTCTCGACGAATCGTCGAGAATCACTTTGTGATTCTCGCCGAATCGTCGAGTATCACCCTTGATTCTCGACGATTCGACGAGAATCACAGGTGATTCTCGCCGATTTTGACGTGGGCGATTTTCTGGAACTCCCTGAACCGGACTCTGTCGATGACACTGCTTTGAACCGGAGTTAGGGTTTCTTCTGGTGGGACCCACAACGGTCTTCTTGAAGTTGTCTACAGTATAAATACAGGCGTATTTTTGAACAGTAGTAATGACGGAAAAAATATACGAAGCCGAGCCGCGACGTGACCTAGATCGCGATTTCCGCTCCGCCGCTGCCGCCGTCACCGCTCGAGCAAGTTGGTCGCCGGTCTTGATCGTGGTTTCTTCCAGATCTTTCGGCGACAGAAGCTTAGCCAAGCTTAGAGTCTCACGCGTCTAACCGGAGATCTCTTGTCTCTTGATTTGTTGATCGGGAAAACCTTCCCCGTCCGAATCGATCGAGACGGCCGATCCTAGTGTGACCGTTGGAAGACTTAGCTAGCTTTGCTACGAAGTTTGGATCTCCAAAGTACAACAGTCGCACACCGTTGTCGCCGCCGATCCCGTGAACCAAGCCGTCGCCCATCTTGCCGCCGCCGGTTCCGGGGAGATTCTCTCCAAGAGAGATCTAGGGTTGTGGACTCTTCGTGGACTTCAAGAACACGTCGTCAACGAAGAGGGACACCTTAGTCTCCAAACGTAGTTTGTAATTCTTGTACATTCTAGTTCATTTTTGTTGTAAAGGAACGTTGGTTCCGAGTTGTAAGGGTTGGGTGCAACCCGTATTGTGGGAGTGTTGACTCCTACGTGTGGAATGGTTCCTTCCGATAGTGCAAGGATTGAATTTCAATCCTGTTGGTGAAGAGACCGAGTCGTCCCTTGTTGGGAGATAGGTCGAAGGGGGAAAGTGGATGTACCCAAATCGGGGAACCACTATATATTGCTTGTGTACTTTCTGTGTTGTGCTGTTTTGTCTTCTTGTGCAGGTACAATTTTAAATTCCGCAAAAACGCTGCACGTCACCTATTCCCCCCCCCATAGGTGAAGATAGTTGACACTAGGTGGACTTTCAATTGGGCTGCTAAGTCCAATAAGAAAGGCAAAGCCCCAGCATAGAACAATAGATTTGCTGATAATAATTCAACTAAAGATGTACCAAAACAAAGGTATAATAAGTTTGAGTGCTGGTGCTGTGGCAAGATAGACCACTTTGCCTTAGACTGTTGGCACAATTCCAGTGTCAAAGAGAATAGCAGTCTGCCTGTTAGAAGAGCTGCAGTCAGATTTGTTAAATTTCAGGCTAACATGAACCAAGGACCCAAAACTCATTTGGGTTCTAAGGTTAAGTAATCCTTATTGCAGGTGAGTCTAAGTTGTCATGCCCCTATATGGTACTTGGACAGTGGATGTTCCAGGCACATGACTGGAATAAGGGGATTGCTGAAGGACTACTCACCTATGCTGAATGGGCCTAAAGTAATCTTTGGTGGTTCTGAAAAGGGAATCATCAAAGGTTTTGGTAACATTTCTAATAACTCAATTACAATCACTCAAGTGGCCTATGTAAAGGGTTTGAAACATAACCTAATTAGCATAAGTCAGCTGAGTAATTTAGGTTATGACATTTCATTTGTCAAGAATGGTTGTCATATCAAGAGGTCAAGTGATCAAGAGGTCATATTGACTGGATATAGAAAAAGAAATGTATATTGCCTAGCTTTGTGTGTGAGAATAGAAATTCTCCTATCTGTCTTGTGGCTGATGAGAAAGTCTCTCATTATGTCAAATGACACAAGAGGCTAGCTCATCTTAACTACAAGACCATTGGCCAACTCTTTAGCAAAGAGTTAGTGAGGAATGGTCCTCAAGTTAAGTGTTATAAGGATGGAATATGTTCTGCTTGTCAAAAAGGCAAGCAAACTAGATCCTCCTTTCATAGCCTTGAAACTAAGGATTCAGTGAGGTGCTTGTACCTCTTGCATATGGATTTATTTAGTCCTATGCCAGTTCAGAGCCTAGGTAGGAAGAACTACACTTTTGTGGTTGTAGATGACTATTCTAGATTCTCATGGGTATTCTTTCTGAGACAGAAATCTGAACCCCAAAGGTCTTCTACAATTTTATCAAACAAATTCAGAATGAATTAGATAGTTCAGTGGTCAAAATCAGAAGTGACCATGGAACTGAATTCTAATCTGAAAGTATGACAAGGCTGTGTGAAGAGTTTGGGATTCTTCAGGAATTCTCCTCACCTAGAACACCTCAGCAAAATAGCATTGCTGAGAGAAAGAATAGGACATTGATTGAGGCTGGAAGAACACTATTGAGTGATACTTCTCTCCCAGAATATTTCTGGGTTAAGGCAGTTAACACTGCATGTCATGTGCTCAATAAGGCTTCCATCACCAAAATCCACAAAAAGACACCCTATGAGGTTGTGAAAGGCAGAAAACCAAACTTATCATATTTTAGGATCTTTGGTTGCAACTGCTATGTACTTAACAATGGCAAATCACACCTATCTAAGTTTGCTGTCAAATCCCAAGATGGGATATTTGTTGGGTACAACAACAATAGTAAGGCCTATAGGGTCTACAACTTGGCTAGTCAAGTTGTAGAAGAGTCACTTCATGTCATTTTTGATGAAACTAGACTTATTAACTGTGAGTTACCAAGTAGTTCTTATAGTTCTCCAGGAATACAGCAGAAGATGGACCAGCTTACTATCAAAGAAGTTCCAACTACAAAGCAGAATGTGGAAAATGGTAGTTGCTGTCCATGGGGAGTACAAGACTCTCAGGATGCTGAAGAAGAACATGAGGTGCAGCATGAAGAAGAGATTGGAGAATATCAAACTGCTGATAGACCACCTCCAGCAGTTAGACAGTTGAAGGATCATCCTGAACACTAGATCATTGGTGATCTAAGACAAGGAGTACAAATAAGGAGCAGGAACTTGAATACAGTTCTTTGCTCTAGCTTTTTATCTCAAGTGGAACCCAAGAGATTTGAAGAAGCAATTGAGGACCCACACTGGATGGATGTCATGTAGGAGGAGTTAAATCAATTCAGAAGATGCAAGGTCTGGGATTTGGTTCCAAAACCAAAGGGCCACAATGTCATTAGGACAAAGTGGATATATAGAAACAAGCTTGATGAGAGTGGAATCATAGTGAAGAACAAAGCAAGACTAGTTGCCAAAGGATACAAACAGGAGGAGGGTATATACTTTGATCAGACCTTTGCTCCAGTGGCTAGGTTGGAAGCTATCAGACTATTCCTACCCTATGCAGCATTTCAAGGCTTCAAAGTATTCCAGATGGATGTTAAGTCTGCCTTCTTAAATGAAGACTTAAAGGAGGAGGTCTATGTAGAGCAGCCCTCAGGTTTTGTTGATCCACTCTATCCTACTTATGTCTATAGACTTAGGAAAGCTTTGTATGGATTGAAACGAGCCCCAAGGGCTTGGTATGAAACCCTGTCTAATTTCCTCATTAAGAACAAATTCTTAAGGGGGAAAATAGACAAGACTCTATTCCTTAGGGAATCCAAAGGAAAGAATATCCCAGTCCAAATATATGTTGATGATATAATATTTGGGTCTACTGAAAGTAACCTTTGTAGAAAGTTTGTAAAACTTATGAAAGGAAAATTTGAAATGAGCAGTATGGGAGAACTTAAGTTCTTCTTGGGTATCTAAATAAGACAGATTGAAAATGGCTTGTCCATATCCCAGTCTAAGTTCACCCTGGAGTTAATTAAAAAGTATGGTATGGAGTCATCCACTACCATGAGAACTCCAATGTGGACAAGTGTATCTCTTAGCAAAGATAATGCAGGGAAACCTGTAGATGAAACTTTCTATAGAGGAATAGTTGGCTCCCTTCTATATCTGACTGCTAGTAGACCAGATATCATGTATGTTATATGTGTCTGCTCTAGGTACCAATCATGCCCTAAAGAATCTCATCTTACTGCAGTCAAAAGGATTTTGAGATATCTTAAGGGTACCCCTAATCTAGGCCTTTGGTATCCTAGGAATAGAGATTTTGCACTAATGGGCTATTCAAATGCAGACTTTGTAGGTTGCAAAGTAGACAGGAAAAGTACAACAGACACCTGTCAATTTCTAGGAGGAAGACTGGTGTCTTGGAGTTGTAAGAAGCAGACCAGTGTGGCAATTTCCACAGCTGAGTCTGAGTATGTTGTTGCTGGAAGCTGTTGTGCACAACTATTATGGATACAACATCAGTTAGAAGACTATGGTATTCAGGTAAGTAGAACACCTTTATTATGTGATTCTACTAGTGTTAATTCTATTGCTAATAATCCAGTTTCTCATAGTAGAACAAATCATATAGAAATAAGGTACCATTTTCTTAGAGACCATGTAGAGAAAGAAGATATATCTTTAGAATTTGTTAGTACTGATTTACAACTAGCTGACATGTTTACTAAGTATTTAGATGAAACTAAATTCAACAATTTTAAAATTGAATTAGGAATGTTGAATATAACTTAGTATAACAAAATTGGCTAAGTAAAATTGTGTCGACACAAGAAGTTGTCTGTGTCGACACATAGTAGTTGATGTCGACATTCCAGGAAAGTAATGTCGACACATCTAGAAAATTGGTGTCGACACTTCAGAGAAGTAGTGTCGACACATCCAAAAGTGGTGTCGACACATCTAGAAGTGGTGTCGACACATCCAGAGGTGGTGTCGACACTTAGGTTCAACACAGATTTCGTCGAGTGAAGAATCGACTGATCGTCAAGCGCAAAAGGAATAAGTGTCGACACATAGAAGTCAACACTTATGTCGAGACATTAGAAGTCTGTGTCGACACTTTTCAACAGTGTCGACACATTAAGAGAATTATGACGTGCCTTTTCACCTTCGTTTTTAGAAAGGTATAAATAGGTCAACAACATTGTCTATCGACACGCTCTCCATAGTTTCGAGACCAAAACTTTGTGTCGACAAATTCTCTCATCTACACTCAAGATTTCTCTCAACCCTAATGGCACCCAAGCTTGAAGACAATGTCAATAAAGGCTATGAGCTGGTACGCAACGCCTTTGACCAAGCGGAACCCGAGATTAAAGTTGTAGTAACCCTAATTGCTGAAAATGGGTTGGAATTTCTGGTATCTGAACCAACAAAGATTTGGAAGAAGGAAATACTAGAATTCTATGGCGCAGCAACTATAGATTCTTCTAGACTTAAGATCAAATCAACAATTCAGGGTACTAAAGTTAAACTAACCTTGAAGAGCTTGAGGAAAACTCTTCAACTGCCAAGAACACAAGAAGAAGTGGAAGTTACCTCATCCAAGACAAGGGAAGCACTTCAATGGTGTGGATTGGATCCCACGATGAAGATTGAATCCTCAATGAACAGAAAAGGGATGAATCAGCAAGGAAAGTTCCTTTCAGAAATAGTTGGCAAAGTCATTATATGCATGCCAGGGGGACATGATAGGATTTCTACCTATATGTTCAGCCTAATGACCAGAATCATCTACAAACTAAACATAGATTGGTCAGTAGTAATTTTTGAAAAGATCAAGGAAAGTCTTAAGAAGCCAAATCTGGGTAGGATTATGAGTCTGTACTTGGCTAAAACAATTCCTGAGATAATGGAACACACAGCTGGTTCAAAGATCAATCATATGAGGAGAATGGGTATCAGGATTATCTCAAGATGGGATAGGGTACTAACAAAGGACATGTCTGATGAGGAAAGGCAAGAGATTCCTGAAAAATCTACAGCACAAGAAATTCCTGCACAAGACCGTACAGATGGTGCTCAAGTGTAAGGGGAGCCTCATATTGAGGAAGAGCCAACTCACTTGGAAAGTGAAATGAATACACAAACTATTCTTGAGGTAATACAAGAGGTTAATCAATCAATTCTCATTAATAAAGATGAAACACTAACTGAATCTTTGATTGATGTTGACCAGCCAACTCAACTACACAGTCAAGCACAAGATGTTATCATAGAGGATACATCTGCTATTGCTAATGCTCCAGAGATAAGAGTATCTCCAGTTCATACTCAACAAGAGTTTACCCTAGATGAGTTGTTCACTGCTATGGAGCAAGGGACTCAGGGGGAGACAGAAAGAACTGGGGGAGAGCAAACTGAATTTGTAAGGGAGAAAGCAGATTTTGAGGGGGAGCAAGTTAACCTTGAAGGGGAGCAAGTAGGGACTCAGGGGGAGCTACCTAGGACTGAAAAGGACTTGCCTCCTAGTCCTAAGGAAAGAGTTAATATTGCCAGTACCTCAGCTTCAGAAGATGAAGCAGAAATTCAAGCTAAAAAGAGGAAGCTGATGGTATTCAAAAGGAGAAGCCAAAATTATAAAAGGGCTTTACAAACTGCTCCTCAACCTGCCCCAGTAACTGATTACAGTTCTTTGTTGATATCTTTACAAGTAAAGTTGGATGAACAAAGGATTGCAATGGAGAAATATATGGATAAAACTCACAAAGATCTCCAACTCTCATTGGCTACCGATATTAAATCAATAAGATTTGAAGTAAATCAACATAAGAAGGAAATGACTGATTGTTTTCACAAAGGAGGCAATGTTGTGGTTTTCCTAGCAACACATCAAGAGAAAATCAAGACTCAAGTTGATGATATAGCTCTTAAGCAAGGCTATGTTCTAGAAAATCAACTTAGAATGAATGATAATCTGACAGAATCACATAATGTGATTGTTACAGAGATGAAAAATATTGCTACTGCCCAAACTGCAGCAAGGACTACAGCCAAAGAAGATTTTGACAAGCAATTACAGGAAGGCCTCACTGCTGTAAAAACAGCTATTGAGCAGTCTCAAAAGACCATTTCTGCACAGCTGCTGAAGTTAAAGTCTTTTTATAAAGATGGTGTAAATTTTCTGGATGAACAAATCAGATTTCAAAAAGATGACCTCAGGGATCATGTTGCCAGAGAAGTCATAAAGGGGGAGAGAGTATTAGTCAAATATGGCTCAGATCATGCTAAATGGATATCTAATAGCATCAGAGCCACACTTGGATATCCACCCCTCTGTGATGATGATAATGTGGCTAAGTCTGGTATACACCCTGCCTATTTTGGAGGTGACCAACCTGAAGTTGCTCAAGTAATTTATCCTCCAGCAGATTTTGAGATGATTCACCAAAAAGTACAGTCTATGTACAGTCCTCCAGAGGGTAATAAAAATATTATCCTTGAGAAAGTAGACATGCTGTAACACCCCCATCCGTCACATGGCATATAACAGAAGGTCCAGCTGGAACCTGACGCCATATACCACAGACAGTCGGAAGGGTTACATAAGAATATTTAAACTATCCAATTAAGACTACACGTCCTACACAGAGCATTCTAGTGGAAGCTTTTAAAGTCGAAAGAACTCAAATCTTAAATCCATAACCAAGAATGTCCACCTCCGCACAACAGAAATGAAACCCCAAATACACTAAAAAGGGTACATGGCCTTATGGCCTTACAAATATTCACTTAATAAAAACATGTCTTACATACATCAGCTCGCAGGCCGGCCACACATGATAAAAATAAAGACAACTATTCGCTTTGGCCTTCTAGGGCCAGCACAGCAACATGGGATCCAGCCCGCTATTTGGTACTCGGCTCCGCAGCACCTGCAAGCACATTCCACCGCACGGTGGCAAACAAAGCAACGGTCAGCCAAAATCCGACCAAATTATAACGACCTCGCCCCTAACTCGGGACGGCGGTGCTCTTTCCCTGTATATCATTAGCCCAATAAAATAATAAAGCGCAATTATACTACGCCACAGGTGTAGGCTCGCACGGCCAAACACCCCGTGCACTCAGGGCACATTAACGGTGAATCCTGACCAATCAGCGTCTTCACCACCACCCCCAGGATGGCAACAACATGTGAGCATTTAGCCATTCTGACCACCGTCTAAGGCTCCCGACTATGCCAACGGCCAGTCCCCGTCTTCGGGTCTCTCGCACCGAACCACATAGCATAGGTCCAATTCCACTTGCCCGTTGCTCACGCCACATATACAATTTAAGTCCTATGCGCGGGCCAAGCTTCTCTCGGATCCCAAAATTTTCCAAACAACCTCATAACCCAGTTATGATCAAGGCCGGTTCCCAGTCCGCCGATTTAGCAGAACAGGTTTCCGCTCAGTTTTCTGGGTGCGCCTTGAAGCTAACCTCCAAGGATCCCTGCTGCAATCTACCGCATAGAAACCCGAAAAACTCAAAGCACAGAGTTTTCTCCGGCAAAACATATCAAATGCAACATCACCGATCCAGACAATACACGTCCGGGTAGGCTTCACACACAATGCCTATGCCCGTACTTACGATTCCGGACTCTATATGCAACACAAGGGGGACTATTCACATCAATCCCAAGGAACACCACGCACTCACCGCACACTCGCGGGAGCGGGATTCCCTATGCAGAAAAAAAGAGCTTCACATGCTCAAGTAGAGAATCGTTACCCTTGTAGTCCGCTTTGGCGCCATGGAAAAACTACACGGATGGAAATCTTTGCAACGAACTTTCCTCCACAGATCCGCTCTAAGATTTCGAAACGGTGCTCCGATGCTCCGCCGGCGGCCGGAATCCCTTCCTTCTTCCTCCTCTTTCCAACTCCTTGATAGAGAGAATGGTTGGAGAGAAATGAAGGATTAACTCCCCTATTCCCGGCCTTAACAGAGCAGGAAACCATCTGGGCCATTGGATCTTAATTAAAGAAAACGAACGGCTCAGATCCGTTCAAAAATCTCCAGACCCGGGCCGAACACGGCTTGGCACACGGCCGTGTCCCAGGTCGTGTGCCTCGCTCCAGGTACGATCGTCGAACGTAGGAAAGACACACGGGCAAAGACACGCCCGTGTCTCACCTGACACGCCCGTGTTGGGTTCCTCGACACGCCCGTGTTCGGGGGCATGTCACGCATAACCGCCACGGCAACGGACACGACCCAAAAGAACACGGGTAGGGACACTGGTAGGCACACGCCCGTGTCAAATGACACGCCCGTGTCACTTAGCCGTGTTTCTAGCCGTGTCCTTCTCGGGATGAAAACGACCAAAAACACCAGCCAGACACGGCCTTGGACACGCCCGTGTCCTAGGCCGTGTACCCCTATACAGGCACCAAAAATCCCCTTTTTCGCGACCGACTCAAATAAGATTTTCGGGGCGTTACAAATCTCCCCCACTTAAGGAATTTCGTCTCGCAATTAAGTAAAGATACACAAATCTAAATAATACCTGAGTGGAATAACTCGGGGTATTCCTCCAACAAAGCTTGCTCTCGCTCCCAAGCATGCTCCTCACGTCCGCAATTATCTCATCGGACTTTCACCATACGGATATCCTTTTTGCGGAGTCGCTTGACTGCAACATCTTTAATACGTACTGTCTTGACCTTTGTGGTCAACTCATAATCAACTGGTACTTTATTATCCGCAATGATCTACGAAGGCTCTTGCACCGCCTTATGCAACACTGATACGTGGAACACGTCATGCAGCCAATTCAATTCCGCCGACAGCTTCAATCTATACGTCGCCTCGCCAACACGCTCCAGGATTTCAAATGGTCCAAGGTATTTCGGACTCAACTTCTTCAAGCATCGAACCCGCGATACACCCTTGAACGGCTTGATTTTTAGATACACCATGTCGCCAACATTGAACTCCACGTTCCTATGCTTGGCGTTGTAATACTTTGCCTGCCTGTCCTGAGCGATCTTCAACCTTTCTTGAATTGTCCGTATCATTGAAGTGGCGTCTTCCACCGCTTGACGTTTGTACAACTTCGACTCGCCTGTCTCCAACCAAGACAACGACGTACGACACTTCCTCGCGTACAAGGCTTCGAAAGGTGTCATACCAATACTCGTCTGAAAGCTGTTGTTATATGTAAACTCCACCATGTACAGGTGATCTTCCCACAGCTTTCCAAAATCTAGGACGCACATGCGTAGCATGTCCTCCATAGTCCTGTTGACCCTCTCGATCTAGCCATCCGTCTGTGGGTGAAAGGCTGTGCTGAATTTTAGCTTAGTACCCAACAGACTATGCACCAACCTCCAGTCATTCGACGTGAAGCGTCCATCTCGATCACTAACAATACTGTGGGGCACACCATGCAATCGTACAATATTCTCCACATAGAGTTTGGCTAACTTTTCCACCGGATCTTCCTTCTTGTTCGGTATAACGTGCGACACCTTTGTCAACTTATCTACGACTACCCAGATGACGTCGTTTCCCTTCTGCGACTTCGGCAAACCGTGCACAAAATCCATAGATATGTCATCAAATTCCATTCTGGGATAGGGAGGGACTTCAAGGAACCTCCGGGCTTCTGGCATTCCGCCTTCACCAATGCACAAGTACGGCACTTGCCCACATAAAGTGCTACATCTTTCTTCAATCCTGGCCACCAGAATAATTTCTTCATGTCTCTATACATCTTTGTGCTTCCCGGGTGGATCGAGTACTTGGTATGATGCGCCTCATACATCAACTCCTCCAGAAGATTATCCGCACTAGGAATGCATAGGCGACCGTCCTTCCTTAGCAACCCATCCTCAATAGCAAACTGTGAATTTGACCCATCCAAAGATTCTTCCAAGATCTGTTTCATGCTGTTATCCTGAACCAAAGCCCGCCGAACTCTATCAGCTAGGTCACACTGAACCTCTGTCCAAAACAGTTTCGCCTCAACACCAGATTGCTTGTCGACACAAGATATCTTCAAAGCCTCCAACTCTTGGACCAATCTCTCATCATATACCGATAACCAGTTGGCCTGCGCCGGAGTCCTGCAACTCAACGCATCCGCCACTACATTACCCTTTCCAAGCACATAATGTATCTTGAAGGTGTAGTCCCCCAAGAACTCCATCCACCTCCGCTGCCTCATATTCAGATCCTTTTGGTCCAACAGGTACTTCAAGCTCTTATGATCGGTGTAAATATCGACCTTCACACCGTACAGGTAGTGCCTCCAATGATTTAGAGCAAATATCACGGCCGCTAACTCCAAGTCATGGACCGGATAATTTCTTTCGTGAGACTTCAGTTGTCGTGAACCATAGACTATCACTCTCCCATGTTGTAGCAGAACACAGCCCAAACCACTGCCCGAAGCATCACTATAGATCTCGAACCCTTCGGTTCCACTTATCGAACATAAAATAGGTGCTGTAGTCAACCGCCTCTTCAACTCTTCAAAAGCCTGTTCGCACTCCGGAGACCACACAAACTTCTGATCCTTCCTAGTCAACGTTGTGAGTGGTAGCGCTATCCGCGAGAAGTTCTCTACGAAGCGCCTGTACTAGCCAGCAAGCCCCAGAAAACTTCGGACCTCTACCACTGTAGTCAAAGCAGGCCACTCTCGTATCGCCACTATCTTCGCCGGATCCGCAGCTATCCCTTCTACACTGTCAACATGACCAAGGAACGCTATCGAGGATAACCAGAATTCACACTTGGAGAACTTAGCATACAACTGATTCCTCCTCAACGTCTCCAACACCATGTGTAGATGATTGTAGTGATCCTCCTCGCACTGCGAGTACACCAGGATATCATCGATAAATACTATCACAAAGCGATCCAGGTACTCTCTGAACGTCCTGTTCATCAGATCCATAAACATGGATGGCGCATTAGTCAAACCAAACGGCATGACCGTGAACTCGTAATGCCCAAACCGCGTACTGAATGCTGTCTTTGTGATGTCGCTCTCCCTTATCCTCAATTGATAGTAGCCGGACTTCAGATCTAACTTCGAATATACTGTTGACCCAACCAACTGATCAAATAGATCGTCAATCCTCGGAATCAGATACTTATTCTTTTCCGTAAGCTTGTTTAATTCCCGGTAGTCGATACAAAGCCGCAAACTCCCATCTTTCTTCTTAACAAAGAGAACTGGTGCGCTCCAAGGAAACGAACTTGGACGCACATAACCTTGCTCTAGCAACTCTTGCAGTTGCACCTTCAACTCTGTCATCTCTCTTGGCGCTATCCGATAGGGGGAGCGTGACACCGGTTTGGCACCCAGTACCAGCTCTATAGTAAAGTCTATCTCCCGCTGAGGAGGGGCTCCTGGGAGATCATCTGGGAACACATCGGGATACTCAGACACAACTGGGATGCTGTCCAAACTAGGCTTAGGCGTAGAAGTCTGCACTAATGTGACAAACAGCTCTGCCCCAGACCGAGCTGCCTTGATCACCTGAAGGGCCGACATCAAAATCTTACCCGACCCCTTCATGCCCGCAAAACTAGTCTCCCGATCGGTGTTCAGACCCAACTTAACTTCCTTACAGTTGCAATCAATGCATGGACCCTGCTCCGAGAGCCAATCCATACCGAATATTACGTCGAACTCTACTAACGGTAGAACCAATGCTCGCAAAACAAACTCCTGGTCTCCAATCCGAATCTTCACTACGCAGACCCTATCCGCACGCATTGAGCACCCATTGGGCAGCAACACATCCAATTTATCTTCTGCCATCGAGGACGGAACCCCGATGCGCGATATGAATTTTTCGGACAAGAAGGAATGCGATGCTCCCGTATCAAACAGGGCTCTTGCAGGAAACTCAAAGATCAACACAAAGCCTAGCACCAACAAAAGTAAGCTAACAAATACGAAAGTAACAACTATGAAAGTTAAGCCACTACAATTTAACTCATACCTGTCACCACGTCTGCTTGCTTTATGGCCTCTTGCAGACCAAGGTTGTAGACTCTAGGCTGGGCTGGAGCATGATGGCACGCGGTTGACTCCACCGCCTTCCCTTTCTCCTCATACGTCGCTCCAGGCTTCCTCTCGGACTTTGAACGTCCGCTCCAACACTCCTGAGCAAAATGCCCCATCTTCCCACAATTGTAGCAAGCTCTTGGGACTCAACTTGTAGTTGCCCCCGATGCACCAGCCGAAGGGGATGAGTTCGAAGTCCTCTATTTCTTATTCCATCTGCGGAAACTTGACTTATTATTTGGCACCTTGAACTCGGACTTCTTTTCTCCTGGGTCCTTCTTCTCTTGAACTTTCTTCGCAACCTTTTCCAACGATCGGGCCGAATTGACCAAGGATAGGAAGCCTTGCGCCTTAGGCCCAGCAAGGAGTAACTGTAGGTCACCACGAAGACCCTCATAGAATCGGTTGGTCTTCCTCTCATCTTCCATAAACGTAGCACCAGAATAACGACCCAACCGTGTGAACTCATGAAGATACTCGTCCATGCTTCTGGCTCCCTGAGTCAGCCCAAGATACTGATTTTCCATCTCCAACTTCTGAGCAGAGGGTACAAATCTGGCTAGGAACAACCTCAAAAATTCCTCCATAGGCACCTCAGCAAGCTGCCTACCCACTAAGAGATGAAACTCCAACTCATCCCACCACAGTCTCGCTTCACCCACCAAAAGGAAAGTTGCTATGGTGGTCTTCTGCCACTCCTCAGTTAACGTGGCTATCAGGACCCTCTTTATCGTAGAGAGCCAGTCCTCAGCTTGAGCTGGCGTTCCAACCCCATCGAACCTCAGAGGATTAAAGCCCATTACATGCTTAAGCTGCTTCTCCGTAGCTCTCCTCGGCTCTACCAGATCAACTGCCGCACACTCCACCACTCTTGGCTCTGCCTCCCTAACCGGTTCTTGCTCATTCGCAGGAAGTGCATGATGCATTTGCCATGCAGGTTGGGCATTTATCATTACAAACACGGCTTCAGCCACCATCCTGATGGTTTCCGCTGAAGGAGGTGTTGTAGGCACGTCTCTTGGTGCACTACTTTCCGCCAATTGCAGACGCTCTGACTGACCATCACCGCTCCTAACAGCCTATAGTAGCAAAGATACACGATTAGACGACAACCAAATTGCTAAAAGCAATCATTGGAACACTCAGATTCCACAAAACAAGTGTATTTTTCATTCCTAAGTGGACATTGATGGGTTCTTTTTGATGTTATAACGATGACGCACACATGTGCTCACCACCCCTTAAAAGAATTCGCCCACGAATTCATTTAAGCCTGACCATAACCAGAAGTCTGATACCAAATTGTAACACCCCCATCCGTCGCATGACATATAACAGAAGGTCCAGATGGAACCCGACGACATATACCACAGATAGTCGGAAGGGTTACATAAGAATATTCAAACTATCCAATTAATACTACACGTCCTACACAGAGCATTCTAGCGGAAGCTTTTAAAGTTGAAAGAACCCAAATCTTAAATCCATATCTAAGAATGTCCACATCCACACAACAGGAATGAAACCCCAAATACACTAAAAAGGGTACATGGCTTTATGGCCTTACAAATGTTCACTTAATAAAAACATGTCTTATATACATTGGATCGCAGGCCGGCCACACATGATAAAAATAAAAACAACTATTCGCTTTGGCCTTCTAGGGCCAGCACAGCAACATGGGCTCCAGCCCGCTATTTGGCACTCGGCTCCGCAGCACCTGCAAGTACATTCCACCGCACGGTGGCAAACAAAGCAACGGTCAGCCAAAAGCCGACCAAATTATAACGACCCCGGCCCTAACTCGGGACGGCGGTGCTCTTTCCCTGCATATCATTAGCCCAATAAAATAATAAAGCGCAACTATACTACGCCACAGGTGTAGGCTCGCACGGCCAAACACCCCGTGCACTTAGGGCATATTAACGGTGAATCCTGACCAATCATCGTCTTCACCACCACCCCCAGGATGGCAACAACATGTGAGCATTTAGCCATTCTGACCACCGTCTAAGGCTCCCGACTATGCCAACGGCCAGTCCCCGTCTTCGGGTCTCTCGCACCGAACCACATAGCCTAGGTCCAATTCCACATGCCCGTTGCTCACGCCGCATATACAATTTAAGTCCTACGCGCGTGCCAAGCTTCTCTCGGATCCCAAAATTTTCCAAACAACCTCATAACCCAGTTATGATCAAGGCCGGTTCCCAGACCGGCAAGTTAGCAGAACACGTTTCCGCTCAATTTTCCGGGTGCACCTTGAAGCTAACTTCCAAGGATCCCTGCTGCAATCTACCGCGTAGAAACCCGAAAAACTCAAAGCACGGAGTCTTCTCCGGCAAAACATATCAAATGCAACATCACTGATTCAGACAATACATGTCCGGGTAGGCTTCACACACATTGCATATGCCCGTACTTACGATTCCGGGCTCTATATGCAACACAAGGGGGACTATTCATATCAACCCCAAGGAACACCACGCACTCACCGCACACTCGCGGGAGCGGGATTCCCTATGCAGAAAGAAAGAGCTTCACATGCTCAAGTAGAGAATCGTTACCCTTGTAGTCCGCTTTGGCGCCATGGAAAAACTACACGGATGGAAATCTTCGCAACGAACTTTCCTCCACAGATCCGCTCTTAGATTTCGAAACGATGCTCCGATGCTCCGCCGACGGCCGGAATCCCTTCCTTCTTCCTCCTCTTTCCAACTCCTTGAGAGAGAGAATGGTTGGAGAGAAATGAAAGATTAACTCCCCTATTCCCGGACTTAACAGAGCAGGAAACCATCTGGGCCATTGGATCTTAATTAAAGAAAACGAACGGCTCAGATCCGTTCAAAAATCTCCAGACCTGGGCCGAACACGGCTTGGCACACGGCCGTGTCCCAGGTCGTGTGCCTCGCTCCAGGCACAATCGTCGAATGGAGGAAAGACACACAGGCAAAGACACGCTCGTGTCTCACCTAACACGCCCGTGTCAGGTTCCTCGACATGCCCGTGTTCGGGGGCGTGTCACGCATAACCGCCACGGAAACGGACACGACCCAAAATAACACGGGTAGGGACACAGGTAGGCACACGCCCGTGTCAAATGACACGCCCGTGTCCCTTAGCCGTGTTTCTAGCTGTGTCCTTCTCGGGATGAAAACGGCCAAAAACACCAGCCAGACATGGCCTTGGACATGCCCGTGTCCTACGTCGTGTACCCCTATACAGGCACCAAAAATCCCCTTTTTCGCGACCGACTCAAATACGATTTTCGGGGCGTTACACATGCCAGTGCCAGAGGAAGTTTTGAACAAAGAGCAAGAAACTCTATTGTCTAAGAAAAGATTTAGAGAACATGCAGAGTTGAAGCCTGATTTTGAGCAGTGGAGTCCTACTTCTAGGAACATTATACTTACTGCTTGGAAAGCTGTAAAGGATAAGTCCCATGATAGGGGCAAATGGTACTCTGAGCAAGAATGGCAAAAGCATGAATTCAGGCAAGAAGCCATTGTTCAATATAGAAGAAAGGCTAAAGCTGGGAAGCTACCTCCTAATGCTCAGGAGCCTAGCAAATATTTCCCAAAGCCCTTTCACTACTTTGAAAGGCAAAGAATTAGGGCTGAAGAGCAAAAGAAGAAAGTTCTAAAGGGTAAGAAGCCAGCTGATGATACTGATGTTCAAATACAAGCCAAGGTCCAATCAGGCAAAGACATAGTTATCAAGGAGTCAGATCAGTTTTAGATTAGATTTACTTGAGTTTACAACTTTGTAATCTTTAGTGTTGAAATCTATGTACACTTTTGATTAAGAAACTTTTGTAAGTTTAAACAAAACTATGATGAATGCTCATTATGTTAGCATTATTATTCTGTGATGATATATTATATATGTTTTGTTTAGAAATTACCCTGTCATATAATGTTGTTATACATCATAATGCGTATTTGTTATGAATGGTGTATATCATTGACTAAGGGTTCTGACTTCTCCAAATAGGGGGAGATTGTTGGGTACATTGGAAAATGTGTACCAGATTTGAAGAAGCCTCACCTTACTCAATGATATGCATCAATGTGTATTTGATGTTGTTTTGAGTTTATATGTGCAGGTTAAGTAAATGCAGGAATGCAGAAAAATTTCTATGTCCATGTATCGACACCAGGAGAAGCTGTGTCGACACTTATGAAGGCTTCTGTCGACACTGGAGAAAAGCTGTGTCGACACTTGGAGTTAATTACGTCGACACTTGGAAAGGCTGTGTCGACACCTGAAGAAACTAAGTCGACACCAAGAGGCTGTGTCGACACACAGAGAAAGCATTGTTGACATCAAATGTGTCGACACCACGAGGCTTTGTCGACACACAGAGAAGCTTAGTCGACATCAACTGTGTCGACACCAAGAATCAGTGTTGACACACAGAAGACTTTGTCGACATCAACTGTGTCGACACATAGGACTTGTGTCGACACACTGCATAGCTTCAACAAAGTTAAAAGAAGAAGTGATTGTGTCGACTCACAGAATCAGTGTCGACACATTCTACAGAAGCTGTGTCAAGAAGCAGTATCAACAATAAAGGAGATGTGTCGACACCACCAAGGCTTGTGTCGACACTTAGTCCACTTGTGTCGACACTTAATCTATTTGTGTCGACACATGATGAAGTTCAGTCTCGACACTTTGCTGACAGACAGAATTTCAAGAAGTGACTGGATGACTTGACAGCTGCCGTTACCAACCGGTCTACTGTAACTGTCAGAGCTGTCAAAAGTTTGTTAGAAACCGGATCAACCGGTTACCATGGAGAAAGTCTATATAAAGGCATTCTCCTTCAACAGATATTGATGATTGATGTGAGAAGAAAAACACAGATACTGAGATAGAATAAAAAGAAGAAGTTGGAGAGAGAGAGAGCTCCATCTATTGAAGTGCAGTTGCTGAACCAGGCTGCTAAGAAGGATTCAGATTGTGATCTGAATATCAAGAAAGAAGCTGATTGAAGATCAACTTCAAAGGAGTTCAACCCTACTGAGTTCAGATTCAAGAAGCTTTGAAGAGAAGCTAAGAGTGGTTGTTCTCTGCCATCAGATTCTTCCAAGAACTTATCAAGAAACCATCCATCCCTTCTCTTTCTACCTGGGTGGTGGTAAAACACTTTGTTAAATCTATTTTTTGTAGGATCTATTCTAGATCTGAGCTGTAAGCCTGTTATATAAAGGCTGAGTTGTAGGAGATTTAGATCTCTGAGTGGTAGGCCTTGTTGAAGGCTGAGGTAAGACTGTGAGCCTGAGTTGTAGGAGATTGATATCTCTGAGTTGTAGGCCTTGTGTATGCTTAGGTAGGACAGATTTCCTGAGCTGTAGGAGTGTGGACTCACTCTGAGTTGTAGGAGCCTTGTTGGGTTCTGAGTTGTAAGATCTGAGGATCTGAGGTGAAGAGCAGAAGTTAGGCCGAATCTAGCACACTGCTAGATAGGCGAAGGGAAAGGTGGATGTACCCAGACCTTGAGGAACCACTATAAAAACTGTGTGCACTCTGTGATTGAATGTTTCTGTGAATGCTGTGCTGTGTTAACTGTAGAATTTGCAATTTCTGATTAATTAACAGAACAAATATTCTGCCTTAAACAAAAGGAATTACACATATTCACCCCCCCTCTAGATGGTTAGGCACTAATTCTTTCAAAAACCGTGGTCGGCAAGAGTGTAACGACCAAAATCCGCCATACCTGCAGGGCTCGCTGGATGTCGTGAGATCTGGAGCCCGTCGGAGAGGGGATTTGGAAGTCGCTAGAGTATAGCTACCCTCGCGTGAACGCCGGAGCCACGAACTCAAATGCTCAACCCTAAAATATCATAAAATCGAGCAAAAAATTAATAGCATGCTCCATCGTCGCACGTCGGCAAAGACCAAAACCGTGGTCGGCAAGAGAAAGAAGACCAAAAAGGCCATACCTGCAGCCTGTAGGGCTCAACTTTGAGAAAGAAGACAGGGTCGACGGGGAAGAAGCTGCATGTCGTGAGATCTGGAGCCCACCGGAGAAGGGATTTGGAAGTCGCTAGAGTATAGCTGCCCTCGCGTGAACGCCGGAGCCATTAGCCGCAGAGCCCGATGCTGTAGCGCGTCGGAGAAGAAGCGCCTTCCGCCCTTCCCGAATTCCCGTGAGGCCGAGTCGTGACCTAACTAAAAAGCCGAGTAAAATATAAGAATTGAGCTGGAGCCTGAAGGATTCCGTGAGTTCCGTCGGCAAGCAATCATAAAAATAAAATATTATAAAAAATATAAGAACTTGGTAAAAGTATTCCATGACTTCCGTTACAGTTCTTATGAATTGTAAAAATGATAAATAAAATATTTTTAAGATATTTATATATAAAAATAAAATATTATTGTAAAGAATGCGGTGTGGTGCGGTGTATGCGGTTTTGGCAAGACAAAAACCAAACCGCTCCGCAAACTTGGCGGTTTTCCAATAACCAAAACCGCACCACAACCGCACCGTTCGGTGCGGTTCGAAAACGGTGCGGTGCGGTGCGGTGTTGCGGTTCTTTGCGGTTTCAGTTTTTAAATTTCAGGCCTAGTACCAGATCCATTTCCACCTGCCCCGCCTCCGCGTCCCAGATCGGGGCGGCACACGAGGATAATGGTACTCGTGAACCACCACCAGCTCCTGATGGGCATAGCTGACTTACTCCGTGGCATGCCTGAGCTGCTCCTCGGCCCGCGTTATGTGCACCCCGAGAGAAGTGACAGTCCCCGTCAGCTGGGTGCCTCGCTCCCTCCAGAACTGCTAGTCGCTCCTCTATTTTGGCCTTGTCCTTATCAACCCTGTTGAAGACCTCCTGCAGTAGTAGCGTGTGCTTCTGGAACAACCGCATCACTTGTTTATTCATCCCCGTCGCGTCCGCCGGATCGCCCAGATACTCCGAAATGTGATATGTATCAGGGGGAGGCGAGTATTCCTCGCTCATCTCGGCATCAGAGGAAGAGACCACGTTGTAACCTGCGAAGTGGTAAGTCAGAAAGAGCGAGCCGTAACGAACAAGTACAAGTATGAGCTCACCAGGAGTCGGCATGTCGCTCACACCTGCTGGTGGTCGAGAAGAGCCCGAACGACCCTGGAAGTGTCCTCCCTCAAGAGCTGCGAAGGATTTTCCCAACCCAGGGGGAATTGGCGGCCGGGAAGTCTCCGGAGGGGGGTGTCCCAGGTCCGAAGGACTGGCGACCCGCTCAGTTGACAGTGGGAGGGAATGACCCCCTTCCCCTCCACCACCTCCATCCTCACGCGGCGGCACCTACGGAAAGAAGTAAAAAACAAGGCGATGAATCAGACGGGAAGTGCGCATACCTGATGAACGAACTCGACGCCAGCCGCCGAGCTGGAGCCCGAGAGATCATTTGCCGGGGATTGCCTGATAATTTTTCCTTTTACCGGCCTGAAGAGGGGGCTGGGCGATCCGTGCGCCAGCCACGAGGCAGCCTCAAGAGCCCCCTCCCCTAGTCTTTTCCCGTGTGGCCGCCAGCCGAGCTCGCATCTCCTCAGTCGTAGGCATCGTGCAGCTACAACTCATTGAGCTAAAAGAAGGCAGGATTTTTCTAAAGGGTCCGATGACACATTTATAGCGTGAGGGTGGGACCCACCAAGAGATTCCTTGACAGCTTAGCAAAACACTCACCGAACACGTGGGTTGGATGATTCTTTCCGAGCTTGGTCAAGCTCAAAAAGAGCGGGGATTGTGTACAACCCCGTGTTCGCCGAGTGGGTCCACCAGGCCAGACGAGTGGACCAAGTCGGCCTGCCCACGCCAAAACATCATACGGGCGAACTCAGAATGGCCGGCTCGCTCCCGCCAGGGCTAGGCGAGAGAGCTGCGCGAGCTGGCCCAACCAGCTCGTGTCCTCCCAGGGCTCGTTAAACCCGAGTCGGGTTTTCGCCGAATTGAGCTCGGGTTGAGGCCGACGTTCATCGAACAGGGCTGACGTTCGTCGAAGGAGCTCGCCGTCCAACGAGCATGACTCGACGTTCGTCGAACGGAGCTCGCCGTTCGACGATCAGGGCCCGGCGTTCGTCGACCGGAGCTCGCTGTTCATCGAGCTGGGTTTGGCATTCGTCAAAGGGAGCTCGATGTTTGTCGAGCGTAGCTCGGTCTTCTTCGAGCTAGCCTCATGAGTTTGAATCCTAGATTCGCCGTACAAAGCTCGGCGAACTCAATTCCTCTGGAATTCCTTCCGTAGTCCCAGGCCGCCCCGAGCGGGTGAAGGTAATAGAGGGCTACTCGCCCAGCTGCTTTATGAGGCCTCATTTGGACTTTACCCACGCTGACGCCCTCCCGTATTTGGCGTGGAGTGACGTTGCTCCACTCGACGCTCTCGGCGCCCTACTGATAATGGCGTTGAGTGATGTTGCTCCACTCGACGCTCTCAACGCCATCCCGACTTTGGCGTTGAGTGACGTTGCTCCACTCGACGCTCTCGACGTCCTCCTGGCAATGACGTTGAGTGATGTTGCTCCACTCGACACTCTCGCCGCCCTCCCAGCTTTGGCGTTGAGTGACGTGGCTCCACTCGACGCTCTCGCCGCCCTCCCAGCTTTGGCGTTGAGTGACGTTGCTCCACTCGACGCTCTCGACGCCCTCCTGGTAATGACGTTGAGTGATGTTGCTCCACTCGACGCTCTCGACGCCCTCCTGACAATGACGTTGAGTGATGTTGCTCCACTCGCCCAGTCTCCTATGAGGTGTTTTTACCATTTTACCCTCGCTGGTCTGCCTATAGCCTGTTAGAACAGCGGAGTTACGCTGTTGGCAGACCCGGTTGGGCTGCACATAGCTGTTCAAAACAGAGGAGGTTGACTATTTGCAGACCGTTTTCAGAAATTTATAAATAAGACCCAATAGACACCTCAGAAGACACGTTTGTCAGTACTTAGATCTTTTTGTGTTTTCTGAAGTATCCTTAGCTTGGCCTTTGACTAAGGAGGGGAAGCCCTCTAAGATCTTCCGGGTGTGTGGTGGGACCTCCACGACGAACCCTTGGGTCAGTTTCCATTTCTTTTTGCGGTTTGACTTGCAGCAGAGAAGTAGGTGCGCAATCACCCCTTCCCCGAGGGTGAACTTCACGTGAGACCGAGTTTTCGGTTTCAACATCTGTATTGTAGCAAGTGGGCTTATTTATGTAAAGCCCAAGAAATGTAATGATGGAGATGTTAAGCGATGTTATTAAATAATGTAAAATAGCCGCATATCTCATATATATAAATATGTATGATGTAGTTCATGTGTGATTGAATAGAAAAGAGGGTTGAACAAGTATTGTGCTCTTCTGTAACTATACACTGTATATGTGGGTTAACAAGGTCTTGCCGTAAAGAAGCAGGAGGAAGAGCTGAATGAGAAGACACTCAAGGCTATGTTTGACAACCCGACAGGGCGTCGTTCCGGCGGGACCGAGCCGGAGGAGAAAGAAAACCGCTGTCGTGCTCGGTGAAACGTTGCTTGAAAGTTCTCCGGCTGAGAACCGTCCTGGTGACATGTCGTGGAGGAGTGAGAAAACCTGCACAACATTGTCCCAAACGGCCGGCGAGGAGTGAAAAAACCTGCACAACATTGTCCCAAATGGCCGGCGAGGAGGACGACTGGTGCTCGCAGGTCCATCTGGTGTCCCAATCGCCCCGCCTCCGGCCAGTCACGAACGGCCGTCGTGAACCTTTTCTTCCCAAACACCGTGCCTCCGGCCCGTCCCAAACGGCCATCGTGAACCTTTGCTCACCATTTCTTCCCAAACGCTGCGAGTCTGAATCGTCCCCATCAGAACCCCGCCGGGTGGTCAAACAGAACCTAAATCTTCTTGAAGGAGCTCGGGGTGTGAATTTTTTGGGGAGAAAAAAAAATTGCATGAAAAAAAAAGTGAAACCGAGCACAAAGAACAGAATATTTGGATAATTGCTACGTGCAAACCTGTTTTGCATAGGTACAAACCACTTTAATAATAAAAAATTATTATAATATTATTAAACACATTGTTCTCCCCTCTCTGCTTTGAATAATTACGGAAAGTAGTGGAGGAGAATGCAGGCATGTGCTTCCATTCCGTTCCGGATCAGATAGACTAAAGACTCGTTTGGGAGGACTTTTTTTTTCTCCTTTTTATTTTTTTGAAAAATGTCACCGTTCATCATATTATGTTTATTTTAAAGATAGGTGTTTTTTAAAAAGACAAAATAACTACTTTTGAATGAGGAGCATTTTACATCTCTACAAAAAAACAATCAAAATATTATAAATGATTGAATTTTACAAAAAAAATAAAAAGGAGGCAAAAAGCTCTCTCAAACGGGATATATGAGACTCCGACTTTTTGTTCTTGATGGCTTCAACGTACATGAGCTCCAAACAATTGCTGCCAATTGCAATTAGCTAACAGCCTCCTTGCGGCAAGAGAAGACGGACGCTAGATTGAACAGAGGCAATGGTTATGTGCATGAAAAATTGAGCGGGAAGAAACCAGGTGGCAAAGGCGAGAGAATTTGGAGCAATGCCGATCGATCTCCTTCCGGCGAGCGACAAATTGTAATTGACTGCTCCTAACAATTTGATCTGCCCATAACAATGTATTTATTCGCATAACGTAAGCGATGCTAAGCATCATTCTAGGAGAAGCATACAAACTGAAATTACAATTTGCCCCTGCGAGGCGATAGGAAAATTTTTGATGCGTCGAACGTGCATAGAGCTATACACATTCGGTGCATTTTTATTTTTATGTTTCAAATTATTTTTTTCAACTTGTAAACTTTTTTTAAAAAAATATAGAATTTTAATGTTCATATTTTTACGCTCATTTTAACTATCATATTTCTTATATTACGATCATAAATAGAAAAATTAAGACTGTAATTTCATACATTACAGCTGTAATATGACATTACAATCATAATACAGTCGTAATTATCATAATGTAATGCATGAAATTACAACTGTAATTATTTTAGTTAATGTAAAAATGAAATCATTCATGTTTTGTAATTTATTTTTTAAAAAATTGAAATAGAAATAAATGAATGAGGCTAAAAATTTAGGCGAATGTTATGTGCAAACCTAACTTGGCTATGTGCAGACCAAAATATTAAATAAAAAATAATAAACGCACAAATAAAAGTCATTTTATAACCGGATAGGGCAAACCAAATCCCTTATCTTCCCCGTGCCCTAGCCGCCCGCTGGTTCGCTCTCATCGTGCCTCCAACATCTGCCCGCTACGCTTCCAACCTCCGCCTGCAACGCCTCCTCCAACCTCCGCCCACATCGCCTCCAACCTCCGCCCGCAGCGCCTCCTCCATCCTTCCGCACGCAGTGCCTAACCAACATTTGCATCAGCGCCCCGTCGTTTGTTCCCTATTGCCACTGGTTACCTCTCGCATCGCCCCGTCCAACTTCCGATCACTTCGTCGAGCCCTAGCCGGCATTTTCAGCAGCTCCCCGTCCAAACTTCTTCATTTCACTCTCTCCTTCATTTCCAGAGTGAGTCCTCACTATGCCCTCTCTCATTTCAGTTTTTCTGCAATTTAAGTGATGTCATTTTTTGTAGGAGGTTTTGCATCTCAGTTTCATTTTTGCTTCACCTGGGTTTCATTTTTTTTGCTTCACACATTGTGAATTTGTGCTCCTCTTCCAAATATTTATTGAATGTGTGAGTCTTTTGGTGAAGATCGATAAGCTGTTTTTATTTCCAATATTAGTTTCTGTCCAATCAATTTAGTAGTATAATTATCTAGCAATCTACTGTCAGTTTATTTGCATTTGCATGAGCAAAGAGTCATTCATTGATATGGTGTCATAGAGTGCAGATTTTGGCGTTGATTCTTGTTAAGCTTGCTGATTTTGATTTGCAGGGTCATGTCAGGCTTTCTTTTTTTTGTCATTGCTGATACTATATATTTTGTAATTTGAAGTTTAATGATACATTTTTTTTAGTACTTTCATCATTAAGTTTTGTTTCAAGTTCTGATGTCTTAACATGATCATTTCTAAATTTAAATTTCGATTTGCACGTAATAATTTAGTCTGCACTTATAATATTTCAGTCTGCACATAAAATTGGTTTGCACGTATCCAATTTCGATTTGCCCATAACAATCGCCAAAATTTATTAAAAATATATTCAAGTTTGAATCAAAATACATTCCGTCGGCAGTTATGTATATCGTATAATAAGTTAATTACTAATAGAAAAAATAAATTTTCTTATAAAAAAGTATGAAAAATAAAATTGATTCGTAGAAGGACATTTACGTAATTAGCAGCAGAGAACCTTTTATAAAAGGGACGGCGAGGCGGAGCCTGGTGGAATCATCTCCGGCGAAGTTCGTCTGAATTGTTAACTTTGTTTTTTCTTTCGGTGTATTTTCCGACGAGAATCAGAGATGGCGGAGGGTGCAGTCATCGGATGCCACACTGTTGAGGAATGGAACAATCAGCTTGATCACGCCAAGGAGGCCCATAAATTGGTAACCCTAAATCTCTCTTATCGTTTTCATCTTTTCCGACTTAGTTCTTTTTACGTCCTGTAAGCCGATGTCTTTGATTTTTTGTGTGAACGGCTTGGTATTTTGAACTACTGTTGCATTTGTAGAAGATTTGGTACTTTTTTGTTGAGATTCTTATTGATTAACACGGGTTTTTGTTGTTGACATTCATCCATCTGTACTTCCGTTTACCATTTTTCCCTCTGAATGTGTTAATTTTTTAGAAATTTTGCAGAACTAGGGTTAATACATAGAAACCGTGTGTTGAAGCCAAATTTGACCTCAACTGAAGTTCGAAGAAAAAGGGGTGCAGCCGAAACCTACTTCTCTCAAGTCTCACCCCTTGACTGGATTCTAAGGACCTAAGACTGACCCAAAAGCCTCAGCAGGGAGGTCCCACCTCACACCCGGAAGATCTCTGAGAGCTTCCCCTCCAAAGCCAAAGCTGGGCTAGGAGCTCCTCAGAAAGCGCTAGAATTCCGGAGACAATGATCGCTCTCTTTCTAAGGAGCCCTTATGGGTCTATTTATAGCATTTTGCTGTCCTGAATTTACTGAAAAGCCCTTAGTTGGTCTGCCAATAGCCAAATCCCGCTGTTTTCCTGAGGGTACTGAAGTAATTTCTCCTGAGGGCAATTAGGACATTCTTCCAAAGGCCCTGGGCCCCACTCGGCGGGAGCTGGTGCCGAGACCTTTCGGCCCAGGGCATGGCGCGAACGTTCTCGCCTGGCTTAGGCGAGAACTCTTTGAGATAGGAGCTTGGTTTGGGCGAGAGTGCTTCCGCGCGGCTCGCGCTTGGCGTTCTCGGCCCACGATTTCTCCCTTATAACATTCGGCGAGAGCGCTTCCGCCTTCTGTGGGCGAGATCCTCCTTAGGGCGGGACCACTTCGGCTAACCCTCCTGTGACCATTGTGCCTCTTGGTCTGGCTCAGCGAATATGGGGTTTTGCCCTCAGGAGAAATTACTTCAGTACCCTCAGGAAAACAACGGGATTTGGCTATTGGCAGACCAACTAAGGGCTTTTCAGTAAATTCAGGACAGCAAAATGCTATAAATAGACCCATAAGGGCTCCTTAGAAAGAGAGCGATCATTGTCTCCGGAATTCTAGCGCTTTCTGAGGAGCTCCTAGCCCAGCTTTGGCTTTGGAGGGGAAGCTCTCAGAGATCTTCCGGGTGTGAGGTGGGACCTCCCTGCTGAGGCTTTTGGGTCAGTCTTAGGTCCTTAGAATCCAGTCAAGGGGTGAGACTTGAGAGAAGTAGGTTTCGGCTGCACCCCTTTTTCTTCGAACTTCAGTTGAGGTCAAATTTGGCTTCAACACCGTGCAAACTGTTCTTGAGGTTTGCATGTAATTTGCCGAATCTGCTGGATAATTGAAGTTACACTTTTGCTCAATTTTTCTTTTAATTTATGTTAGAGTGCTCGAAGCAACCGCGTGACCATCAATTTTGGAATGACCTCCCCGTTGCCCCCAGCAGGGGTATTTATAGGCGAAACCCTAAATCCCCGACTATGGGTTTGGATGCCTATCGGATCCTAACCGACCCGTTAATGAGCCTATTAACACTTAAATAAATATACCTCAACAATCTCCTCCTATATTGTATATAAGTGTTAACATAAGAAAAATGACTACTTATGCAATAGTTAATAATGAGTAAACAAAAGAGTTTTTTCAGAAATATAAATATGAGTTTTAGATAACAAAATGATAAACTCAAACAAAATATTCCAAACATGAAATAAAGCAAGAAACTGGAAAGCTCAAAATGATAATTGATCTATGCGAATAACAGATCATCATCATCTGGATCAAAATCAACCGTCTCTCCTCCAATCTCCATTTTGCATGCAAACAATTACAACAAGAATGTCATGAGACAAATCTCTATGAATTCAAACATTTGCAAAAATAAAGTTATTAGTTCTAACAGCGGGTGAACTTAATACTCTAACTGGGAGGAAAGAATCCCAAAACAACATCTCTATCTAATTTACACAAAATTAGATTAATTGATTTCATAAAATCAAATCATGTTCCTTCGATTATTAAAATTATTATTAACGTTCCACAATTGTGCTATATCATCAAGTTTGAAATGATACAACAAACTATGACTATTATATCATCATGTTTGGAATGGTATAACTAATAATCATAATATCAACGCACATATCAACAACCTCAGTATTCCTTTTTATAATGATACCCAATTCAGCTTTTGACAAAGAATAATTACGTAAGTCATCAAGTTTGGAATGACTGACAACTATTTCACCTATAGCTTTCATCAGATAACATCTGAAATACTTTAGTGTGCTCAACCTAGATGCTTGAATGTAAGCAGATAACGATTCTTAAATTTAAAACATAAGCTAGGTATTAAGTCCTTCTAAATGGACGTTAATCTCATCTCTCCCGATGTTTTAGATGTGAAAACCTTACATAAGCCCTTAGTAAGGACATCTGCTACATTATCTTTTGATCTCACGTCCAATAGAGAGATTATCCCCTGACTGGTGAGATAGGTCAACCAGGCCTGTTTCATCTTTAGTTGCTTTCGCTTTCCATTGAACAACGTGTTTGTAGCAGTGGTCTTTGTGCCTTGATTGCCACAATAAATCAAAATAGAGTTTATTTTTAGACTCGTCATTGGAATGTCCAATATCAGATCTCTTATCCACTCTGCTTCTTCTCCAGCTGAAGCGAGAGCATAGAGTTCTGATTTCATAGAGGATAGTGCAATGCACGTTTGCCTCTTATTCTTCCAAGCTACTGCAGCTCCTCCTAGTGTAAACACAAAACCACTAGTGGATCGACAATCAGCTATTTCCGAGCACCAAGATGCGTCGGAATACCCTTCAAGCACTAGAGGATGCCCACTGTAACGTAAAACATACTTCTCACTATACTTTAAGTATCTCATTAGCCTGTCTAAGGCGTCCCAGTGGTCCTTCCCAGGGTTACTGGTGAATCTACTCAACATGCCGACCGTAAAGACTATGTCAGGTCTAGTGCAGATAGTAGCGTACATGAGACTTTCTATGAGTTTGGAATAATCCAACTGTCTAATAGCTGAACCTTCATTCAGTTTCAGTCTACTATTATAATCGTATGAAGTCTCAGCCTTTTTGCTCTTATCGTAACCCCACTTTTCCAGTAAATTCATAATGTAGTGACTCTGACTCAGGATAATACACTTTTTTGTGAAGTTCACTTCCATTCCTAGGATGATTTTTACCTCACCTAGGTCTTTCATGCTTAATTGTGCCGTCAAGACAACTTTCACGTCTTTCACCTCAGACTGATCAATGCCCAGAATTAGCATGTCATCAACGTACAAGCATATGATAGCTACTTTATTTGCACTTGTTCTTACGTACAGACATTTATCTGATAGATTGGATTTGAAACCCAAGCCTTTTACACAGGTGTCAAATTTTTCATGCCACATTTTAGGTGCTTGTTTCAATCCGTATAGTGACTTAATCAACTTACAGACCTTATTTTGTAAACCTTCTATGATGAACCCTTCAGACTGATGCATGTAAATCTCATCAGTCAGATCTCCATTCAGAAATGCAGTCTTGACATCCATCTGATGAACAGTGTAGTGCTCAATAGATGTTAGTGCGAGAAGAATCCTAATTGTCGCATAGTGACATAAAAGTGAGTATATATCAAAGTAGTATATACCACTCACTTGAGTGAAGCCTTTAACAACTAGACGTGCTTTGTATTTTGCGATACTCCCATCAGGATTTAGCTTCTTCCTCAGAACCCACTTATTGCCAATGGTTTTAGCCCCTTTGGGCAAATCGACCAAAGTCCATGTGTTGTTCTGCATGAGAAAGTTCATCTCTTCGTCTATGACTTCTTTCCATACTAAAGGGTTTCTAGATCGTATCGCTTCCTTATTAGTGGATGGATCAGCTTCAACTTGGTAAGTCACGAAGTCTGTACTGAAGCTTTTAAGCATTTTCTCTCTACTAGATAACATTTTGGTATTTAAACCACTCGTGTTTACAGCCTCAGTGTCAGAGTTACGTTGTCCTGACTCAACTAAAGGCTCAGTACTAGTGGCTGACAGACCTGGCAGTGTCAGGTTCTTGTCCTTAAAGAACTTATCCTCAAAGAAGACAACGTGTCTTGATTCTATTACAGTATTAGTGGAGAGATCCAGAAACCTGTATGCAACACTATCATCTGCACATCTTAGGTAGACGCAGGTATTAGTCCTGGGTTCAATCTTAGCTCTTCTAGAGTCTGGTATCCTAACATAAGCGATACAGCCCCAGGTTGTCAAATCTAGGAGGCCTCTTAAAACAAAGCTCGTAGGGTGCCTTAGTCAACTTTGCATGTGGAACTTTATTAAGAATGTGATTTGACGTGAGGACGACTTCACCCCAATAGGCCGCAGACATGCTAGCAGTCAGCAACATAGAATTCAACATTTCTTTTAAGGTTCTGTTTTTTCTTTCAGCAATGTCGTTGAATTGTGGGGAATATGGAGCGGTGGTTTCAGGGATTATGCCATTGCTGGCAAGGATGTCTCTGAACTCCCCCGAGACGTATTCTCCTCCTCTATCACTTCTTAGCCTTTTTGTTTTTATGTCAAGTTGATTTTCAACCCTATTTTTGAAAATACAGAATTTTTAAAAAGCTTCATCTTTGGATTTGAAAAGGTAAATGTGGCTAAATATAGAGTAATCGTCGATAAATGTTATCGGATACTTCTGACCTTCTCTTGTGACAAAGCTTTTGTAGTCACAAATATCGGAATGTATTAACTCTAACAATTGTGTGCTCCTAGAAACCTGACTAAAAGATGTTCTAGTTATCTTAGTTTGAGCACAAATTTCACATTTTTCAAATTTGGTTTTTGTGTCGAGGGGTATGTTGTGAGTTCTAGCTAGCAGGAGAAGTTTTCTATAATTGACGTGTACTAGTCTTGCATGTAAAGTCTTAGGATCTATCAGATTTGAGCTAACCTGATTTACTACTTCGTTTGCTAGACTCAACCTATACATCCCGTTAACGACATATGCGCAGCCAAAGTAATGTGAGTGAATCATTAGTGTTACCCGACCACCACTAATGTTAAAAGACATACCCGCATCGCACAACAGACTAATCGAAATTAAATTAGCAGCTAATGTCGGTATAAATTTAACATTTTTCGAAGTTAGAGTCTTACCTGAGGAGAGAGTCAGGGTAGCGTTGCCGACCTTCAGCACGTCAGCTAAAGCTCCATTCGCAACAGTGACAGTCTCTTCCACCTCTTTTGCATCCTCCAGAAGCTTTGGATTGTGGCAGACGTGGTAGGTAGCACCTGAGTCGAGCCACCACTCTGAACTGGCTGTCCTGTTACCGACCATGGCAACAAAGTCGGTAGGCGCAGTTTGATAAACCATGTTGGCTTGATTATCAGTCTTTGGTGTGCTGGATTTGCCCCGTTTGGGCTGTCGGCACTCAGAAGCGCATTGACCTCACTTATTGCAGTTGTAGCACTTGCCTTTGAATTTTTTCTTTATCTGTTGGCTGGTGGCAGCAACTGTGGGTACACTGGTCGGTGGGCGAGTCTTTCCAGGCTTAGACTTCCGCTTAGGATGCGTGATCATGTTAGCAGTAGAGGACTGCTTGCTGATCGTCTCTATAGCGTGCCTAGTCCGATTCTCATCCTCAATGTAGATGAAGCGCTTGAGGTCTTTAAGACTCACCTGTGTCTTCTTCCGGTACATCTCAGTCTTGAAGGAATACTAGGCCGAGGGCAATTTGAAAATGATCGCCCCGGCAACAAATCCATCTGACAGAGGGATGTTCTCACTGTTGAGCTTGTCCACCAGATTTTCGAACTCAGCAACCTGTGGCAGGATTTCCCTTTCCTCAGTGAAGGTGAATGCCATAAACTTGTCCACCAGGTGCGTCTTGGACATATTCTCCTCCTCCTTGAATTGCTCCTCTAAGGCTTCCCAGATCTCATTGGCCCTTTGCATCTTGTCGTACGTCTCTGCAAGCCTGTTCGAGAGACAATTCAGGATGTAGTCTCTGCAGAAGTTTTCGTCGTTGATCCACTGATTTTCATCTTCTCCTCCTTTAAAGGATTCGAAGTCGGTCTGCACTGTGTAGAAGATGTTCAGGTACTTCATGTCAAACTGCGTGTTCCTTTTCCAGGCACTGTACTCAGCGTTGGAGAATTTCTTCAGCTTGATCATCGGCACCAGAGACGACAGATTGTTTGCTTTCGACATTGTGAGTTCCTACTAAATGACTTGGAGCGCCACTAGCAATCTAAATAAGTGCAGTAAAACAAGAAAGAAATCACCTGAGCGAGGCGACGACAGTGTTCGGATCCAATCCAAGGAAATTTTGTTCTGCTCCTCTGATGAACGTGAACGTCGCACAGTAAATCTCGATCAACAAACTTTCACAGAAGCACAAAAGCACTCCCCGATGATGACCACAATCTCGATTCCAATCAACAAATAGATGTAGAGAGGACCAATTCACTGCAGATCTGAAGAGAAGCAACCAATGATCGATCTGGAGAGCGGCTGCACGCGAGAGGGATGAACTGTGATCTTAATCCACAGTAGATCTGGAATTCCTGATCTCCACAAAAGATTTCCTGTGGCCTGAAGATACGCAACTGCAGGCTGCTGTACCGAAGTTCTTGATCGAAGACGACGACGGGAAAAACTGCGATCCAGAGCGGCACACGATGGTTTTCCCGATCGCTGGCGGTGACAGTAGGCGCCGATCTTCCTAGACGGCGCAGTCGATCGTCGTTGGGAGCAGAACAGTCGGGAGCGGTGGCTCCACCTTCGCGACCGGCTCCTGCGGCGTCTCGCAATTTCGCACAGGAGCGGCGAGAAAACTGGACGGCGGCGCGATGACGGATCGATTTCCTCCAGGCGGCGAGGAAACACCGAGAATCGGGAGCGCCTCCTTCGATCGACTAGGGCGACGACGATTTCGTGATCGGCTAAGGCGATGCAGAGGAATCGCAATCTACCTCCGGGCGGCGAGATGGGCAGGAGCACAGCAACGGCGGGACAGAGCACGGCTAGGGCAAACGAAAGAAAACCTTCGAGAATGTTAGAGTGCTCAAAGCATCCGCGTGACCATCAATTTTGGAATGGCCTCCCCGTTACCCCCAGCAGGGGTATTTATAGGCGAAATCCTAAATCCCCGACTACGGGTTTGGATGCCTATCAGATCCTAACCGACCCGTTAAGGAGTCCATTAACACTTAAATAAATATACCTCAACAATTTATACATCAAATTATATCAGGGAACGAGCTATCCTGAAATTTATATTTTTTTTTATTTGATTTCGACTCTGTTTTGGTGTCCAGGGAGGTTAATGCATTTCTTTTAGGTAGCTGATTTAGGCTGCGTTTGGAAGAACTTATTTTCTCAAGCGGTCTGACCGCATGAACCGGGACTTATTTAAGTCCGGATTTTGGATCCCCTCATCCTTATTTCTTTTTCTTCTTGATCCTATTTAGATTAAAAATACTGGATGCATGGCCATCATACAGAATGAATTATTTGTTGAACTTGGATCATAGGAATCCTCACAATTGTATGGAATTATGTTGAATTTTCATGAAATTATGCGGGATATTTTAACCTTGAGGATGCATGGCCATCATACAAATTGATTTGAATTAGAACTAACTTGAAGTTTAATTTCTGTTGCATGCTAAAAAATGAGGTTTCAAAAGAATTATTGATTGAACAAAGATGGCTTAAATTGTTAAAAAACATGTCAGAACTATATACCATAACATAACACGGCGATTAATTTTGGCTCCGTTTGGCACTGTGGTGGCGGTCGTAAATGCATGTGTTAAAACGTCGTTCATTAAACATCACCTAACAAACATCATTCATTTGAACATAAAAGTGAATGAAGTTCCTTAGGTGGGCATTAACAAATCATAATTTAACCCCCGTGTTCATGTCCGTCATCTCCGTGCCAAACGGAGCCTTTGTCATGCAGAAACTAGTATTCCGCGAAATAAATTGATCGTATGAGTAGATTAAAGCCACAAAAGCTCACTGAAAAATGGGATAATTTATGATGCTTGTTCAATATGTGTAATTTTTTAACTTTAAAGTTTTGAATATGTTTGAGCCTTTGAGGTCAATTAAAAATCAAATGTCTTCAAGTTTCCTGCATTTAGAAAGTTTTATTCTTTATAAAGGATTACTGTAGTATTTTCTCAACTGAAATTGCTGTCAATTAATTTTACCTTTTTTTTTCTGAGAAGCTTTCTGTTTAGGCATCTCCTCTATTAACAATCTATTTATAGTGGGTATTATGTTGTGTCGATCTGATATTTTCACATATCTTTATTTATATTATTCTCTTCATAAATCATGGCTAGTTTCATCGCAATGTAATTTTTTTGCTGGTCTAAATCTTTTCATTTTGCAAAAAGAATGGAAATATGAGTATTATTTTTAAACTTTATGTTGTATTATTAAAATGGGCTACTCTCATGTTGCAAATCATTATGAGTGTCGGGCAACAACAGAGTAGTTAGTAGGCAAGTGAGGTGGCAAAAAAGTGTCAAGATAGATATATCATAAAATTTGGATGATTGATGTAGATAAGATATGGAAAAGTAGGCAGGCGATTTTGACACCATAGAGAGCAGATGATCCATCAATAATGTGGATTGATTATCAGAAGAATGATTTATAAAGTTTGTCTTAGGCTGCGTTTAGCACGGCTTATCGCGGTTTATTTGTTCCGGTGAGATTGGACAAAAATGTCATTGTCATACCAAAATTTTATGACTCAAACTAGTTTTTTTTTTGTTATAGTAGTAACATTTGTTAAACCAAACATACATTCTATGACAATGACGTTTTTGTCTAACCTCACCGGAGCAAATAAGTTGCGATAAGCCGCGCCAAACGCAGCATTAATAATTAAATATTAGTCCAGTTGAAGGTGATGATTATAACAAAATAATTTTCTTTTGGTTTCGGTGTACTTTGTATAATTCATGTATGACTGTATATGTTTTTCTTGTTAGATATTGATGTTGCAAACCTATAGAAGTGTCCATTGGTGCTCCAGTAACAACATGCCAATAGTTATTATGTTTTTTCCTTTGTACATGCTAATGGTCAATGTTATATTAGGGAAATATAATTGTCAATATAATATGGTTGTTTAAGTTGCATGATATTGTGTATATTTTAAGGTTTTTTACTTAATGTAAAATACATTTTTAAGTTGCATGGAATTCTATATATCTTGAGGTTATTTAATTTCTACTTTTATTTTTTCCACCTTTTTGGATTCTCCTTATCTATGTGGTGAAGACATGTTAAGGTATACAATTTCTTAATGTGAGCTATACTTTAGTTTAGACATGTTTTCAGTCCTTACCTGAAACACATAAAACATTGAGATACTTGCAAAAATACAGCATATAAAACTGGAACCATGAAAAACATGTTTGAAAGGAAACTACAAAAAATATTGAATCTTATTGAATTGGGTATGACTTGTTTCAGCTTATAGTTTTATGAGTGTGGGGTGTGTTAGGAAAATCTCCGTTGATTTGGTGGTACAAAACTAGACAAGGTATAGAAGAAGGAAGGTGCTCAGAGAAAAAGCCAGAAGGATGCGAGAAAGTGCTCGAATTCATACAGGAGTAGTCAACGATCGTCGACTGAGCATTCATATCGGGGACTTGTTTGTTGACCGAGTATCCGATCTCTGACTGGATGTCCGATCACCAACCGAGCGTTCACTAACCAAGGACCCAAACGTTGACCGAGATAAAGTCTAATCTCTGAAGACTTCCGCGGATCGATTAGAGATATTCCTCTAGACGTTCGTTGACCGGATCCAAAATCACTGACCGCTATCTCATCTCCTTAGGTGAGTTCGGGGATTCACGAACGACAATTCATAATCACCGTAATCGCAACCGTCACCACCGTGCCAAACAGAGCCTACTCTTTATTTTCAGAGTCCAACAGTTCCTATTCATCTGGCTAGATTTTTGTTTCCTTCCTAGAACGTGTTGTAATAGTTAGAGCAGCCAACTGTAGGAAATTTCATGAGATAATTTTGACTCCACTATAGGAGCAATTTTTCCGTAGGCTGAGCGTATATTAGATATGTGCGGGATTCGGCCGGAAATCTGGGGCTCTGTTAAAATTCGAGCGGAATTTTTTTTAATGTCTTTTCTGCGGGTCGTCTGATCGAACGGCTGAGATCTCACCTGCACTGATCAAATATACGCTCAACCTACCTAAAAATAAATCCCACTATAGTAGGATAAAGGCTTGAGTGTTGTTATTATAATTAGAGTAAATGGCACAAGTCTCTCATGCACGATATTCAGCCATAGTTGTGTCCCAGTCTTCATACTATATCTCCATTTACACCTACATATTATCTAGTGGCACATGCTTGGTATCCCCATTATGCACCGTCATAATGGCGGCAATTCACCTGCTAATGTAGCTAAATTTACTTTTGGAAAGAAAAAAATTGTTTGGGTTGCAAGACACAGGCTCCGTTTGGGGGAACTTATTTTCACCGGTCAAGCGATTACGACCGCATGAACCGGACCTTAATTAAGGTTCGGTTCATGCGGTCGTAACCGCTTGACCGGTAAAAATAAGTCCCCCGTTCTAAGGTCCGGTTCGTGCGGTTGTAACCGCTTGACCGGTGAAAATAAGTCCCCCCAAACGGAGCCACAAAGTGTTTAGTTCACCCAGGATGCGTTTAGTTTTTAACCGCATGAAGGATGCGTTGGAATTTTATTGTTATTTTTCTATCAGGTTGTAGTGGATTTTACTGCTTCCTGGTGTGGACCCTGCCGCTTCATTGCTCCACTTTTCGTGGATCTCGCCAAGAAGTTCACTAATGTGATCTTCCTAAAGGTTGATGTGGATGAACTGAAGGTACGGAGTATTTGTTTTTGTTTCATTCTTATCTGTCTCCTCTTCTAACTGGTGCAACTACTGTAGACTGTCTCCCAAGAATGGAAAATAGAGGCAATGCCAACTTTCATCTTCCTGAAGGATGGAGAGGTTGTGGAGAAGATAGTGGGTGCTCGCAAGGATGATCTGTTAAAGAAGGTTGAGCTCCACGCTAGTAAGTAGTGAGTCTTATCTTGTTGGGTATTACAGAATAATATCCCCCCGGGTCATTTTCTACTCGGTGAAGTTTTTTTTTTAAACCAAGCAATGCTTGAATGCTTGAATTGTCCATGCTTCTTATGTTGATGTGTTGTCGTGTATCCATCCTTTTTTGAAGCAATAATACAATATGTTTTCTCTATAACAACACTCTTACACTCAAGCCTTTATCCCACTATAGTGGGGTCGGCTATATGAATCCTTTGTTGCCATTGTGCCCTATCTTTAGTCATAATCTCACTAATGCCTAAGCACATCATGTCTTTCCTTATAGTTTCATTCCAAGTCTCATGTTTCCTCTATAAATCAAGGGAAAAAATGAGCGTCTCTAGATTGGTTTCTGTTTCCTCTCTAATGAACAAAGTTTAAATTTGATAATCTGCTAATTTACAGAGCACATTACCATAGTTCACCTCACACTGAGAGCACACATTGCTTATTGCTGTGGATGTTTCTTCTTTTGGTGTGTTTCCTCTCTATACCGATTGGTTTCTGTTTCCTCTCTATACCGATTCATGAACCACTTCCCTGTGTTGTTGTATGTAGACATCCCAATATGGCTAGTCTAGACTATTTATGGGTTACAAGTATATTTATGTTTTGTTTATTTATAAACAAGCTCTTCAAAGAAAAGATTAGAAGAATCATAACACAAATGAATGGTATGGAACGTTAACTTACTTTGACACTCATGGTTGGCTGTTTCCTCTTTCAGCCCATTCATTTGGACGAAATTGGTGTTGGTGTTACCATGGTGATCTGGAAGTGGTCAAACAAGTAGTTTCACTGTCAATGCAATATGAGCTTATAGGATCGCACATAAGAGCATTTGGAGAAGTTGGAGGAATGAATTGTGTTGGTCTTACTCATATGTGATTAGTGAAGGACCACACTTGAAGGCATGGAGTGCGTTGAGACCACACAGTCAAGGCGTTGAGTGCATTGAGACTACACAGTCAAGGCGTCAAGTGCGTTAAGATCTCTCAGCTAAGGCGTTGAGTGTGTCGAGTGCGTCGAGACATCTCGTCGATTCGTCGAGTCATCTCATTCATGTTCTGGGTCTGCGGATAGCGACGGTTCAAGCATGTTTATGCTCCTGGATATATATATATATATATATATATATATATATATATATATACTAGCATCTTCGAACGGGCTCCGCCCGTTCTCGATGCGTCGCTGCGGGTTTCGCCCGCAATCAAGCGGCCTTCGCCTGCTTGACCCCCCGGCGGGCTTCGTCGGGCTCCGCGCATTCTCGATGCGTCGCTGCGGGCTTCGCCCGCAATCAAGCGTGCTTCGCCCGCAATCAAGCGGGCTTCGCCCGCTTTCGCCCGCTTGACCCCCGGCGGGCTTCGCCCGCCACCCGGCTTCTCGCCGGCGGTGGCCCCGCCGGAGCGCCACCGGATCACCGCCGGCAGGTTCGCCTGCTCCCGGCGAACCTGCTGGGGGTCGCCGGTGCCGCCGGCGGAGGCGGAGACCGTGGAAATGGGGGGGGGGGAGCGGATTTTTTTTTATTTATAAAAATAAAATATTAATATATAAAATATATTAAAATTATAAAAATATATAAAATATATTATTAATATATAAAATATATTTTATATTAATATATATAATATTTTTAAAATGTAAATTATAATTAATATAAAAATTTAAATTATAAAAAAATTCTCACGTCGTCACAGGGGGCGGGTGGAGCCCGCCGGGGGGCGGGGTGCGAGCGGAGCCCGCTGGGGGGGGGGGGGGGGTGCGGGCGGAGCCTGCCGGGGGTGGCGGGGGCGGGCGTAGCCCGCCGTCGGCGGCCAGGTACTGTGGCGCGTAGCCATTGGGCCGGAGGCCCGTGCCTGCGACTCGTATATATATATATATATATATATATATATATATATATATATATATATATATATATATATATATATATATATATATATATAGCCTTAGGGCTTGAAGATGTATGAGTTAGGGCGAACCCGAAACTGACGAAAAGTCGATCCCGTCGCTCCCGTAAGCCCCGATTCCAGCGCCCGCCGTCGCCACCTCTCCTGGTGCACACCTAGCAGTTTGTGGAGATGCAGAGGACTTTTCATTCTCCATCCTGGATCTTGTTTGACAAGGTGTCAGTGTTCTCTCCGTTCCTGTGGATTCCTGTAGAGCTGCAAATCCTTCTTGCGTGAACTCACCCGTCGGCCAAGAACTGTTCTGTAGCATCTTGATTGAGTGCTGACTCAATCCCACTCAGGTATACTCTTATTTTTGTTATGCAAACTTTTTGATCAATGTTCATCGCACGATTCAAGTTTCTCTTTAGAATTTTCTTAAATTTCATTCTGCTGCGCACATTTGATGTGCTATCGAGTAAAACCCTACAATTGGGACATGAAATTTGAATTGAAGGTTCAATTTTAAATTAGTTCTTTGTTTGCATACTTGAAGAGTGGATTTCATTTGAACTGAGATTAAAATGTTCCATTCTATATAAAAATAGGATAATTTGCACGAATTTACAAGATGTTCTCGGCATTAATAAATATTATTTTTCCCATTTGAAAATTTATGTATCTTGTGGCCCAACTAATATTCCAAAAATATTTATCAGATTGTTCTAAAAAAATAAAGTTTTATTCCAAATTTATGTATCTTGTGGCACTGATCAAATATACGCTCAACCTATCTTAACGCTCATTTAAGGAACTTCATTCACTTTTATGTTCAAACGGATGATGTTTCTTAGGTGATTCTTAACGAATGATGTAAACTCATGCTTTTACGAGCGCCAGCACCATGCCAAACGGAGCCAAAATTGGAGCGATGTCTTTGGGATGCTCTTTCGCTTCATTCTCAGACGGTTGACAGTTATTGACAAAGCAATATAATTAAGTAAATTCATCTCTGCACGCTCAAATATATGAAAAAAAAATTATTGTGTAACATCGTAGATCAGTAGATCACCGTGTGGCCTCCTAGCACACTGTTGCTCCCTGCAAGCATGAGTTTTTTTTTTTACGCATGATTGATCTAAAATGTGGCTATATTTTCAAAATCAATTTACACCGTTGTATCATGATACAACTGTATTTTATCACGTGCTGTGATTTTTGATGATCAAGAAGCGTTGCACGATTCTAAATATTTCTCTAAATATATTGTCTATATTTCTCTAAATATATTGTCTATGAGGATGATATTGGAAAATTGAACAAATTTATTTTTTAGGAATTCTATTTTTTAGGAATTGATCTCATTTGGTTAAATCAATTTCAATTTTGTTCAAATGAGAACTTTCTTGCTCACATATTAGTGGGCCAGTGGCGATTTGTTGTGCACATGTTTTTCCTTTTTTTTGACTACTTTTGTTGCGTCTTTTTCGGTCCAATAAGTTTGGACTAAAATGCAATAGTTATAAAATATATGTTTGGCACGACAACATTTATAATCGTCTAAAAAAGAACTATTTTTAACATAAAAGTGGTTGAAATTCCTAAGGGGAGGTCGGGACTTCACAAACGACAGTTCATGATCATCACATTTGCGACCGCCACCGCCGCGCCAAACAGATCTTTTTGTTCGATTGTTTGCGGTTCTCCTCTTTCTAAAATATGATATAATTTTCATATTCTAAAATGGATAATGACCAACAATTTAAAAAAGACTAATCCCCCCAAGTTTATAAAATATATTTGGAGTTTAAACAGATGCATCTCTTGTGATTTCTAGCCTTTAAATAGAGTAACAAATGTAGAGTATGTTAGAAATAATAATTGTTGTTGGTCGCTCGGTCTTTTTCCTGTTCGGAGAAATCAGACCGCCTTAGCTCGAAATCGGATCGGGCGCGCAAACAGTCAAAGTAAACAACAACAAATGACAAAAGATTTTTTTTTTGACGTGGAAACCCCGGAAATGGAGAAAAATCACGTGGCTTGATCTATGTCGAGCCAAAATTCACTAGTTCTTTTGAGTTTACAGGGATTGAGACTTGATCTCGGAAGGCGACATGCCGCTTCTTCGTTACAATTGCATAATTCAAAAATAAGGGAATGAAAATTAGTCCTTGGAGCCTCAATGGAAGCGATCCGACCTTGAAAATTTGGCTATCCACGGAACCTCGATGGAAGTGCTCCGGTCATGAAAATTTGGCTAAGTTCACAGAACCTCAATGGAAGCGTTCCAGCCTAAAAATTTGGCTAAGTCCACGAAACTAGATGGAAGCGTTCCGGCCTGAAAATTTGGCTAAGTCCACTGAGCTCTCTCTTGGCTCTAGAGTTGTTTATACTCAAATGAAGGCCTCTGAGCTTATTTATAGTTTTCTGAAGGGATACGTCGGTAATTGCGTCAGAGCGGAATTTATGCTAGTGAATGACGTCGCTCCATTCGGGTCACCTAGATCACAAATTTTAATGAAATGATGAAAGTGCCCCCGGGCGGTTCGGGCGATCCGAGCGGGGTGCCCGAAGGCGGCAGCGGCTTGAAGTGGCGTCAACAACCAGAGGCGGTGGGGGTTGCCTGCGCGTTGCGCGCGTAAGGAGCGCGCACGCTATCGTGCGGCGCTCGTGCTTTTGCGCCTGGTTGAACCCCTTCCTTCGGGGTGGTCCTTCCTGCACGGTTGCTTGGGCTTCTGTGCTTCGTTTGGCCCCCTTTAGAGATGCTTTTTGGCCTTTTGAGGTGAGCGCGGCTTGGAGCGAGTGGCTCGCTTGGTCTGGTCGGCTTACATCTGTACCCTTGACTGAGATATTTTCGGTTTGACTCGAGGATTTCAGGGGGAACCCCATCAAATACCCCCAAATTTTCGTGGGTCGTGATCCGTAAAACGACGAGCACAAAAATTTCTAATCTCGAACATTATGCCTTGTGGTTATGGACGTAAGATCATTTCAGTAAGCGCGCGATACAAGTTACTTTTGTTTGTGACGTGAAATATTCCCTTGGTCGGGCCTTAATGTGAGCGCTGATGTAATGCCCCCAAAATGGGAAAACATAGGTCTCGAGTGGTTATCGCCTGGCGACAGTGGGTATCGCTGGTGATAGCACTCGAAGCACTCAACGTCTTCAGCGAAGCGTTGAGTAGATTCAACACACTCGACGCTCTCAACGCACTTGATGAAGCATTGAGTGAGCTATCAGAGTGGCGATTGTGGGTATCGCTAGGCGATACTGCCACGTATGGTTGGACACGTGTCGGATGGCCGGATGACGGCCGATGAGTGGTGGTCTACTGGCGTCAAAGAGGCTACCGACGATATCGCCTAGGCGATAGCGGATATCGCCAGGCCATAGCATTAACTTTGACTTGTTAGCTAAAATCATGGTCATTGCTTTCTCTGGATGAAATGATCCTGTGGCAAGGATTAATCCCGAGACCACTTAAAGCAGAGGAGTGGAGAAAAGAGGAGTCATTTCTCTTCTTCTCACTCTCTCTCCTCCTTTTCATCCAAACTCTTGAGAGAAAAGAGCTGAGGAATAAGGTTGAGGCTGAGCTTAGCAAGGCTTGGTGAAAGAGATCCAGGAGTCGGAATCAAGAACTGAGGCAAGATCCGTGAATGGGAAAGTGAGACGCTCCTGACCATTCGGATAGAAAGCTCGTTCATTGCTCTGAAACGAACTACGAGGATAACGATCTTCCTTCTGGGACAAGTGAAGTCCTTTTTGCATATGCATGGAATCCTCAACCAAAAGGTGGAGAATTGAGTGAATTTCGATGGGTCGAGACGTAATATTCCCGGGTTGGTTTTGCATATAGATCCGAAAATCATAGTACGGAATAGACATGCTGTGTGAAGCCCATCCAGACAGGTTGGTCTGGATTTGTGATGTTATATTTTGCATGTCGGAGAATACTCCAAGTATAAACGAGTAGTTTACGGGGTCTATGGGTTGTACCTATGAAATAAGAGTAGCAGGAAGTACTAGAGGTGTGCTCCAAGAAAGTACCCAGAAAGTACCACAGTTTACATAACTGTTGGATATCGCCGGGCGACAACGAGTATCGCTGGCGATAGCTCTTGGTGAGCTAAGTTTGCTGTGAAAGCCCAGTTTTCTGGCACTGCAGGATGCTGCAGGGTTTTCTGGACTGGTGTTCCAGTTGTGGCCGAGTCTAGACACAGAAGAGAGTTCTGTTGCCAACGTCATGTGATAGCTTTCAGATAGCATTTTATTGATGAAGCCAGTCTCTCAGAGACCGTGTGGCTAGTGTGAGCTGTGAGCTCTTAAAAGGCTAGTGAGCCAAATGAGAAAGGAGAGGTTGACCCGTGTCTTATCGTTCGCCATGATAGCTGTGACCGTCGACGTTGACCTAACGATTTTGAGCAATGAGAAATAGCTAAACTGTACCCGCATTATGTCCGTCCGACTAGACTGCCTAAAGTAATTGGCTTCGTTGGAGCGCATAATGAGAGTCTTAGGCCTGGAGCCGAAAAGACTAGAAATGCTCAAAGTTGACCGTCAAGTCTCGAACCTCTGAACGGTGGTGGGACCCTGACAATCTGGTACACCCAGAATCTGCCCTGAGTGCACGAAACGTTTGGCCGCCGAGACACTCATTTGTGATATATTTAATGGTACTTGAGTGTGCCTTCTTGTGATATATCTGTGTTAATGTTATGCCTGCAGGGAAGGAATATCGCTGCCTCGGGTATGAGGTAGTGTCGCTATAAATTGGTCAGCCAAAAGTTGACCGTTGCTTTGTTTGCCGCTCTTGTGGTGGATTGTCCCTATGCAGGTGTTGGAGAGTTGACCGGGAAATAACGGGTTGCTGTCCTTGTTGTTATGCCGGCCCTCGAAGGCCAAGCAAAGAGTTTTTAGTATTTTCATGTGTGCCCGGCCTGCGTGCCGATGTATGAAAATACTTTTGACAAAAAATGAAATAGTTGTAAGGCCTTAATGTCATATTGACTTTTATGTATTTTTGTAAACATTATTATATGGCTTTTATTAGTGGACATTTGCACTATTTGAGTTCAAAGTTTAACCCTGAAGTTTCCGCTAGAATGCTCTGAGTTAGGATTCGTTTGGTCGTTTGGTATTAACATTTAACTCCACTGACTGTCTATGGAATATGACGTGGTGCCCCGGCCGGACCCTCTATTATATTTCATGTGACGGATGAAGGTGTTACAGCTGACATCTTGGAACCAACCATGTCTGCTTCGCGGGTTGAAGGTTCCGCGGGGGATGCCTGGGCGACGACGCCCGCAGTTGGCTTCTCATGCTTTTCCCTTGCTTGTTGCGCGATGCCTGTAGCGCTCGGGCTTGCGTGTTTACCATGGAAAGTTTGCGCTAGTAGCGGATTTTTGGGTACCATATGGAGGAATGTCCTGCCCACTTGTCTCAGTGTCGCAGCAGGACCTGCAGATTTGCTGCCCATTAAAAACATGGAAGGACATGTTCGTTCTTATCAGGAGTTGGGACGGAGCTTCTGGAGGTGGAGGTCATTGATGGCATCTGTGCCTCGTAGTGTTGCAACAATGAGGGCTCTTGCAGCTGCAGAACACAGAGAGTCCTGGGGCCAGAGTGGTGTCAGGCGGCTGAGCGAGCCCTATGATGACGGCTACGAGGGTACGTCCATCGTGGCGGGACGTGCACATTGTTAAGCTTTGTCTCATACTTGACAAGGAGTTTCGCATAATGCGAAGGATGCATGGGCGTTCTATCCCCCCGAGTAGGTGTTGTCTTGAAGGATAGTGCTGGCAACGAGGGAGTACATAATTGCATCCTTGTCATACACACACTTGGCGTTGTTGGCCTGCGTATTGCCTTTGTCACCTCCTTTGCTAGGTCGTGAGAGTTTTTGCGTGACGTGTTGAGCTTGCGACTTCCCTATTGTGTTGGCCTTGCGTGGTGAAGATCCCGTCATCGTCATTAGGTGGGGGATCTTGGCATTTGCCGAACCATTCCCTGCTATTATCCATGCGGTGGTGACTTGGTGTCGTGACATGCGTTGCAGCGGCCTGGGAGCATTTGGTGCTTTTTGTTCCTCGTTTGCCATGCGCTATTGTTGGAGATTTTTGTCAGGTGTTAGTGGCGAGAGCTTGTTGCTTAGGCGTGATGAGGGAGTACGCTTGCCCCCTTGTCTTTGTTAAATTTTCTCAACGTGGTCAGCAAGATAGCCCAAACGCCAAATTAATATCTTCGGAACTACCCAGTTCGCACGTTGAACCAGCGGAAACCAAGGACTAGAGGTACCAAGGTAAATCCCAACAAACAATGGAAGCACAAGCAGGTCTATTATTCATTCACTTCTTTACAATGCGAGGCATACATAGCGAGACATGATTTCGCTAGTATAACAGCTGAAAAACAGAAGCACCAAAAAACAAGCCGGGCGGACAGCACCCGAGTCCGCCGAGACCGCGAGGTCGCCGAGGTCGCCAAAGCCGCCCGAACTATGCTGCAATCCGCCGAATACCATGGAGTCCGCCGAAGCCGCGAGGCCGCGCGGACACACCGTTATTCGCCTCATGCTGAACCCGAACTGAGGAACACCCCTACCCGCCTGAAGCCGGCGGACAGGTTATTGAAGCTGGCAAAGTTGAAACAGAACTGACAAGCCGCAGAGCGACCTCCTGCTGAGTCCGCAGAGACCGCACACTTCCAAGCACTGACCGAAGTCACAGCCAAACTCCTGGCTCCTTGAAGTTATCCGCGCGACCTGCACACAGCAAACCGTCAGACTGAAACAATCCGCGCGGACTGGCAAACACAGACCGCAGCACTTCGCTCAACCCAATTTACTGTTCACTCACGTTACTTAGGTTACTGTAGATGTGTCAGGGGGGGTCCTATTTATAGGCCAGGTGAGGAGTGTGGTCACCGCCCAAGGGATAGCGACACCGCCCCAGTCCGCGCGAATACAAACGACCGTCCGCTCAGTCCGCGTGGACTTAGCCGGTCACCAAGGAAAACCGCCAGGAGCAAGGAAACCATTGACGAACCCTCTCCAGTCCGCCTAAGATAAGCGGACAAGGCATCAGCCCGCAAAGCTCCAACCGCTTCAGGACAGCAACCCCCTTCAATGGCTGTCCACACCAACCCGAGGCAGTCCGCAAGACTCACACCTCAATCCGCCACAAGTCCACGACCAAAGGCAGCTAAAAACCAGACCGCCCGGTCACAGCGGACTTGGCGGATACGGCGGACACCATGAACTTGGCACAAGGTGTGACCAAGCCCAAAACCATCAAGGAACAATGCGAGCATGGCGGACACAAGTTCTCGTCCGCCAAACACCCTAGCACAGACCGCCACCAGTCCGCGAGCACCTCGCACTTGTCCAACGCAGTAGCTTCCTCCCGGACTCCAAACACCAGTCCGCTAACCGGTCTCCACAGCAAGACCTGCTGTAACACCAGAGCTCGACAAGGCCTCGGCCAAGCTCTAGGCTCAGTCCGCAACAGCCAAAACCGCGGACACGCCAGTCCGCAAGCCTCCCGCGAACTCGAGCCAACCCGCCTATCAGCACAAGCTTGCACCCGCGGCCACTGAGCAATGCACCAGTCCGCAAGTCTCTCTATCCGCAGATACCAGGCCGCACCAAACCGCGGACTCCATGCAACAACCCGCTCAGAACACAGCCGGCTTCCACCAAACTTTCCACCAGGCCGCAAACCTCAGTCCGCCCAGTCCGCCCAGTCCGCCAAAGCTGTCCGCCACAGGCCGCCCGGCCTGTCCCGTCACCCACTTCCACTTCACAAAATTCAACACTCCCCCTTGAAGTGAGAAGTGGTGACCAAGCCCAGCAAGCTGCGCAAGCGTTCAAAAGGCCCCTTCGACAGTGGCTTCGTGAAGATGTCAGCAAGATTATCTTCACTCCGAACGTGCCCGACCAGCAGAGACCCCTCCAACACCTTCTCCCTGATGAAGTGGTGATCAATCTCTATATGCTTGGTCCTGGCGTGACACACTGGATTGTTTACCAGTTTGAGAGCACTCTCATTGTCACCCCGGAGTAAAGTAGGCCCTTGCACTTCTTCATGGACATCCTCTATAAGCCTCCTCAACCAAACGGCTTCCCGAGCAGCCAAGGCCGAAGCCTTATACTCCGCCTCCGTGGTTGAAACCGACACCGAGTCCTGCTTCTTGCTACACCACGAGATGCTAGCTGAACCGCAAGTGAACACATAACCTGAAGTAGACCTTCGATCATCCGAATCACCGCCATAGTCAGCATCCGTGTACCCGAGCAATGCAACCTCCGCGTCTCTTCTATAGAAGAGTCCCATGTCAGAAGAAGCCTTGACATACTTCAGAATTCCCTTCGCCGCCACTAGATGAGATTGCCTTGGTTCAGCCATATACCGACTTACTCGGCCAACAACATAAGCGATATCCGGCCTTGTAATCGTCAGGTAAATCAAGCTCCCAACAAGAGCCCTGAACACCAAGGGATCATGAATAACCCTTCCCTCATCTCGTCGAAGCTTCAGCCCAGATTCCAGTGGAGTAGAGCACTTCTTCCCTTCGCCCATGCCAAACCGCTTCACAATGCGATCAGCATACCCTTTCTGGCTAATGAGAACCCCGCACTCCTTCCTCTCCACTTCAAGACCAAGAAAGTGATGCAACTCTCCCAAGTCCTTCATCTCGAAGCGTATAGCAAGCTCTGCCCTGAGCCTTGCTACTTCCTCCTCTGAGTTCCCTGTGATGATCATGTCATCCACATACAGCAGGACCAAGACTCTTAGCTCTCCCTTCTTCTTGACGAACAAGCTTGAATCCGAGTTGGAAGCCAGGTATCCACAGAACTGCAAGTACTCTGCAATCTTCCCATACCACGCTCGAGGAGCTTGCTTCAACCCATAGAGAGCCTTCCTGAGTTTGCAGACATAGTCCGGATGCTTCTCAGAGACAAAACCAAGCGGCTGATCCATGAAGATGTCCTTGTCAATCTCTCCGTAAAGAAAGGCATTCTTCACATCGAGTTGCCACAACCTCCATCCCTTGCTAGCAGCCAAGGCGATCACCACTCTAACAGAAGTCATCTTCGCAACTGGACTGAATGTCTCCTCATAGTCTTCTCCATACTGCTGTGAGAATCCTCTAGCGACCAGGCGAGCCTTGAACCGATCAATGCTCCCATCAACCTTCTTCTTCAACTTATACACCCACTTGCAAGTAACCGGAGTAACGCCATCAACCTTGGGCACAAGGTCCCAAGTTTCATTCTTCTTCAGAGCATCAATCTCTTCCTTCATGGCATCATCCCACTCCTTTACTCCAGTGGCCTCGTTGAAGTTTGCAGGCTCTCGCTCATCCAGAGGACCTGCAAAGAAGCAGGAGACAAAGCTCACTGCATTCCCATCACAATACCGAGCCGGTGGCTTAACCACCCTCTTCGATCTCCGAAGACACGGCTCCTTGCTCACGGCTTCCGTTGCTTCTTCGGGCTCCACTCCTACCTGGGGCAAGCATTGAGCAGTGCTCCCCCTGCTTCCTGAGCCAGAAGGCTCAGCCTCGGAGTTCGAAGCAACAGGAGCTACTGGTGAAACAGCAAGCTCCTCTTCCAAGCCTTCAGCAGCCTCCACCGGTGCTTCATCATCCTTGCTACTTCCGGTTAGCTCCACCGAGCCACCTCCATATGACGTCAGCTCGTCGAATACAACGTCTCTTGACACCACGAACTTCTTTGTCACAGGGTCCATGCACTTACATCCCTTCTTCCGCTCATCATAGCCAACAAAGACAAGTTTCCTTGCCTTCGCATCCAGCTTTGTCCGTGAAGCATCCGGGACATGCACGTAGCAAGTTGAACCGAACACCCTAAGGTGTTCAACACTCGGCTTCTCCTTCAGCAACAGCTCAATAGGAGTCTTCATGTTGATAGGGCTGAGTGGCATCCGGTTGATAACATAAGCAGCACAAGACATTCCCTCCGCCCAAAAGGACCTTGGGATATCTTTCGCATGCAACCAGCATTTGCAGGTTTCCGTCAAATGACAGATCTTCCGCTCCGCTACCCCATTTTGTTGTGGAGTGTGAGCACAAGTAAGCTCCCGTTGGATCCCGTGCTTCCTGTAGAAGTTAGAAAACTCGGAAGAGACAAACTCCCCCCCCCCCCCCCGTTATCAGTTCTAAACTTCTTAACCCGCAAGCCAAGCCGGCCTTCTACCAACTCCTTGAACTCCACGAACAAACGGAAGGCTTCCGACTTCTCCTTTAAGAAGTACACCCAAGTATACCTTGAGTAGTCATCAACCAAGACAAGCATGTATTTGCTTCCACTAAGGCTGGCAGTAACCGTTGGTCCCATCAGGTCGCCATGAATGCACTCCAATGGCTTCTTGCTCCTTGTTTGTGATTTATCAAATGGAAGGCGATGTGCCTTTCCATATTAACAGCCCGCACAAACATGCCCATCACCAAAGGAAGATAACTTCGGCAACCCCCTCACCAAACTTCTACTCGCCATAGCCTTCAGCTTGTCCATGCCAACATGCCCCAGCCTCTCATGCCAGATAGCCGCACTATCATTGGCCCTCATTCTATCAACATAAGTACTGGTGGAAAGAACATACAAGCTCTTCACCCTTCTCCCAACATGAGCAACATCAGCCTTCACCGCTGATACGTTGCGAAGGAACCTCACGTCTGTTGGCCCAAACAGAACGTGATACCCAGCGTCCACCGCATTGGTCACCGAGAAGAGGTTTTTCTTCATGCCCGGTACGTGATACACACTCCTTAACGTAAGTGGCCCCTAATCACTACCCAATGACACGACCCCCTCTTTCTCTACTGCATAAACAATATTATCAGCAGTGATAATAGCTTCATTACCTGAGTAAGCCTGCATGGAGGTGAACTTCGATTTATCTCCGGTGAGGTGATGACCACACCCGGAGTCCACGATCCACTCGTCGTTGAAATCCTCAGCAGACAAGGCCCGGACACAAGTGCCCGTCAAGAAAGCTCCGCCCCATTCTGCTTCTTCACTTCTCGAACAAGCTTCCTCCTTTCCCGCAGCATGCCCAGGCTGCAGTTTGACCTTGCAGTCCCGCTTGAAGTGCCCACGCTGATGACACCGGTAGCACTTCAGATTCTTCTTCCAGTCCTTAGGAGCATTGCTCCTCTCCGGCGGATATGAAGTTGAAGTCTCCTTCTCAACAGCGGCCTGCACCTTCTTCTTCTTCCCTTCCCATCCTTTCTTCTTTCCTGAGAAGAGAGCTTCGCTGCCGTCCTGATTCAGGTTCACTCCAGCCATCTGCCTTGCTAAGCTCTCCTGCGAGGCAAGCAGACTCTCCAGCTCCAGCAACGACGGCTGAGTAGCCCACCCTTGAACAGATGTGACAAAGGCCACATACTCCTTCCGCAAGCCGCGGATAATGTGCCTTTTCATCTTTGCCTCAGAGATAGGCTCATCAGGATCTAGTGCCGACTGCTCAGCACACAAGCTCTTCATCTTTAAGAAGTATTTGGAGATGGAAAGGTCTCCCTGAGTTGCCCTGGCCAACTCATTCTCCAGGAACTACAGCCGCGCCACATTCTTCCTATTGAACAACTCATCAATGGTTGTCCAAATATCAGCAGCCGACTCACACCCAACGATGTGATCAAACAGCTCCGGAGACACGGCTCTCTTCAGAATGAACTCCGCCTTAGCATTCGTTCTTCTCCAGAGCCTCACCTGCTCAGCAGTACCGAAAACAGCAGTGACTTCCCGCCTGTCGTCTCCACCAACGACATCCCACAGCTCCTCGCCAAGAAGATAACTCTTCATGCACGACTTCCACTTCTTGAAGTTAGTCGGCGTTAAGAGTTCAATGCCCAGACCTCTTGCTAAGCTCCCTTCCATTTCAACACCTGTTGGCAACCTTTCAGCAGCTCCGAGCAACAACACAGGTTGATCACCACTCAATCACTGAGTAACAACACTGACTGACTTCCGCTCACGCAACTGAACCTCAGCAACCTCAGGAACCTGGCTCTGATACCATGTTAAATTTTCTCAACGTGGTCAGCAAGATAGCCCAAACGCCAAATTAATATCTTCGGAACTACCCAGTTCGCACGTTGAACCAGAGGAAACCAAGGACTAGAGGTACCAAGGTAAATCCCAACAAACAATGGAAGCACAAGCAGGTCTATTATTCATTCACTTCTTTACAATACGAGGCATACATAGCGAGACATGATTTCGCTAGTATAACAGCTGAAAAACAGAAGCACCAAAAAACAAGCCGGGCGGACAGCACCCGAGTCCGCCGAGACCGCGAGGTCGCCGAGATCGCCGAAGCCGCCCGAACTATGCTGCAATCCGCCGAATACCACGGAGTCCGCCGAAGCCGCGAGGCCGCGCGGACACACCGTTATTCGCCTCCTGCTGAACCCGAACTGAGGAACACCCCTACCCGCCTGAAGCCGGCGGACAGGTTATTGAAGCTGGCAAAGTTGAAACAGAACTGACAAGCCGCAGAGCGACCTCCTGCTGAGTCCGCAAAGACCGCACACTTCCAAGCACTGACCGAAGTCACAGCCAAACTCCTGGCTCCTTGAAGTTATCCGCGCGACCTGCACACAGCAAACCGTCAGACTGAAACAATCCGCGCGGACTGGCAAACACAGACCGCAGCACTTCGCTCAACCCAATTTACTGTTCACTCACGTTACTTAGGTTACTGTAGATGTGCCAGGGGGGTCCTATTTATAGGCCAGGTGAGGAGTGTGGTCACCGCCCAAGAGATAGCGACACCGCCCCAGTCCGCGCGAATACAAACGACTGTCCGCTTAGTCCGCGTGGACTTAGCCGGTCACCAAGGAAAACCGCCAGGAGCAAGGCAACCATTGACGAACCCTCTCCAGTCCGCCTAAGCTAAGCGGACAAGTCATCAGCCCGCAAAGCTCCAACCGCTTCAGGACAGCAACCCCCTTCAATGGCTGTCCACACCAACCCGAGGCAGTCCGCAAGACTCACACCTCAATCCGCCACAAGTCCACGACCAAAGGCAGCTAAAAACCAGACCGCCCGGTCACAGCGGACTTGGCGGATACGGCGGACACCATGAACTTGGCACAAGGTGTGACCAAGCCCAAAACCATCAAGGAAAAATGCGAGCATGGCGGACACAAGTTCTCGTCCGCCAAACACCCTAGCACAGACCGCCACCAGTCTGCGAGCACCTCGCACTTGTCCAACGCAGTAGATTCCTCCCGGACTCCAAACACCAGTCCGCCAACCGGTCTCCACAGCAAGACCTGCTGTAACACCAGAGCTCGACAAGGCCTCAGCCAAGCTCTAGGCTCAGTCCGCAACAGCCAAAACCGCGGACACGCCAGTCCGCAAGCCTCCCGCGAACTCGAGCCAACCCGCCTATCAGCACAAGCTTGCACCCGCGGCCACTGAGCAATGCACCAGTCCGCAAGCCTCTCTATCCGCAGATACCAGGCCGCACCAAACCGCGGACTCCATGCAACAACCAGCTCAGAACACAGCCGGCTTCCACCAGACTTTCCACCAGGCCGCAAACCTCAGTCCGCCCAGTCCGCCCAGTCCGCCAAAGCTGTCCGCCAAAGCTGTCCGCCATAGGCCGCCCGGCCTGTCCCGTCACCCACTTCCACTTCACAAAATTCAACAGTCTTGGCGGTGTGGATGGACTCGGAGGTCCATTTGTTTCGAGAGGTGGAGACGGACATTGGTTCGTGCGCGCTTTGAGAGGAGAAGTGACCATGATTGCTTTTGTAACACCCCCTATCCGTCGCATAGTATATATCAGTAGGTCTGGCCGGGGCCCGACGCCATATACCACAGACAGACCGGGTGGTTACGTATGGAAACCATCCAACCAATCTCAACGTCCTACACAGAGCATTCTAGCGGAAGCAGTTTATAAGAGTTGTAAACAAGAACCCAGCATAGGAGCATGGATGTCCACTAATACCAAAAGGAATGTTACACAAAAATACCCAAAACCGGCCTTAAGGCCTTACAAAGTGTTTCACTTGAAAATTACATGTTTTACAAACCACGGCACGCAGGCCGGTCATACATGAATAAAGCAGTAAACACTTCTACTTGGGCCTTCGAGGGCCAGCTTCGCAAAAAGGGCTTTAGCCCGCTATTGACCGCTTGGTCCAGCTGCACCTGCAAGCAACAAACCACCGCATGGTGGCAAAACAAGGCAACGGTCAGCAATGCTGACCAAATTATAACGATCCCGCCCCCAACTCGGGGCGGCGATGCTCCTTCCCTGCATTTCATTAGCATAAGCGAGCCATATATATAACCATAGCCATTACATCACAGACGTTGGCTCGTACGACCACACGTCCCGTGCACTCAAGGCACATTCTCAGTGAACCGGTCGATGTCGCGTCAATTAAAGCCATTAACATTCCGGACTCACCACCGCCACTTAGACGGCCAAACCTATGAGCAATTTGTCTTCCTGGCCTGAGTCACGACAATTTAAGCCATTGACCGCCGAAGACTCACATCTATGCCAACGGCGAGTGCCACGTAACCTTAGGTCTCTCTAACCGAACGACATAAAGCGGGTACGGTTCCATCTAACCCGTGCTCATATCGCAACGACAATTTAAGCCATTTGCGCGGGTCAAACTTCCTCCGAGTCCCATTCTATCGCAAGTCACATAACCCCGTTATGTTCAAGTTGTCTCTCAGGCCACCAAGTTGGCAAGATCTCGTATCCGCCCAGTTTTCCGGGTGCACCTTTGGGTTAGTCCCCAAGGCTCCATGCTGCAATCTACCGCGTAGAAAACCCGAAAAACAACCAATAGCACGGAGTCTTCTCCGGCCTTATGCAATGCAACATCACCGATCCAGACTAACATGTCCGGGTAGGCTTCACACATCATGCCTATGTCCGTTCTCGCATACGGACTCTAAACAACGGGGACTTCACATATCTACCCGAAGGAACGCGTCCAACTCTCCGCAAACTCGCGAGAGCGGGCTTCCTATGCTAAGAAAGAGAGCGACTCATGCTCAAGATGAGGATCGTTACCCTTGAGTTCCTCTTTGGCGCCATTGAAAAATAATCGGATGGAAATCACCGCACTTGCGTTGCCTCCGTGGATCCGGAGTCGGCTTGCGATTCGGAGCTCCGAAGCTCCTCTAATGGCGGATCTAGCTCCTCTTCCACTCTTGGCTCTCCTCTTTCTCTAAGGACTTAGAGAGATGAAAAGTGAAGGAAAGTGATGGATTTCTAAGTCAACTCACGGGTATATCCTCTCAGGAACAACCCCCAGCCGTTGGATCTCAACCTAAGAAAACGAACGGCTTTGATTCGGGGCTGAAATGTAAGACCCCCCCTCCCCGGATTCCAGAACACGACACGAAGGGGGAGTCTTATGCCCGGAACAGCCGCCTTGCGGTAGCATTAGCACACGGGCTAACCTGTACCACAAGACGCCTATTCCGCCGGCTACAACAATATCAATAAATCATGCCAACCCAACCGAATAAATAAGCATCCAGAAGTCAAAATCCACACTAAGTTATAATGTCCAAATACATCAATAATGAGAAGCTAAAACATGATTCTACAATATATCAGAGTACAGCTAAACATTGCCCAAACGGGCTACATCAGAGTAAGCAAAACACTAACATCGGAAACAGACGGTATCGACGGCACCGTCACGTCAGGCCCTGTCGTCCTGGCCTGGCTGTCCTGCGGCGTAGTCTGCGGCTGCTCTACCTGCGGCGTGACCTCCTAAAAAGGAAGACGTAGCAACCGTTAGTCGAAACGACTAAGTGGTTTCACATCCGCTCCCCCGGCGACTCCTCGGCACCGGGCGGAGAAAAGAAACATGAGTATAGTATATAACAAGTAAGCAAGTAAAGGAGGTACAAGCAAGTGGCAGTAGTGTAAGAGTAACAGCATCATAGTCAGCATATATGAAAGAGCTACACTAAACTAGCAAGTATAAGTAACAGCAGGAAAGTAACTTAACTTATAAGAATGTCCATACAAACTTATAAGTTAAGGATCGGGTTACATAAAGTAACTCATCGTATAAGAGTGCCCATACAAACTTATACGATGAGGATCTTGTTGTGCAATGTTATGAAATGCTATGAATGCTATGCAATGACTCACCCATGCACACCCATGCAATTGCTATGTCGACACAGACTATAGTTCCCACTTTTCGAGCAGGTAGCTAACCTCTCAGGCATCAGCCGCCGTGGCCAGGCGGTGACAGTAGAACGGGCACTTCTACTACTAGGCGGGTATCACACTACTTCACCTAGGCCTCCGTACGCCTCAACGCTAAGAACACAACAGCGGAGCCCATGCGTACTATGGCCCAGCGGGGTCTTGGGTAGATGTGCACCAAGAACACAGCCCGAACTGGCCTTGCGTGACCCGGAAGGGGCCTCGGAAGAAAGCACGAGGACACAGCCCAACCGTTCACATGGTCGGAGGGGCCTCGGGACGTGAACACCGAGGACACAGCCCAAACCGACCAAGTCTAACTGCCAACTCCCGTCGGTGTGACGACTGGCGAGCCCGTAGACCTGCCACACTATCCTTAACCCGGGATTACGACACCGCGTGTCGACTCACACCACATGCAAATACCACATCAACATAACGTGGAAGGGGCCTCGGAAGCAAACACGAGGGCACAGCCCAACCATCCATCCACACCTCATCTCAACACAACCAAAACAAGTGGCGGTCAACACCGCACTTACAAACTCACACAACACTACTCATAGGAAGACGACACTCTAAGTATTGGACTACCAAATTCAATCCACTATTCAACATTCACATGGCCATGAGTTGTCCTTCTATATGTCATATCAGGTGATTTCAACACGATATATCAAGATGCACATGTATAAAAATCTACTAACTTCTAACCAGTCAAATCATTCAAGTATACTATCTTACAATTCTATCACATGAAATCCGATTAATAATCTTCATCATTTATGCAACTGAATTAATTATTCATAAGAGTTTATCCAAGCCTCAAGGTTACCTGTAATATTAGTTTCACCGAATCCAAATCCAAATATTATAAACCCAGATTTTTAAGTGCAGGAATAGCAACTTCGACCGGAGATTCCCGAGGCTACAGGAATCCGGTGAAGTCGTGTAACCCCTCGATGGAAAGGTATTTCCATAGACTACATCTTTCATATTCAGAGCTCAACCCAGATTTGACATTATCCTATTTGAAATCGGACTTGAAGTCCGCTGCGTACAGAACACAGTTTCTGCATACGAGGTTTATTGAACACCATTTTCGTTTAGACTTTCCCGTGGCTACAGACTTCGCTAGAAGTCGTGCAACCATTCGTTGGAAAGATATTTGCAAGGGCTTCAACTTTCATGTTAAGCCGAAAGCCCAGATCTGGCCATAGCATACATAAAAATGGCCACGAAGTTCGCTGCGCGCAGAATACAGATTCTGCACGCTTCTTAAAGAAAAATGGACGGCATCGGTCCGTCTTCTTCCTCAAGCGATCCTTCCTAAATTTTCCAGAAATGTCCTCCTCCCTTATTCAACCTCAAGAGGCCAAAACCCTTCACGAAACCATCCCTTATCATCACATTGAAGAAGGGCGTGGTTGAAGAGATCTAAAACCTAAGACACAAGTCTTAGCATGACCTTTCCTAGAAAACTCCTCCTCACCATCAAGACTCTCTTGAGTCGATGTCTCTCCTAGGAAAATAACTATAGATCTAGCGCCAAGGGAGAGGGTAGGAAACTCACATTGGTTCCAGCGGTACCACCATTTCTAGCCATGGATCTCGTAGTTCTCCTTGGCGGCATCTTCTCTTTCCCGGCGATGGCGGATCTCCTTTGGTAAAACTTGCTTCTGCAGTTTTCCCTCTCACAGGAGTTCTCACAGGAATTAGGGGATGAAAAGAACATGAAAACGGCTAGGGTTTTCTGTCCCCTATATAATTAAAATGTGACACGGGTAGGGACACGACCGTGTCCTTACCCGTGTCCTTCCTAGCGAAGCGGCAACGACAGTTTCCATGTCGGTTCAATACTTGACACGGGTTGGGACACGCCAGTGTCCCGACCCGTGTCCACATGACACGGCCGTGTGCATATCCGTGTCCTTGGCCGTGTACTTCTCGGGTTGCGTCTCGACACTTCTCGTCGAGCTCAACTCGACGCACACGGGTAGGGACACGGCCGTGTCACTACCCGTGTCACTTGGTGTCGACACAGCTCGACGATCTCGACACGGGTCGTCGAGCTCAACTCGACGCACACGGGTAGGCACACGGCCGTGTCCCTACCCGTGTCCCTTGGTGTCGACACAGCTCGACGATCTCGACACGGGTCGTCGAGCTCAACTCGACGCACACGGGTAGGCACACGGCCGTGTCCCTACCCGTGTTACTTCCTTTTTACACTGATTCTCCATTTATCCACAAGTGCAGTCCAATTCCCTGCACTCTCAGGACTCAAGTCAACCCTCCTGACTCAAAACACACACACTAGGGGCCTAGAGCGATTCGGGACGTTACAAATCCTATAAACAAAATAAAAGATTTCGTCCCCGAAATCAGGCTTAGGCTGTGGGGAGGAAAGCATGACAGGAAATTTAACACTTGCTTTTAAATAGAATTACCTTGAGCAAACAACTCCGGGTAGCGTTGCTGCATTAAATCCAATGGCTCCCATGTGTACTCCTCCTTCCCATGATTCAACCATAGCACCTTTACTAAGGGAACACTTTTGCAGCGCAAAGTCCTTGTCTCGCTGTCAACAATCCGCACCGGCTCTAGTCGCACAGACCTATCTGATGCCACTGCACCATCAGTAGTGGGAATATACTGGTCGGGCCGCAACAGTGCTTTTCGAAGCGACGACACATGGAACACGTCGTGGAGATTTTCTAGTTCTGGTGGTAACTCCAACCGATAGGCCAACGGGCCAATCCTTTCCAATATAGTATAAGGCCCAACATACCTTGGGCTGAGCTTTTTCACTCCACGCACCCGCGACACTCCATGCATCGGCCGAATCATGAGGAACACTTTTTCTCCCACCTGGAACTCCACCATCCGATGCTTTTTATTATAATATTTCGCCTGTCGACTTTGAGCCTCCAACATGCGATCCCGTATCAATCTGACCGCCGCATCAGTATCATCTATATATTCGTTCCCCAATGCCTTCGGATCTTCATCTTGCACCCAAGACAAGGGAGTCCTGCACCTTCTTCCGTAAAGGGCTTCATGGGGCGCCATGCCGATGCTTGCCTGATGGCTATTATTATAGGAGAATTCCACTAGTGGCAAGAGCCTTTCCCATGGCTCTCCTCTGTCCAGCACGCATAACCTCAATAAATCTTCCAGAGTCCTGATGGTCCTTTCAGACTGCCCGTCAGTCTGTGGATGAAATGCGGTACTAAAGGTTAGGCGTGAGCCCAAATACGCCTGTACTGCCTTCCACTCATTGGATGTAAACCGACCATCCCTATCCGAAACAATTGTCTTGGGCACGCCATGATACCGTACAAATTGCTCCACAAAAAGGCGTACCAAAACATCCACGTGTGCTTCCTTCTTCATTGGAATGAACCGGGCCACCTTTGTTAGTCGATCCACAATAACCCACACCGAATCATTCCCGGAGCGGGAATGAGGTAACCCATGAACAAAGTCCATGGAGATATCCTCGAACTTCCATTCGGGGATGGGCAGCGACTGCAACAAACCACCGGGACTCCTGCATTCAGCCTTCACTCTTTGGCAAGCTTCGCAATGTGTAACATAGTAGCGAACATCTTTCTTCATTCCCGGCCAACACATGGTCTTCCGCAATCCGGCGTACATCTTAGCAATACCAGGGTGCACTGAATATTGAGAGGAATGTGCCTCTCTCAAGATATCCTCCCGAATTTTGCCGCCCTTGGGAATATAGAGTCGGCCACGAAAATAAATGAGGCCGTCTTTGAGTGTGTACTCATCGGTGGTCCCATCTTCAATTGCCTTGATTGCCGGGGCCAAGGCCGCATCCATTCCTTGCTCCACCCGAATCCGGTCTCGGATATCACAAACTATGCTCATGTTGGCCAAATACTCCGCATACTCTGCCGAAGGATCCTTGAATACTAAAGTAATTTCCATCTCCTCGATCATCTGAGCCAACTCCATGCTCATCAGCCGAGACTCTGGGCTAGAGCCTGGCACTTTTCTACTCAAGGCATCGGCTACCGAGTTCGCTTTCCCGGGGTGGTAGTTCATGGTGAACTCGTAGTCGCATAGAAATTCCAACCACCGCCGTTGTCTCAGGTTCAACTCCTTCTGAGTGTGAACATACTTCAAGTTTTTGTGATCGGAAAAGATCTCGCAGTGCACGCCATATAAATAATGCCTCCAGACTTTCAAAGCGAACACCACTGCTCCCAACTCCAAATCATGAACCGGGTAATTGATTTCATGTTTCTTTAACTGCCTTGAAGCATAAGCGATCACATGCCCGTGCTGCATCAGTACCGCTCCCATCCCTTGGTATGATGCGTCCGTGTAAACTTGGAATCCTTCCTTCCCAGACGGAAGTGCAAGGATGGGGGCGGAGGTAAGCCTATCTTTCAATTCTTGAAATGCCTCTTCACATTGAGGTGTCCACTCAAATGGCACACCCTTCTTCGTCAAGGAGGTAAGAGGAAGGGCAATCTGGGAAAAACCTTTCACGAACTTGCGGTAGTAGCCAGCAAGTCCAAGAAAGCTTCGTACATCAGCCGCCGACTTCAAGGGCGACCACTCCTTCACGGCCCGCACCTTTGCTGGATCCACTGCTAACCCTGCTCCACTGATCACATGCCCCAAGAAGGCAACCTCCTTAAGCCAGAATTCACACTTGCTAAACTTGGCATACAAGGCATGATCCTTCAATTTCTTCAAAACCAAGGTCAGGTGCTCGACATGCTCCTCCTCCGTCTTTGAGTAGACCAAGATGTCGTCGATGAAAACAATGACGAAGATGTCCAAATACGGTTCAAACACCTTGTTCATCAAACTCATGAAGGCCGAAGGGGCATTTGTGAGCCCAAACGGCATTACTGTGAACTCATACAAACCATATCTCGAACTGAATGCTGTTTTTTGAATATCCCCCTCATGTATCCTCAACTGATAGTATCCGGAGCGCAAATCCAATTTAGAAAACCAATGTGCTCCCACTAGTTGATCGAACAACTCGTCGATCCGAGGTAGCGGATAAGTGTTCCGCACCGTTAATCGATTGAGTTCCCGATAATCTATGCACAATCGCAGGGTTCCATCCTTCTTCTTTACGAATAACACGGGGGCACCCCATGGTGATGAACTGGGGCGAACGAACCCTGAATCTACTAGTTCTTGTAGTTGAACTCTAAACTCCGCGAGTTCTTTCGGGGCCATTCTGTACGGAGTCTTAGATACAGGCTTGGCACCTGGTACTAAATTAATCTGGAAATCGACCTCTCTATGCGGTGGTAATCCTGGTAGCTTCTCAGGAAATACCTCGGGAAAATCCCGCACTACCCGTACATCCTTTAATTCCAGCGCTGCTTCCTTCAACTCGAACCAGATCATGAAGACCTCATCCCCCTTCATATGAGCCTTTACAGCCTGGATAGAAGATAACATCATGCGAGGAGCGAAGCCAATACCTTGGAAGATGACGTCAGAGTCTCCATATCTCAAATAGATCCGCTTCTTCGCGCAGTCGATCCTCGCGAAGTGCCAATCGAGCCATGCCATGCCCAAAATGATGTCAAACTCCGGCATTCTCAGAACCGTGGCCGGCGTATCAAAGGCCTTCCCATCAATAAATAACTCCAACTCGCACTTGGCGGTCGCGATCATCTCCGAGCCGTCCGGAAGGCGTACACGTCGGGCTATGCCAGTGAAGTACTGTACATCCCCCATGTCTTTTATGAAATCCTCGGACACAAAGGAGTGTGAGGCACCGGTATCGAACAGCGCATAGGCTGTCTTCCCGCCAATAATCACGGTGCCTAAGTACCAACAACCAAACTTATTGCTAGTGGCTAGTAAGTTCTAATCAATTCAAGTTAGACCATGCAAATATGTAAATTAATTAAATCATACCTGCAATCACGTCTTGTGGGTTCCGTTCCTGCGCCATGTCAAGCGCGTACACCTGATCCCGGGCCGGTCCGGGGTTTCCTCTTGGCGGTCCTCGTCCTCGACCGCGCATATATCCCCGCCCTCGTGGAGCGGCTGGAGGGAGAGCAGGAGGGAGAGCAGGAGGGGCGTTCCCATATAGCTGCGGGCAAAAACGCCGGATGTGGCCCGGCTGGTTGCATTCGAAGCACACCAGACCACGACGCCCTTCAAGTTGTTGAAATCGCTGATGCTGTGGGGGTGGAGGCAACGCAGGCGGCTGCAGAACTGGATGCTCCACCCTATAGTTTCGGTGGACACGCCCTCCACCTCTTTGATAACCTCTTCCTCCTCTGAAGTCCCGTCTCCTTCTATTACTTGGGCCGGCTTCCATCACTTCCTCCGCAGGCCTCTTACTACATCCCAGGTGGTCCGCCTCCAATCTTTTCGCCATATCAATGATCTCCGCCAAGCTACCATCCGCTATAAATAAAAGGGACTGCCTTAGGGGATCTCGCAGCCCTTTATAGAAGCGCTTGGCATAACCTCTGTCATCCAACTCATAAGAGTCCGCAAACCTTGCGAGATGCTGGAATTCCCGCTGGTATTCTGTGACCGACTTTGATCCCTGCTTTAGTAGAAGGAACCTCTGCTCAAGCTCATCTCGGGCCGATGTAGGGATAAAGTGCTCCAAGAAAACACCCGAGAATTCACTCCAACTTATCTCTGTGTAGATCCGGCCTTGGAAGGTAGAGCCCATGAGGGACTTCCACCACCTCTTCGCATGTAAGTCCAAGACAGACACTGCCAATGTCACTGCCATGTTGGCTGGGCAACGGATACCGGCCAACAACTCCTGTATCGTGTCTAGCCATTCCTCTGTACGTACGGCTGACTCCGTCCCAAGGTAGACGGGAGGGGAGAGAGCCCGGAAGGTGCTCAGCCAGTTGGAGCTCGGGGCCTGTTGTTGCACCGGAGCCTGCTGTGCCTTGAAAGCATCAAGAATGGCGGTGAGCGTCTGCCCCAACTCAGACTGTTCGAACTGAGTGGGTATGGGAGGGGTAGGAGTGCCCCCCATCGGCTCAACATGCAGTGGAATCTACACGTACACGATAAATTTGTGGTCAGGTTGGCTAAACTTAAGGTCTAAGTTGGACAAACTTAATGTGAATTACATATGGGCACACCACTGCTTCCGCTAAGTCAGTTTGTCCCCAAACTGACTAACCAAACGGGGGTGGCACCATTGTTGAATGACTTCGTAGTTGAGGATCGTGGCAAACTGATACCATTTGTAAGACCCCCCCTCCCCGGATTCCAGAACACGGCACGAAGGGGGAGTCTTATGCCCGGAACAGCCGCCTTGCGGTAGCATTAGCACACGGGCTAACCTGTACCACAAGACGCCTATTCCGCCGGCTACAACAATATCAATAAATCATGCCAACCCAACCGAATAAATAAGCATCCAGAAGTCAAAATCCACACTAAGTTATAATGTCCAAATACATCAATAATGAGAAACTAAAACATGCTTCTACAATATATCAGAGTACAGCTAAACATTGCCCAAACGGGCTACATCAGAGTAAGCAAAACACTAACATCGGAAACAGACGGTATCGACGGCACCGTCACGTCAGGCCCTGTCGTCCTGGCCTGGCTGTCCTGCGGCGTAGTCTGCGGCTGCTCTACCTGCGGCGTGACCTCCTAAAAAGGAAGACGTAGCAACCGTTAGTCGAAACGACTAAGTGGTTTCACATCCGCTCCCCCGGCGACTCCTCGGCACCGGGCGGAGAAAAGAAACATGAGTATAGTATATAACAAGTAAGCAAGTAAAGGAGGTACAAGCAAGTGGCAGTAGTGTAAGAGTAACAGCATCATAGTCAGCATATATGAAAGAGCTACACTAAACTAGCAAGTATAAGTAACAGCAGGAAAGTAACTTAACTTATAAGAATGCCCATACAAACTTATAAGTTAAGGATCGGGTTACATAAAGTAACTCATCGTATAAGAGTGCCCATACAAACTTATACGATGAGGATCTTGTTGTGCAATGTTATGAAATGCTATGAATGCTATGCAATGACTCACCCATGCACACCCATGCAATTGCTATGTCGACACAGACTATAGTTCCCACTTTTCGAGCAGGTAGCTAACCTCTCAGGCATCAGCCGTCGTGGCCAGGCGGTGACAGTAGAACGGGCACTTCTACTACTAGGCGGGTATCACACTACTTCACCTAGGCCTCTGTACGCCTCAACGCTAAGAACACAACAGCGGAGCCCATGCGTACTATGGCCCAGCGGGGTCTTGGGTAGATGTGCACCAAGAACACAGCCCGAACTGGCCTTGCGTGACCCGGAAGGGGCCTCGGAAGAAAGCACGAGGACACAGCCCAACCGTTCACATGGTCGGAGGGGCCTCGGGACGTGAACACCGAGGACACAGCCCAAACCGACCAAGTCTAACTGCCAACTCCCGTCGGTGTGACGACTGGCGAGCCCGTAGACCTGCCACACTATCCTTAACCCGGGATTACGACACCGCTTGTCGACTCACACCACATGCAAATACCACATCAACATAACGTGGAAGGGGCCTCGGAAGCAAACACGAGGGCACAGCCCAACCATCCATCCACACCTCATCTCAACACAACCAAAACAAGTGGCGGTCAACACCGCACTTACAAACTCACACAACACTACTCATAGGAAGACGACACTCTAAGTATTGGACTACCAAATTCAATCCACTATTCAACATTCACATGGCCATGAGTTGTCCTTCTATATGTCATATCAGGTGATTTCAACACGATATATCAAGATGCACATGTATAAAAATCTACTAACTTCTAACCAGTCAAATCATTCAAGTATACTATCTTACAATTCTATCACATGAAATCCGATTAATAATCTTCATCATTTATGCAACTGAATTAATTATTCATAAGAGTTTATCCAAGCCTCAAGGTTACCTGTAATATTAGTTTCACCGAATCCAAATCCAAATATTATAAACCCAGATTTTTAAGTGCAGGAATAGCAACTTCGACCGGAGATTCCCGAGGCTACAGGAATCCGGTGAAGTCGTGTAACCCCTCGATGGAAAGGTATTTCCATAGACTACATCTTTCATATTCAGAGCTCAACCCAGATTTGACATTATCCTATTTGAAATCGGACTTGAAGTCCGCTGCGTACAGAACACAGTTTCTGCATACGAGGTTTATTGAACATCATTTTCGTTTAGACTTTCCCGTGGCTACAGACTTCGCTAGAAGTCGTGCAACCATTCGTTGGAAAGATATTTTCAAGGGCTTCAACTTTCGTGTTAAGCCGAAAGCCCAGATCTGGCCATAGCATACATAAAAATGGCCACGAAGTTCGCTGCGCGCAGAATACAGATTCTGCACGCTTCTTAAAGAAAAATGGACGGCATCGGTCCGTCTTCTTCCTCAAGCGATCCTTCCTAAATTTTCCAGAAATGTCCTCCTCCCTTATTCAACCTCAAGAGGCCAAAACCCTTCACGAAACCATCCCTTATCATCACATTGAAGAAGGGCGTGGTTGAAGAGATCTAAAACCTAAGACACAAGTCTTAGCACGACCTTTCCTAGAAAACTCCTCCTCACCATCAAGACTCTCTTGAGTCGATGTCTCTCCTAGGAAAATAACTATAGATCTAGCGCCAAGGGAGAGGGTAGGAAACTCACATTGGTTCCAGCGGTACCACCATTTCTAGCCATGGATCTCGTAGTTCTCCTTGGCGGCATCTTCTCTTTCCCGGCGATGGCGGATCTCCTTTGGTAAAACTTGCTTCTGCAGTTTTCCCTCTCACAGGAGTTCTCACAGGAATTAGGGGATGAAAAGAGCATGAAAACGGCTAGGGTTTTCTGTCCCCTATATAATTAAAATGTGACACGGGTAGGGACACGGCCGTGTCCTTACCCGTGTCCTTCCTAGCGAAGCGGCAACGACAGTTTCCATGTCGGTTCAATACTTGACACGGGTTGGGACACGCCAGTGTCCCGACCCGTGTCCACATGACACGGCCGTGTGCATATCCGTGTCCTTGGCCGTGTACTTCTCGGGTTGCGTCTCGACACTTCTCGTCGAGCTCAACTCGACGCACACGGGTAGGGACACGGCCGTGTCACTACCCGTGTCACTTGGTGTCGACACAGCTCGACGATCTCGACACGGGTCGTCGAGCTCAACTCGACGCACACGGGTAGGCACACGGCCGTGTCCCTACCCGTGTCCCTTGGTGTCGACACAGCTCGACGATCTCGACACGGGTCGTCGAGCTCAACTCGACGCACACGGGTAGGCACACGGCCATGTCCCTACCCGTGTTACTTCCTTTTTACACTGATTCTCCATTTATCCACAAGTGCAGTCCAATTCCCTGCACTCTCAGGACTCAAGTCAACCCTCCTGACTCAAAACACACACACTAGGGGCCTAGAGCGATTCAGGACGTTACATGAAATGCCCAATCTGGACCGAACACGACCTGGAACACGCCCGTGTCCAGGGCCGTGTGCCGCATTCGCCGTCAAAATCGAATCACCTGGAACCTCACACGGGTATCGAACACGCCCGTGTTCGATCTGACACGCCCGTGTTCCACCTGACACGGCCGTGTAGCCGGCCGTGTACACCATGATTTTTCCCCCATTTTCAACCCGAGCACTGCACGGGTTCTAGGACACGCCCGTGTCCTTGCCCGTGTCACATTGACACGCCTGAACCCCAGGCCGTGTACACGGGACATTTCGTCGAGGGAAGATCGACGACTTGATGACACGGCCTTGGACACGCCCGTGTCCTAGGCCGTGTTCCTTGTCTCGACGATCGTCGAGTGAATCTCGACGACTCCCCGGGACGATCGTCGACACGGGTCGACACGCCCTGCGACACGCCCGTGTCGCAGGCCGTGTGCCCATTCTCGACGAATCGTCGAGTATAACTCGACGACTTCACGGCTAGGTGTCGACACACGCTTGACACGCCCTGGGACACGCCCGTGTCCCAGGCCGTGTGCCTTCAGCCAGAACCCAAACTGGCCCAAAACGTCCCCCTTCGCTCCTTTGAGTTTCGGGGCGTTACAACTCTCCCCCTCTTAAAAGAATTTCGCCCACGAAATTACATAAAGGAAAGACATACAAAAACAAAATTTTGTACCTGAGCGGAACAACTCCGGATACTCGTCAAGCATAGTCTGCTCTCGCTCCCAAGAGAGCTCCTCACGACCGCAATTGTCCCACCGGACCTTGACCATCCTGATCTCTTTATTGCGTAGTCGCTTGACCTCCGAGTCCTCAATCCGCACGGGCTTGACCTTTGTCGTTAGCCCACTATCCAACGGCACTTGATCAACCGCGATCACTTGCGTAGGCTCTTGCACCGCCTTCCGAAGCACCGAAATATTGAATACATCATGTAAACCACTTAGCTCCACTGAAAGCTTCAGCCGATAGGCCTCTTCCCCAACTCGCTCCTGAACCTCAAATGGTCTAAGGTATCTTGGGCTTAGCTTTTTCAATCGCCGCACCCGCGAGACACCCTTGAACGGCTTGATCTTCAAGTATACATAATCGCCCACAGCGAACTCCACGTTCCTGTGCTTGGCATTATAGTACTTTGCTTGCCGGTCCTGAGCGATAAGCAACCTCTCCCGAATGGTTCTCACCAAAGAAGTAGCACCCTCTACTTCCGATCGCTTATACAACTTTGACTCACCCGTTTCTATCCAAGACAACGGCGTGCGACATCTTCTACCATATAGGGCCTCGAAAGGCGCCATCTGAATACTTGCTTGGTAGCTGTTGTTGTATGCGAACTCCACCAAATAAAGGTGGTCTTCCCATTGCTTTCCAAAATCCAAGACACACATGCGAAGCATGTCTTCCATGGTTCTATTCACCCTCTCGGTCTGCCCATCCGTTTGTGGGTGGAAGGCTGTGCTAAACTTCAGCTTTGTTCCCAACATTTGTTGCACCAGCCTCCAATCATTGGACGTGAACCGCCCATCTCGGTCACTCACGATGCTGCGGGGCACACCATGAAGCCGTACTATATTATCCACATAAAGCTTTGCCAGCTTCTCCACCGGATCGTCCTTCCTATGCGGAATAAAATGCGACACCTTCGTTAATCGATCAACAACCACCCAAATGGCGTCGTTCCCCTTTTGCGACCTTGGCAAACCGTGCACAAAGTCCATAGAGATGTCGTCAAATTTCCACTCCGGAATAGGCAAGGACTTAAGAAATCCTCCCGGCTTTTGGCACTCCGCCTTTACCAAGGCGCAGGTTTGGCACTTCGCTACGTATAGCGCCACATCCTTTTTCAAACCCGGCCACCAAAATAGTTTCTTTACATCACGGTACATCTTCGTACTCCCCGGGTGAATCGAGTACTTGGTATGGTGCGCCTCGTACAACAACTCCACCCGTAAATTGCCCATACTTGGGACGCACAGACGACTGTCTTTCCAAAGCAATCCGTCCTCCACGACGAATTGGGAATTTGACCCATCCAGGGCCTCTATCATGAACTGCTTCATATGAGCATCCATATCCAAAGCCTGCCGAATCCGATCAGCCAGGTCATATTGGACTTCAGTCCAATTCAGAACTGCTTCAGCACTTGATTGTCTATCCACACAAACAATCTCCAACGCCTCCAACTCCCGCAACAACCGCTCATCATGCACCGATAGCCAATTGGCTTGAGCTGGGGCTCGGCGACTCAACGCGTCCGCAACCGCATTCCCTTTGCCAGACACGTAGTGGATCTTGAATGTATAGTCCCCCAGGAACTCCATCCATCTACGTTGCCGCATATTCAGATACTTCTGATCTATCAGGTACTTCAGGCTCTTGTGATCGGTGTAGATATCAATCTTCACACCGTACAAATAGTGTCTCCACAGCTTCAAGGCAAAAATCACGGCCGCCAACTCCAAGTCATGGACCGGATAATTCCTCTCGTGCACTTTTAGCTGTCTCGAGCCATAAGCTATCACGCTTCCGTGCTGCAGTAGCACGCAACCCAAACCGCTGCCTGAAGCATCGCTATATATCTCATAGCCTTCGGTTCCACATGGCGAACTCAGCACAGGCGTCGCGGTCAACCGACACTTCAATTCCTCAAAGGCTTGCGCGCACTCCGGCGTCCAAACGAACTTATGATCCTTCCTTGTCAAAGTAGTGAGAGGTAACGCTAACCGCGAGAAGTTCTCTACGAAGCGCCTATAATAGCCGGCAAGCCCCAAAAAGCTCCGGACTTCTGCTACCGTAGCAAGCTCTGGCCACTCCCGTATCGCAACAATCTTCGCCGGATCCACAGCAATACCCCCTCCACTCACTATATGCCCGAGGAACGCTACTGAGGATAGCCAAAACTCGCATTTCGAGAACTTGGCATACAACTGATTTCTCCTTAGCGTCTCCAACACCAAATGAAGATGCTTGAAGTGATCTTCCTCACTTTGCGAGTACACCAAAATATCGTCGATGAAGACGATCACGAAATGGTCCAAGTACTCCCTGAACGTCCTGTTCATCAAATCCATGAATACTGACAGCGCATTAGTCAGCCCAAACGGCATGACCGTAAACTCATAATGCCCGTATCTCGTACTAAACGCTGTCTTCGGGATATCACTCTCCCTTATCCGCAGCTGATAGTACCCAGACTTGAGATCTAACTTCGAGTACACCGTCGACCCGACTAACTGATCAAAGAGATCATCAATCCTAGGGATCGGGTACTTGTTCTTCTCAGTCAGCTTGTTTAGCTCCCGATAATCAATACATAATCTCAAGCTTCCATCCTTCTTCTTAACAAAGAGGACCGGTGCGCTCCAAGGCGAAGAACTCGGGCGCACATACCCTTGCTCCAACAACTCTTGCAGTTGAACTTTCAGCTCCGCCATTTCCTTAGGCGCTAGCTGATACGGAGATCGTGACACAGGCTTTGCACCTGGCACTAGCTCGATCGTAAAATCTATCTCCCGCTGAGGCGGGGCTCCAGGAAGATCTGCGGGGAACACATCAGGGTATTCCGATACCACTGAAATACAATCCAAAGCGGGCTTCGGCTTTGCAACCTCCACTAGTGTAAAGAACAGTTCTGCTCCGGCACGAACCGCCTTCACCACCTGAAGAGCAGACATCAACGTCTTGCTCGACCCCTTTAAGCCCGTAAAAGTCGTCTCACGACTTGCTCCCAGCTTGACTTCCTTGCTACCGCAATCTATATGGGCCTGCTGCTCCGAGAGCCAGTCCATGCCAAATATGACGTCGAACTCCACTAACGGAAGTAAAGACGCCCGCAGGTCGAACTCCTGCTCCCCAATACGAATCTTAACATCGCAGATCCTATCCGCCCGCATCGAACACCCGTTGGGCAACAACACATCCAACTTGTCCTTCGCCATCGAAGAAGGGACTCCGATGCGTGATATAAATCCTTCGGACAAGAAGGAGTGTGAAGCTCCCGTATCGAAGAGTGCTCGTGCCGGATTTTCACAAATCAATACAAATCCTAAACAAGTAGTGGTAAGGTAACATGTGCATAACAAGCATATAAAGAAATTGACTTGCTATAAATTAAATCGTAGCCTGTCACCACATCAGCTTGTTTAATGGCCTCCTGTTGGCCAAGATTGTAGACCCTTGGTTGGGCCGGAGCATAATGGGACGCGGTCGACTCCACCGCCTTTCCCTTCTCTTCATATGTAGCTCCTGGCCTCCTCTCGGACTTAGGACGTCCGCTCCAACAATCACGGGCGAAATGCCCCGTCTTTCCACATGAAAAACACGCACCCGGGGTCCGACCCGTAGTCGCCCCAGAAGCGCCAGAAGGAGCTGGACCCGAAGTCCTATGCTTCTTGAAAGACCTCCGATAGTCGGACTTTGAAGCAGTCGGCACTCTGAACTCAGATTTCTTTTCACCCAAGCTTTTCTTCGCTTGCACGCTCTTCATGTCCTTTTCCAAGGACCGGGCAGTATTGACCAAGGTTAAGAAACCCTGCGTCATTGGCCCCGACAGTAGCAGTCTCAACTCATCCCTCAAGCCTTCATAGAATCGATTAGTCTTGCGCTCCTCATCCATGATGGTGGAGCTAGCATAACGACTCAACCGCGTAAACACGTGGAGATATTCATCCACGCTCCTCTCACCCTGCACCAACTTCAGGAACTCATTCTCCATTGAAATCCTCTGAGTAGAAGGGAGGTATCTTGCTAAGAATAATCCCGAGAACTCTTCCATCGGAACGTCTATCAGTTGTCTACCTCTCAAATGATGCAGCTCCAATCCTTCCCACCACATCCTCGCTTCACCGTCCAGCAGGAACGTAGCGATGGTGGTCATTTGCCACTCCTCCGTCTCCGTCGCCGTCATGACTCTCTTCACCCTAGAGAGCCAGTCTTCAGCCTGAGATGGGGTTCCCAACCCCGAGAATAACGGAGGGTTAAAGCTCATTACATGCTTTAGCTGCCTCTCAGTTGCCCTCCTTGGCACTACCGGTTCTACAACCACTTGCTCCACCCTCCTCGGCTCAGCCTCTCGCAGAGGTTCTTGCTCCATCACGGGAGCGGGCTGCTGCGCTTGCCTTCCAGGCTGCGCATTAATCACGGCCAACACCGCTTCAGCCACCAATCGTATATTTTCAGCCGACAAAGGTGTTGCAGGAGCAACATCCGGTGCACTACTAGCCTCAGAAACTCGGCGTTCTGACGGCCCAACACCACTTCTGGTCACCTATAGTGGTACAAAATACCGTTAAGCGACCAAATAAATTGCAAACAGCAATTATAGGAACACGCAGGTTCCTCAAACACGAGTATTTTCATTCCTAAGTGGACATTCATGGGTTCTTTTTACCATTATAACGATGACGCACACAATGTGCTCACCACCCCTTAAAAAGAATTCGCCCACGAATTCACTTTAAGCCCGACCAAAACCAGTAGTCTGATACCAAATTGTAACACCCCCTATCCGTCGCATAGTATATAGCAGTAGGTCCGGCCGGGGCCCGACGCCATATACCACAGACAGACCGGGTGGTTACGTATGGAAACCATCCAACCAATCTCAACGTCCTACACAGAGCATTCTAGCGGAAGCAGTTTATAAGAGTTGTAAACAAGAATCCAGCATAGGAGCATGAATGTCCACTAATACCAAAAGGAATGTTACACAAAAATACCCAAAACCGGCCTTAAGGCCTTACAAAGTGTTTCACTTGAAAATTACATGTTTTACAAACCACGGCACGCAGGCCGGTCATACATGAATAAAACAGTAAACACTTCTACTTGGGCCTTCGAGGGCCAGCTTCGCAAAAAGGGCTTTAGCCCGCTATTGACCGCTTGGTCCAGCTGCACCTGCAAGCAACAAACCACCGCACGGTGGCAAAACAAGGCAACGGTCAGCAATGCTGACCAAATTATAACGATCCCGCCCCCAACTCGGGGCGGCGATGCTCCTTCCCTGCATTTCATTAGCATAAGCGAGCCATATATATAACCATAGCCATTTCATCACAGACGTTGGCTCGTACGGCCACACGTCCCGTGCACTCAGGGCACATTCTCAGGTGAACCGGTCGATGTCGCGTCAATTAAAGCCATTAACATTCCGGACTCACCACCGCCACTTAGACGGCCAAACCTATGAGCAATTTGTCTTCCTGGCCTGAGTCACGACAATTTAAGCCATTGACCGCCGAAGACTCACATCTATGCCAACGGCGAGTGCCACGTAACCTTAGGTCTCTCTAACCGAACGACATAAAGCGGGTACGGTTCCATCTAACCCGTGCTCACATCGCAACGACAATTTAAGCCATTTGCGCGGGTCAAACTTCCTCCGAGTCCCATTCTATCGCAAGTCACATAACCCCGTTATGTTCAAGTTGGCTCTCAGGCCACCAAGTTGGCAAGATCTCGTATCCGCCCAGTTTTCCGGGTGCACCTTTGGGTTAGTCCCCAAGGCTCCCTGCTGCAATCTACCGCGTAGAAAACCCGAAAAACAACCAATAGCACGGAGTCTTCTCCGGCCTTATGCAATGCAACATCACCGATCCAGACTAACATGTCCGGGTAGGCTTCACACATCATGCCTATGTCCGTTCTCGCATACGGACTCTAAACAACGGGGACTTCACATATCTACCCGAAGGAACGCCTCCAACTCTCCGCAAACTCGCGAGAGCGGGCTTCCTATGCTAAGAAAGAGAGCGACACATGCTCAAGATGAGGATCGTTACCCTTGAGTTCCTCTTTGGCGCCATTGAAAAGTAATCGGATGGAAATCACCGCACTTGCGTTGCCTCCGTGGATCCGGAGTCGGCTTGCGATTCGGAGCTCCGAAGCTCCTCCAATGGCGGATCTAGCTCCTCTTCCACTCTTGGCTCTCCTCTTTCTCTAAGGACTTAGAGAGATGAAAAGTGAAGGAAAGTGATGGATTTCTAAGTCAACTCACGGGTATATCCTCTCAGGAACAACCCCCAGCCGTTGGATCTCAACCTAAGAAAACGAACGGCTTTGATTCGGGGCTGAAATGCCCAATCTGGACCGAACACGACCTGGCACACGCCCGTGTCCAGGGCCGTGTGCCGCATTCGCCGTCAAAATCGAATCACCTGGAACCTCACACGGGTATCGAACACGCCCGTGTTCGAGCTGACACGCCCGTGTTCCACCTGACACGGCCGTGTAGCCGGCCGTGTACCCCATGATTTTTCCCCATTTTCAACCCGAGCACTGCACGGGTTCTAGGACACGCCCGTGTCCTTGCCCGTGTCACATTGACACGCCTGGACCCCAGGCCGTGTACACGTGACATTTCGTCGAGGGAAGATCGACGACTTGATGACACGGCCTTGGACACGCCCGTGTCCTAGGCCGTGTTCCTTGTCTCGACGATCGTCGAGTGAATCTCGACGACTCCCCGGGACGATCGTCGACACGGGTCGACACGCCCTGCGACACGCCCGTGTCGCAGGCCGTGTGCCCATTCTCGACGAATCGTCGAGTATAACTCGACGACTTCACGGCTAAGTGTCGACACACGCTTGACACGCCCTGGGACACGCCCGTGTCCCAGGCCGTGTGCCTTCAGCCAGAACCCAAACTGGCCCAAAACGTCCCCCTTCGCTCCTTTGAGTTTCGGGGCGTTACAACTCTCCCCCTCTTAAAAGAATTTCGCCCACGAAATTACATAAAGGAAAGACATACAAAAACAAAATTTTGTACCTGAGCGGAACAACTCCGGATACTCGTCAAGCATAGTCTGCTCTCGCTCCCAAGAGAGCTCCCCACGACCGCAATTGTCCCACCGGACCTTGACCATCCTGATCTCTTTATTGCGTAGTCGCTTGACCTCCGAGTCCTCAATCCGCACGGGCTTGACCTTTGTCGTTAGCCCACTATCCAACCGGCACTTGATCAACCGCGATCACTTGCGTAGGCTCTTGCACCGCCTTCCGAAGCACCGAAATATGGAATACATCATGTAAACCACTTAGCTCCACTGAAAGCTTCAGCCGATAGACCGCTTCCCCAACTCGCTCCAGAACCTCAAACGGTCCAAGGTATCTTGGGCTTAGCTTTTTCAATCGCCGCACCCGCGAGACACCCTTGAACGGCTTGATCTTCAAGTATACATAATCGCCCACAGCGAACTCCACGTTCCTGTGCTTGGCATTATAGTACTTTGCTTGCCGGTCCTGAGCGATAAGCAACCTCTCCCGAATGGTTCTCACCAAAGAAGTAGCACCCTCTACTTCCGATCGCTTATACAACTTTGACTCACCCGTTTCTATCCAAGACAACGGCGTGCGACATCTTCTACCATATAGGGCCTCGAAAGGCGCCATCTGAATACTTGCTTGGTAGCTGTTGTTGTATGCGAACTCCACCAAATAAAGGTGGTCTTCCCATTGCTTTCCAAAATCCAAGACACACATGCGAAGCATGTCTTCCATGGTTCTATTGACCCTCTCGGTCTGCCCATCCGTTTGTGGATGGAAGGCTGTGCTAAACTTCAGCTTTGTTCCCAACATTTGCTGCACCAGCCTCCAATCATTGGACGTGAACCGCCCATCTCGGTCACTCACGATGCTGCGGGGCACACCATGAAGCCGTACTATATTATCCACATAAAGCTTTGCCAGCTTCTCCACCGGATCATCCTTCCTATGCGGAATAAAATGCGACACCTTCGTTAATCGATCAACAACCACCCAAATGGCGTCGTTCCCCTTTTGCGACCTTGGCAAACCGTGCACAAAGTCCATAGAGATGTCGTCAAATTTCCACTCCGGAATAGGCAAGGACTTAAGAAATCCTCCCGGCTTTTGGCACTCCGCCTTTACCAAGGCGCAGGTTTGGCACTTCGCTACGTATAGCGCCACATCCTTTTTCAAACCCGGCCACCAAAATAGTTTCTTTACATCACGGTACATCTTCGTGCTCCCCGGGTGAATCGAGTACTTGGTATGGTGCGCCTCGTACAACAACTCCACCCGTAAATTGCCCACACTTGGGACGCACAGACGACCGTCTTTCCAAAGCAATCCGTCCTCCACGACGAATTGGGAATTTGACCCATCCAGAGCCTCTATCATGAACTGCTTCATATGAGCATCCATATCCAAAGCCTGCCGAATCCGAATCAGCCAGGTCATATTGGACTTCAGTCCAATTCAGAACTGCTTCAGCACTTGATTGTCTATCCACACAAACAATCTCCAACGCCTCCAACTCCCGCAACCAACCGCTCATCATGCACCGATAGCCAATTGGCTTGAGCTGGGGCTCGGCGACTCAACGCGTCCGCAACCGCATTCCTTTGCCAGGCACGTAGTGGATCTTGAATGTATAGTCCCCCAGGAACTCCATCCATCTACGCTGCCGCATATTCAGATCCTTCTGATCTATCAGGTACTTCAGGCTCTTGTGATCGGTGTAGATATCAATCTTCACACCGTACAAATAGTGTCTCCACAGCTTCAAGGCAAAAATCACGGCCGCCAACTCCAAGTCATGGACCGGATAATTCCTCTCGTGCACTTTTAGCTGTCTCGAGCCATAAGCTATCACGCTTCCGTGCTGCAGTAGCACGCAACCCAAACCGCTGCCTGAAGCATCGCTATATATCTCATAGCCTTCGGTTCCACATGGCGAACTCAGCACAGGCGCCGTGGTCAACCGACACTTCAATTCCTCAAAGCTCGCGCGCACTCCGGCGTCCAAACGAACTTATGATCCTTCCTCGTCAAAGTAGTGAGAGGTAACGCTATCCGCGAGAAGTTCTCTACGAAGCGCCTATAATAGCCGGCAAGCCCCAAAAAGCTCCGGACTTCTGCTACCGTAGCAAGCTCAGGCCACTCCCGTATCGCAACAATCTTCGTCGGATCCACAGCAATACCCCCTCCACTCACTATATGCCCGAGGAACGCCACTGAGGATAGCCAAAACTCGCATTTCGAGAACTTGGCATACAACTGATTTCTCCTTAGCGTCTCCAACACCAAATGAAGATGCTTGAAGTGATCTTCCTCACTTTGCGAGTACACCAAAATATCGTCGATGAAGACGATCACGAAATGGTCCAAGTACTCCCTGAACGTCCTGTTCATCAAATCCATGAATACTGACGGCGCATTAGTCAGCCCAAACGGCATGACCGTAAACTCATAATGCCCGTATCTCGTACTAAACGCTGTCTTCGGGATATCACTCTCCCTTATCCGCAGCTGATAGTACCCAGACTTGAGATCTAACTTCGAGTACACCGTCGACCCGACTAACTGATCAAAGAGATCATCAATCCTAGGGATCGGGTACTTGTTCTTCTCAGTCAGCTTGTTTAGCTCCCGATAATCAATACATAATCCTCAAGCTTCCGTCCTTCTTCTTAACAAAGAGGACCGGTGCGCTCCAAGGCGAAGAACTCGGGCGCACATACCCTTGCTCCAACAACTCTTGCAGTTGAACTTTCAGCTCCGCCATTTCCTTAGGCGCTAGCCGATACGGAGATCGTGACACAGGCTTTGCACCTGGCACTAGCTCGATCGTAAAATCTATCTCCCGCTGAGGCGGGGCTCCAGGAAGATCTGCGGGGAACACATCAGGGTATTCCGATACCACTGAAATACAATCCAAAGCGGGCTTCGGCTTTGCAACCTCCACTAGTGTAAAGAACAGTTCTGCTCCGGCACGAACCGCCTTCACCACCTGAAGAGCAGACATCAACGTCTTGCTCGACCCCTTTAAGCCCGTAAAAGTCGTCTCACGACTTGCTCCCAGCTTGACTTCCTTGCTACCGCAATCTATATGGGCCTGCTGCTCTGAGAGCCAGTCCATGCCAAATATGACGTCGAACTCCACTAACGGAAGTAAAGAAGCCCGCAGGTCGAACTCCTGCTCCTAATACGAATCTTAACATCGCAGATCCTATCCGCTCGCATCGAACACCCATTGGGCAACAACACATCCAACTTGTCCTTCGCCATCGAAGAAGGGACTCCGATGCGTGATATAAATCCTTCGGACAAGAAGGAGTGTGAAGCTCCCGTATCGAAGAGTGCTCGTGCCAGATTTTCACAAATCAATACAAATCCTAAACAAGTAGTGGTAAGGTAATATGTGCATAACAAGCATATAAATAAATTGACTTGCTATAAATTAAATCGTAGCTGTCACCACATCAGCTTGTTTAATGGCCTCCTGTTGGCCAAGATTGTAGACCCTTGGTTGGGCCGGAGCATAATGGGATGCGGTCGACTCCACCGCCTTTCCCTTCTCTTCATAAGTAGCTCCCGGCCTCCTCTCGGACTTAGGACGTCCGCTCCAACAATCACGGGCGAAATGCCCCGTCTTTCCACATGTAAAACACGCACCCGGGGTCCGACCCGTAGTCGCCCCAGAAGCGCCAGAAGGAGCTGGACCCGAAGTCCTATGCTTCTTGAAAGACCTCCGATAGCCGGACTTTGAAGTAGTCGGCACTCTGAACTCAGATTTCTTTTCACCCAAGCTTTTCTTCGCTTGCACGCTCTTCATGTCCTTCTCCAAGGACCGGGCAGTATTGACCAAGGTTAAGAAACCCTGCGTCATTGGCCCCGACAGTAGAAGTCTTAACTCATCCCTCAAGCCTTCGTAGAATCGATTAGTCTTGCGCTCCTCATCCATGATGGTGGAGCTAGCATAACGACTCAACCGCGTAAACTCGTGGAGATATTCATCCACGCTCCTCTCACCCTACACCAACTTCAGGAACTCATTCTCCATTGAAATCCTCTGAGTAGAAGGGAGGTATCTTGCTAAGAACAATCCCGAGAACTCTTCCATCGGAACGTCTATCAGTTGTCTACCTCTCAAATGATGCAGCTCCAATCCTTCCCACCACATCCTCGCTTCACCGTCCAGCAGGAACGTAGCGATGGTGGTCATTTGCCACTCCTCCGTCTCCGTCGTCGTCATGACTCTCTTCACCCTAGAGAGCCAGTCTTCAGCCTGAGATGGGGTTCCCAACCCCGAGAATAACGGAGGGTTAAAGCTCATTACATGCTTTAGCTGCCTCTCAGTTGCCCTCCTTGGCACTACCGGTTCTACGAACCACTTGCTCCACCCTCCTCGGCTCAGCCTCTCGCAGAGGTTCTTGCTCCATCACGGGAGCGGGTTGCTGCGCTTGCCTTCCAGGCTGCGCATTAATCACGGCCAACACCGCTTCAGCCACCAATCGTATATTTTCAACCGACAAAGGTGTTGCAGGAGCAACATCCGGTGCACTACTAGCCTCAGAAACTCGGCGTTCTGACGGCCCAACACCACTTCTGGTCACCTATAGTGGTACAAAACACCGTTAAGCGACCAAATAAATTGCAAACAGCAATTATAGGAACACGCAGATTCCTCAAACACGAGTATTTTCATTCCTAAGTGGACATTCATGGGTTCTTTTTACCATTATAACGATGACGCACGCAATGTGCTCACCACCCCTTAAAAAGAATTCGCCCACGAATTCACTTTAAGCCCGACCAAAACCAGTAGTCTGATACCAAATTGTAACACCCCCTATCCGTCGCATAGTATATAGCAGTAGGTCCGGCCGGGGCCCGACGCCATATACCACAGACAGACCGGGTGGTTACGTATGGAAACCATCCAACCAATCTCAACGTCCTACACAGAGCATTCTAGCGGAAGCAGTTTATAAGAGTTGTAAATAAGAACCCAACATAGGAGCATGAATGTCCACTAATACCAAAAGGAATGTTATAAAAAAATACCCAAAACCGGCCTTAAGGCCTTACAAAGTGTTTCACTTGAAAATTACATGTTTTACAAACCACGGCACGCAGGCCGGTCATACATGAATAAAGCAGTAAACACTTCTACTTGGGCCTTCGAGGGCCAGCTTCGCAAAAAGGGCTTTAGCCCGCTATTGACCGCTTGGTCCAGCTGCACCTGCAAGCAACAAACCACCGCATGGTGGCAAAACAAGGCAACGGTCAGCAATGCTGACCAAATTATAACGATCCCGCCCCCAACTCGGGGCGGCGATGCTCCTTCCCTGCATTTCATTAGCATAAGCGAGCCATATATATAACCATAGCCATTACATCACAGACGTTGGCTCGTACGGCCACACGTCCCATGCACTCAGGGCACATTCTCGGTGAACCGGTCGATGTCACGTCAATTAAAGCCATTAACATTCCGGACTCACCACCGCCACTTAGACGGCCAAACCTATGAGCAATTTGTCTTCCTGGTCTGGGTCACGACAATTTAAGCCATTGACCGCCGAAGACTCACATCTATGCCAACGGCGAGTGCCACGTAACCTTAGGTCTCTCTAACCGAACGACATAAAGCGGGTACGGTTCCATCTAACCCGTGCTCATATCGCAACGACAATTTAAGCCATTTGCGCGGGTCAAACTTCCTCCGAGTCCCATTCTATCGCAAGTCACATAACCCCGTTATGTTCAAGTTGGCTCTCAGGCCACCAAGTTGGCAAGATCTCGTATCCGCCCAGTTTTCCGGGTGCACCTTTGGGTTAGTCCCCAAGGCTCCCTGCTGCAATCTACCGCGTAGAAAACCCGAAAAACAACCAATAGCACGGAGTCTTCTCCGGCCTTATGCAATGCAACATCACCGATCCAGACTAACATGTCCTGGTAGGCTTCACACATCATGCCTATGTCCGTTCTCGCATACGGACTCTAAACAACGGGGACTTCACATATCTACCCGAAGGAACGTCTCCAACTCTCCGCAAACTCGCGAGAGCGGGCTTCCTATGCTAAGAAAGAGAGCGACTCATGCTCAAGATGAGGATCGTTACCCTTGAGTTCCTCTTTGGAGCCATTGAAAAGTAATCAGATGGAAATCACCGCACTTGCGTTGCCTCCGTGGATCCGGAGTCGGCTTGCGATTCGGAGCTCCGAAGCTCCTCCAATGACGGATCTAGCTCCTCTTCCACTCTTGGCTCTCCTCTTTCTCTAAGGACTTAGAGAGATGAAAAGTGAAGGAAAGTGATGGATTTATAAGTCAACTCACGGGTATATCCTCTCAGGAACAACCCCCAGCCGTTGGATCTCAACCTAAGAAAACGAACGACTTTGATTCGGGGCTGAAATGCCCAATCTGGACCGAACACGGCCTGGCACACGCCCGTGTCCAGGGCCGTGTGCCGCATTCGCCGTCAAAATCGAATCACCTGGAACCTCACACGTGTATCGAACACGCCCGTGTTCGATCTGACACGCCCGTGTTCCACCTGACACGGCCGTGTAGCCGGCCGTGTACACCATGATTTTTCCCCCATTTTCAACCCGAGCACTGCACGGATTCTAGGACACGCCCGTGTCCTTGCCCGTGTCACATTGACACGCCTGGACCCCAGGCCGTGTACACGGGACATTTCGTCGAGGGAAGATCGATGACTTGATGACACGGCCTTGGACACGCCCGTGTCCTAGGCCGTGTTCCTTGTCTCGACGATCGTCGAGTGAATCTCGACGACTCCCCGGGACGATCGTCGACACGGGTCGACACGCCCTGCGACACGCCCGTGTCGCAGGCCGTGTGCCCATTCTCGATGAATCGTCGAGTATAACTCAACGAATTCACGGCTAGGTGTCGACACACGCTTGACACGCCCTGGTACACGCCCGTGTCCCAGGCCGTGTGCCTTCAACCAGAACCCAAACTGGCCCAAAACATCCCCCTTCGCTCCTTTGAGTTTCGGGGCATTACAACTTTTGCCTGAGGAGGACCAAAGTATGTCCATGCAGCGGTTGTGAAGAACCTTTGTTCGATCTCTCTTCAAGAGAACCTAAGTCCGTACAGATGAAGGTGGGGTAGCTGAAGGAAGGGAAAGCTCGACTGATCATGGAGCTTAAGTATGTCGAGGTTATGCGAGCGCCCGTGGTGGCTGAGTATAAAGGATATCAAAACTTTGATATGGAGCGATCTCGTATCGCAGAGAAGGTCCGCTCTGGGATGATGGTAATTGAGATCGATGAGCGTAATGCTACGTACGGCTTGAGTTTTGGCAAGAGATTTCAAGCTGCTCTGAGGTTACTGAAGCATGGTGATCTGGGCGTGGAGGACACCTCAAATGACGATGCTGACTTCGATGTTGGGGGATGATCCTGTTGTGCCTTTTTTGTCTATTTTCTTTGCATGAACGGAGACTCTTTTTTCGGATCTTTTGTGTTTTGGTTGTGCTTTGGTGTACGTACACTTTTGGCAGAGTAGCTCTTAGCCTGAGCGTTGGCATTTTGAACAGTTTCTAGTTGGAGATATTCACCCGCTTGCGCTGTAAGACCCCCCTCCCGGAACACAAGACACGGTCGAGGGGATCCTTATGCCCAAAATAGCCGACTTGTGGTAGCATCATCCACAGGCTAATTTGTATCACAAGTTGTCTATTCTGCCAGCTAATTTCCAATATCACATGGCCAACCCATCAATAAAAGAATAATATAGAAGTCATAATCCAGAATAAGTAAAATTCCAGAATTATACAATTGTTAGCAAGCTACAAAATCTCCTGCAAATATCAGAGTACACAATTTGCCCAAAAGGAGCTACAACTAAAACGCTCACTCACATCTGTCACTGGAGGAAGCAAAGGAATCGTAGTGTTAGACTCTGTCTCCCTGGCCTGGTTGCTCTCCCTGTCCTGAACTGCCCTCCATTCCTTAGAGGTGAAGCGACCATCACAGTCTGAAACTATAGTCTTGGGCACCCCATGGTACCGAACGAAATTCTCCACAAAGAGACGTATCAAAACATCTACCTGTGCCTCCTTCATCAGGATGAACCTGACAACCTTTGTCAAGCGATCTACTATCACCCAAACTGAATCATTCCCAGAGCGAGATCGGGGAAGGCCATGAACACAGTTCATGGAAATATCCTCAAACTTCCACTTGAGGATGGACAATGACTGCAATAATCCTCCAGGGCTCTTGCACTCCACCTTCATCTTCTTACAAGCCTCGCAATGCATAACATAGTATGTGACATCTCTCTTCATTCCTGGCCAAAGCATGCTCCTTCGCAAGTCAGTATTGTTGGAGTTACCATGATGATCTGGAAGTAGTCAAACATGTAATCTCACTGCCAACGCAATATGAGCCTGCAGGGTCACACATAAGAGATGTGGAGAAGTTGGATGACTGACTGTGTTGGTAAAGGTTACCAATCACCGACCTGAATAGGGTTATGGGCAAAGTGTTGCCTTATAGGATCATCGGGTTGGGCAAAGGTTGCCTTGAAGGGCTGGTTAGGTTCATCGTCCGAGGGTCAAAGACATTAGTCGAGAATGGTCTTCTGATTCCCGCCGATCGGCGAGAATCGTCTCCCTGATTCTCGCCGATCGACGAGAATCGTCGAGAATCAATGATTGATTCTCGACGATCGACTACCTTGACAATTGTCGTCGACCGCGGCTCGACGATCGTCGAGTATCATTGTGAATCGTCGAGCGCAGCTCGACGATCGGCGAGAATCGTCGAGTATTGTACTCTGATTCTCGCCGATCCAGTGTGATACTCGTCGAGTGATTCTCGCCGAACCTGCTCAGTGATTCTCGCCGATTGTCGCCGATTCTCACCGATTGATACTCGCCGATTCTGAACCCTAGTTCTGGGTGGTCTGCGGATAGCGATTTTCCTGGGTTTATTTATACCTCTAGTATAAATAGAACACTTAAGGTTTTATCGGGTAGAGATCCTTTTGGCTACTGTGCGAATCGACTCCGACGGAAACGTTCCGCTCGTTCGCTCCGCCGATCCCGATCCCGCCGCCGGAATAGTTCCGCCGCCGTGTTCGCTCCGCTGCCACCTCTTCTCCGGCGACTGTCGCTGGTGCTGCTCTTCCTGACGCGGACCTAGCAGGCCGTGGATTAGCCGAGGTGCGGTCTTCTCCTTCCCGATCTTCCGTGTGACGGAAAGCTCGGCGTTCTCCCGCTCGTGTGGACTTCTGCAGAAACGTGGATACTATTCCACGTAGAACTCGCCACTAGCAAGAAGATACAGTTTGGAGCTCCTCCGTTGAGTTGTGACTCAACGCCACCGAGGTAATTTTTGCCTAGTTTTGTTAACTTCTTGATTCAACTGTTCATGGCCCGATCCACATCTCTTTGGGTTTTTCTTGATGTTTTACTTTTCCGCTGCGTGCACAAGCGTTGTGCCAACCCTATAGAGAAACCCAACAGTGGTATCAGAGCCAGGTTACGGCCATGACTGTTGTTTTGGAAGTTTAGTCATTCCAGTGCGTGTAAACCTAGAAATTTAGAAGCGTTCTAAATGTCTAGATTTAGTCTTGGCACTTCGCCAAGAACGATTGGAATTTCGGTGGAATTTCTAAGTGTTAGAAATAGTGATCTCCTTAGCAGTAACCATCCCTCGATTTTGTTTTGGATTTTGAATCCAACAAAGAGAGATGAGCTTGTCTACTGCTTTAAGTTGAGCTGTCTTTGCCTTTTGTCCAATGCATGTAAATCTGAGGATTTGGAAATTTCCGGATGTTCAGATTTAGCCCTTCCTTCTATCAAATTGTTGATGGTGTAAGGATGTGCACATAAGGGATGCATGTGGCTTAGAATTGTTTTTCTTTGGATGTGCACATAGATCAAATGTTGATCATGGTTAATTGTTAACCTAAAATTGAAATCCCTTCATCAAATATTAAGTGTTCGGGTGCCTTCCGATGGATGACACTCTTCCTGCCTCGATCGATGAAGTGTGGGCTTGCCAAAGCAAGGTGCATTAATCTATCTTGGTAAGGGTGCGAGCGGATAATTGTGATATCCCACTATCGACATCGGGTCCAGCTTAACTAGGTGACCTCAAAGGTTGAGTGCCTAGAGGCATAGGGTTGGCATGCACCATATGATGGATGCGAATAAGGAGTTATTCACCAACCATACAAGAATTGCATGAGGATGCAATTGGCAAGCGTTGCCTACCTAAATAACCGCATCGTGAGAGGAACGCCAAAGCGGACTCATAGTGTTGGTGAAATACGGATCTTGTCCACTAAGAGAGTAGCTCGCATGAACTCTCCGAATTGTTAGTGAGGGCTATCATTTCGAATAAAATAGTGGGAGTATTTTAATTGAAGTCCTAATTAGAATAAATTGTAATTGAAATTTAGGTACTGATTTTATTCTGCATAAATTCTTGTAGAATTCCATAGCAAGCATTGCGCACTCCACGTTGTCTCTGAGAGCCATCCTTGAGAAGGATAAGCTCAGTGGGACAAATTCTATGGACTGGTATAGGAACCTGAGAATTGTTCTCAGGCAAGAGCGAAAGCTCTATGTCTTGGAAGAAGAAGCCCCCGAGGTGCCGACCGGGAACTCTTCCCGTACTGAGAAAGATACTTATAAGAAGTATACTGACGATGCTTTGGATGTCGAGTGCCTTATGCTTGCCACCATGAACTCTGAGCTTCAGAAGCAACATGAGAACATGGGGTGCAAGGAGATTGACGAGCATCTCAAGAAAATGTTTCAAGGGCAGGCTCGTCAAGAGAGGTTCGACATCACGAAAGCGTTGTTTCAGTGCAAGATGGGAGTTCGAGACTCAGTAGGGACTCACGTACTCAAGATGATTGGGTATATAGAGAACCTTGAAAGGCTGGGTTTTCCTCTTGGTCAAGAGTTGGCCACGGATCTGATCCTGCAATCGTTGCCGGACAGTTATGAGCAGTTCGTCTTGAACTACAACATGAACGAGATAGACAAGACACTGCCCGAACTCCTATGCATGTTGAGAACTGCCGAAATCAACATGAAGAAGGCCAAGCCTGCCATCCCCATACTGATGGTGCATAAGGGCAAGGGCAAAGCCAAGGGCTCCAAGAAGACGAAGGTAGGACCTAAGTCATATCTTGAGCCCAAGTCTTCAGCACTGATCAAAAAGAAGAGCACGGTGAAGGATGGGAAATGCCACCACTGTGGCAAGGCTGGTCATTGGCGGGGGAACTGTCCTTCGTATATTGAGGGTCTGCAGAAATTGAGGGGAGGTATGACTTCCGCCTCTAATATCTACGTTATAGAGATAAACCTTTCTGTTCCTTCATCTTGGGTATTGGATACCGGATGTGGTTCTCACATTTGTACAAATGTACAGGAACTGGGAAGGAGAAGATTGTTGAGTAAAGGGGAGGTGGACCTCCGTGTCGGCAATGGATCAAGAGTTGCTGCTGTAGCCGTAGGAGTTTACCGTCTTTCTTTGCCCAGTGGGCTTGTAATAGAACTTGATAATTGTTATTTTGTTCCGGCGATAACTAGAAACATTATATCTATTTCATGTTTAGACATGATTGGATTTTCTTTTATAATTAAGAACAATTGTTGTTCCATATTTAAGAATGATGTTTGTTATGCTGTAGCCCAATTGTTTAATGGTCTTTACGTTTTGAACTTGGACCATCTGATCTGTAATGTAGAAAACAATAAAAGACTAAGAACAAATGATTCGAACCCTACTTTTCTCTGGCATTGTCGTTTGGGCCATATCAACGAGAAGCGCATATCCAAGCTCCATAGAGATGGACTTTTGGACTCATTTGATTATGAATCATTTGAGCGATGCGAATCTTGTTTATTAGGCAAGATGACTAAAGCTCCTTTCACTGGTTATACTGAGAGGGCTGAGGATCTCTTGGGTGTTGTACATAGTGATGTATGCGGACCCATGAGTTCCATGGCTAGAGGAGGGTATTTCTACTTCGTTACATTTACTGATGATTTCAGTAGATACGGATATGTGTATCTTATGAAGTGCAAATCCGAGACCTTTGAAAAGTTCAAAGAGTTCAAGAATGAAGTAGAAAACCAGTTGGGTAAAAGGGTTAAGGCACTCCGATCTGATCGAGGTGGCGAATACCTGAGTCATGAGTTCCGTGATCATCTGAAAGAGTGTGGTATTGTATCACAGCTCACTCCACCTAGAACACCACAACATAATGGTGTGTCTGAGATGAGAAATCGTACTTTGTTAGACATGGTACGTTCGATGATGAGTCATGCAGACTTGTCTGTTTCCTTTTGGGGTTTTGCTTTAGAGACTGCTGCAATGACATTGAATCGCGCTCCAACGAAAACGGTTCTGAAGACACCATATGAGATATGGACTGGGAAGCGTCCTAGTATGTCGTTCATTAAAATTTGGGGCTGTGAGGCATACGTGAGACGTCAAATGCCTGACAAGCTGGAACCCAAATCGGATAAGTGTTATCTGGTGGGATATCCTAAGGAAACGAAAGGGTATTACTTTTACCTACCGTCTGAGGGCAAAGTGTTTGTCGCAAGGACTGATGTCTTCTTGGAGAAAGAGTTCTTATCAAGAAAGACTGAAAAGGTAGAGCTTGAAGAAGTTCAAGAACCACATGTAGTGAATGAACCGGAATTGGATTCTGAGACAGGACTGCAAGATGTTGTAGCTAGAGAACCTGCTCAGGGAACACAAGTCCTACGTAGATCTGGTAGACCGAGGTTTGAGCCTGAGAGATATGGATTTCTCGTGTCTCAAATAGGTAATGTGTTGCTCTTGGATCATGATGATGAACCAGCAACCTACCAAGAGGCTATGAATGGACCGGACTCCGACAAATGGCTTGAGGCTATGAAATCCGAAATGGACTCCATGTATGCAAACCAAGTTTGGAACTTGGTGGAACCACCTGAAGGGGTACGACCCATAGGGTGCAAGTGGGTCTTCAAGAAGAAGACCGACATGGATGGGAATGTACAGACATTCAAAGGGCGACTGGTGGCTAAGGGTTTCAAGCAAATTCATGGTATTGACTATGATGAGACCTTTTCCCCTGTTGCCATGGTAAAGTCCATTAGGATATTGCTTGTTATTGCTGCGTATTATGACTACGAGATCTGGCAGATGGATGTCAAAACGGCTTTCCTTAATGAAAACCTCCTTGAGGAAGTGTATATGACACAACCCGAGGGTTTTGATTCCCAGATGAAGCCACTAAAATATGCAAGCTGAATAAGTCCATTTATGGACTGAAACAGGCCTCTCGAAGTTGGAATCTTCGTTTTGATGAGAAAATCAAAGAGTTTGGTTTCATCAAGAATGAAGATGAGCCTTGTGTTTACAAGCGAATCAGTGGGAGCATTGTTGTCTTCCTAATATTGTATGTAGATGACATACTGTTGATTGGGAATGACATTCCTACCCTAAAAGTTGTTAAGAACAACCTAGGGAACTGCTTTTCAATGAAGGATTTGGGTGAAGCGACTTATATACTTGGTATTAAGATCTATAGAGATAGATCGAAGAAGTTGCTGGGTTTGACCCAGAGTACGTACATCGAAAAGGTGTTGAAGCGGTTCAACATGCTTGAGTCCAAGAAAGGATTTTTGCCCATGTCTCATGGTGTGAATCTCTCTAAGGACCAGTGTCCAAAGTCTTGTGAAGACAAGGACCACATGAAGTTGATTCCATATGCTTCGGCAATTGGATCAATTATGTACGCGATGTTATGTACTCGACCCGATGTCTCCTTTGCTTTGAGCATGACTAGCAGGTATCAGTCAGACCCCGGTGAGTGTCACTGGATTGCAGTCAAGAATGTCCTGAAGTACTTGAGAAGGACTAAGGACGTGTTCTTGGTGTATGGTGGAGAGGAAGAGCTCGTTGTAAGTGGTTACACGGATGCTAGCTTCCAAACTGATCGAGACGACTCCAAGTCTCAGTCAGGTTTTGTGTTTTGCCTGAATGGAGGAGCTGTGAGCTGGAAGAGTTCCAAGCAAGAGACAGTTGCTGATTCTACAACTGAGGCCGAGTATATCGCAGCAGCTAATGCGGCGAAGGAGGCTGTATGGATTAGGAAATTCATCGGCGAGCTTGATGTAGTTCCTAGCATTGTTGGTCCCGTAGTTCTCTACTGTGATAACAATGGTGCAATTGCACAATCTAAGGAACCTAGATCTCATCAGCGCTCCAAGCACATACTCCGGCGGTTTCATCTTATTCGTGAGATTGTCGAACGAGGAGATGTAAACATTTGCAGAGTGCCGACTGAGGAAAATATTGCGGATCCGCTGACAAAGCCTCTCGCGCAGAGAAAGCATGATGGTCATACTAGATCCATGGGTATACGATACCTAAATGATCAACTCTAGCGAGAATCTTGTGGGTTGCATGTAATCTTGTTTTTTGTTGGCTGTTTGTTCATATGATGAACTGTGTACCTAGTTTTTCTTTTATAATTAATGGCAAGTTCTTTTATTATGTCTTTTTCTATATGATAGTTAAATGTTAACATAATAGATACCCTTAGAATGTTCGCTTCCATGGGACATCAAGTACGTGACTTGAATGTGAGAGCCCATGATTTATTTGAAGCTTCATTCTTAAAGGTCCCTGGTCGAGTATCATCATAGAAGCTAAGGGTGATGATGATACATGAAGGCTAGCACGTGTGTTGACTGATGACCGGTTCTCACAGGTCATGATATTGTGATATCAAGTCATCACGTGGGTACTTGTTAGTGAACAAGTTGTACTGGACAGACCCAACCTGAGACTACTCTGTGGACTGTCATCCAATAGTGTCACGAGTAGGTCTCAATTGACAATGGTGTTGTGGTCCTTTGACCTGAAGTCACAGCATTCATCAAGTGAGGAAGAGCGTGCTTTGATGCCATCTAAAGTCTTCCTTGAGAAAGGTTGATGATAAGGGTGGTTGTTGGGCATGTTACGAATCATTTGGGTGTTTGTGTGTGAGCAGATATGGAATTTGTCCTCCTGTATGACAGGAGTTGCATCCATGGGCCCCTTGACGGAACTGGACTGAGAAATGCATGGTCATGCTTGGTTGAGTCAATATGTGATATTGGACTCACCATTCTCTGGAAGTCCGTCCTGGATCAAGAAAACTTGGATTGAGCTATTACGAGGGTGACACGGTCCATGCCTCTAGTTCTTTCCGGATGTAAGGGACAAAGGGACAAAGACAACGCTGATACATTTGTCATAAAGGCTTATGAGTTATGAACTCTTATTGCTTGGGGAGCAATGATGCATTGCTAGATGCCGCTCATTGTTTGTGAGGTTTTTGGTTTGATACTTTCGAGATCAAGTGGGAGTCTGTTGGAGTTACCATGATGATCTGGAAGTGGTCAAACATGTAATCTCACTGCCAACGCAATATGAGCCTGCAGGGTCACACATAAGAGATGTGGAGAAGTTGGATGACTGACTGTGTTGGTAAAGGTTACCAATCACCGACCTGAATAGGGTTATGGGCAAAGTGTTGCCTTATAGGATCATCGGGTTAGGCAAAGGTTGCCTTGAAGGGCTGGTTAGGTTCGTCGTCCGAGAGTCAAAGACATTAGTCGAGAATGGTCTTCTGATTCCCGCCGATTGGCGAGAATCGTCTCCCTGATTCTCGCCGATCGACGAGAATCGTCGAGAATCAATGATTGATTCTCGACGATCGACTACCTTGACAATTGTCGTCGACCGCGGCTCGACGATCGTCGAGTATCATTGTGAATCGTCGAGCGCAGCTCGACGATCGGCGAGAATCGTCGAGTATTGTACTCTGATTCTCGCCGATCCAGTGTGATACTCGTCGAGTGATTCTCGCCGAACCTGCTCAGTGATTCTCGCCGATTGTCGCCGATTCTCACCGATTGATACTCGCCGATTCTGAACCCTAGTTCTGGGTGGTTTGCGGATAACGATTTTCCTGGGTTTATTTATACCTCTAGTATAAATAGAACACTTAAGGTTTTATCGGGTAGAGATCCTTTTGGCTACTGTGCGAATCGACCCCGACGGAAACGTTCCGCTCGTTCGCTCCGCCGATCCCGATCCCGCCGCCGGAATAGTTCCGCCGCCGTGTTCGCTCCGCTGCCACCTCTTCTCCGGCGACTGTCGCTGGTGCTGCTCTTCCTGACGCGGACCTAGCAGTCCGTGGATTAGCCGAGGTGCGGTCTTCTCCTTCCCGATCTTCCGTGTGACGGAAAGCTCGGCGTTCTCCCGCTCGTGTGGACTTCTGCAGAAACGTGGATACTATTCCACGTAGAACTCGCCACTAGCAAGAAGATAAAGTTTGGAGCTCCTCCGTTGAGTTGTGACTCAACGCCACCGAGGTAATTTTTTCCTAGTTTTGTTAACTTCTTGATTCAACTGTTCATGGCCCGATCCACATCTCTTTGGGTTTTTCTTGATGTTTTACTTTTCCGCTGCGTGCACAAGCGTTGTGCCAACCCTATAGAGAAACCCAACAAGTATACATCTTGGCAACTCGGGATGCATTGAATACTTGGTATAATGGGTCTCTCTCAAGATGTCTTCTCGAATCCACCACCTGCGGGAATGAAAAAACTACCATGGAAATGGATGAGGTCTTCCTTTAGCGTGTAACCTTTCGCTGATCCATCTGCAATTGTTTGGAACACAGGGGCCAAAGCAACATCCTTCCCTTGTTCTGCCAGAATCCGATCACGGATGTTACAAACTATACTCATGGTGGTCAGGTTCTCCGTATAGGCCTCGGGACAAGCCTTAGACACCAGCGTAATCTCCATCTCTTCAAGCACTCGAGCCAACTCCATAGCCATTAATCGAGACACGAGACTCGACGCGGGTGCCTTCCTGCTTAGAGTATCCACCTCTGAGTTTGCCTTCCCTGGGTGATAATTCAATATAAATTCATAATCGCACAGAAACTCCAGCCACCACCACTATCTTAGGTTTAGATCTTTCTGGGTGTGGATGTATTTAAGTTCTTATGATCTGAAAAGATCCCGCAGTGGATGCCGTACAAATAGTGCCTCCAAATCTTCAGGGCTAAAACCACTGCTTCCAGCTCCAAATCGTCCACTGGGTAATTCACCTCACACTTCTTAAGTTGCCTCGAAGCATATGCAATCACGCCACCTCATTTGCCTTCACATTTATCTCATTTCAATTCACTCATTTTCAAACATACTGATATTGCCTCTAAGATTTAAGCTTAGTAAATTTTATATTTTCAATGATTTCAAAAATCAATATTTGTTCGACCTGTGATGTTTAGCATCTTGACCTGATGATTTTTCGAACCTTGTCTAAGGCTCAAAAGGAGGTGAATCTATGACTCCACGCCTCGCACGGGTTATAATCACATCATTATCCTTAAAGAACATGAGGACCTGAGTCAAGTGATACTTTTGTGTAATCTAGATCCTACTTAAACATGCACCGAATTCAAAATTCTCGTCAGTTTTCTCTTTGTGAATAATATATTCTTGACGCACATGCTCCTACATTATTCAAAAGAAGGGCATGATTCTCAACATCATAAACTATTTATCAAATAAATTCCAAATGCCCTACAATTTAAACCAGAGATCGTTCATATCATGTTTATTTCATAATAGAATGTTAAGAGTTTATATCACCCAATCAAGCAATATTAATTTTGATAATTTCAACATATAACAATTATTACCTAAACCCTTAATTTAGGAAAATCACCCTCCTCCAAAAATTACACCCAATTTTGGAGCACTTCCTAAGGTGCATATGATGGTATATATCAAGTTTCACGTCCTTTGGATAATTATCCAGATAGGAGTTCAACATGTAAGTTTCTATTATCTGCAGCTCAAGCATGTGTGACCTCTTTCCAGGTCAAAACATTAAGAATGAATATTATTATGAATTTCTTTTCCAAATTCCACAATATCTTACTCACCGACCATATATAGTCATCATCGTTCACGTACTATTTGAATAAACAAAACCTTGATATCATACTTTTGTATTTTCAAAATAAGATCTAGGGGAAACCCAAGCCGGTACATAACTAGCCCAATAAACGAAGAGATAATCCCCAGTATATTTTGGACTTAGTTTCCTCCACCGCCCACACGGTACATTCATCTCATGTATGTGCACAATCCTTTGGAGCATTAATCCTCGACTTGGAGTTCTTACCCTATAAATCCTTGTTTTGATGCACATATACATCATCCCCTTAGAGTTATTGATGTAATACATGTTCTAGTTCTACAAGGCTACTCCCGACAATAACCTTTACAAAAATCAATATGTGCCTAAATCGAAATATTGTTCTTCTTTGGATCCAAACACTTTACTCTGTGGTATTTGTCATGAAAATTGATTCCGAACAACTAAAATGGGAAGTATTGAGTCAAGGGTGCAAAAAATTAAGCTTACGAGTCTCCTACTACTCCAATAGTAAATTACAGGAACCAAACGTCCTCGAGATGGTCATATTAGCTTGGGTAGAGGTGATAATATCCCTGAGAAGTTAAATGGAGATATTGGGGTGTAAGACTTGGACACTCACCCTTGCATTCAACTATATTATTTTTCATTTTCGGGTATCTTACTGCTTGGCCAAACTATACCAGAGGTCAGTTTTTTACTATGATGCATCACAAAATTTCATACCAAGTCAAACCAAGGTGTTATCCTAGTTAGGTTGGCACTAGATCTAAGGGTTGGAGAACTTACTTAGTGTGAATCACCAATGGGCACATCACTACTTCCGCTAATTCAGTTTGCCCCCAAACTGAATAATCGAGCGGGGGTGGTGCCACTGTACAATGACTTATTTATCTCAAGATCGTTGCAAGCTGATACAAGACACGACTAAGGGGAGCCTTATGCCTAGAACAGCCGCCTTGCGGTAGAATCAGCATATGAGCTAATCTGTACCACAAGTCGCCTATTCTGCCAGCTAATTTCCAATATCACATTGTCAACCCATCAATAAAAGAATAACATAGAAGTCATAATCCACAATAAGTAAATGTCCAGAATTATACAATTGTTAGGAAGCTACAAAAGTTCCTGCAAATACTAGAGTACAAAATTTGCCCAAAAGGGGCTACAACTAAAATGCTCGCTCACATCTATCACTGGAGGAAGCGAAGGAATCGCAGTGTCAGATCCTATCTCCCTGGCCTGGCTGCCCTCTTATATGGGGTACTGCTGCTGCTCCGTCTGCGGGGTGTCCTCCTAAAAAGGTAGGTGTAGCAACCATTAGTCATAAAGACTAAGTGGCTTCACATCCTCTCACCCCGACGACTCTTAGACACCGGGTGAAAGCAAAGAAAGAGGAGCACAGTATAGTCAGTAAGTATAAGTAAATCAGGTGGTAAGTTCTAAGATAGCAATTAATAAGGACAATCAATAACAGTACAAGTACAATAAGTGTAACAGCCCCATTCGTCACATAGCATATAACAGAAGGTCCGGCTGGGACCCGACGCCATATATCACAGACAGACCAAGGAGTTACTAAATTGAAACCATAATCCAATATTTCGTATCCTAACAAAGAGTGCATTCTAGCAGAAGTAATTTAAAGGTTATGAATAGAACCCAACAACAACATGAATGTCCATTACCACAACTAGGAATGTGTAACAAATACACAAATAAGTTTTGGCCTTAAGGCCTTACATGGTTTACTCGAATTAAACTGTCTTGCATACATCGGCCCGCAGACCGGCCACACATGAGAAATAAATAAACAAAACGTGCAATTCGCTTTGGCCTTCAAGAGCCAGCTTACCTATCCTGTGCTTCAGCCCGCTATTTCCCGCTTGGCTCAGCTGCACCTGCAAACAACATTCCAGCGCAACAATGGCAAACAAAATAATGGTCAGCATTAGCTAACCAAATTATAACGACCTCACCCCTCACTCGGGGTGACGGTGCTCCTTCCCTGCATGCATTAGCATAATCACAATATGACAATCAGAACGTGCAACTTAAGAACCATTTGTCACAAACGTTGGCACAAACGCACAATGCCCCGTGCTCTCAGGGCACATTTTTGGTGCACAGGACCTCAAGGGTCACACATCCGTTCTCTGCGACGGTTAACGATGTTTGAGCATTCTAGTCTTTCAGGACCAAAGCCAAAGACAACGCCACTATGACTACGACAAAATCATGGCGACTTAAAATTCACACTATGACTCACTCCAAGTCGATCGACATAGGGTTGATTGCAGTTCTGCTATTTTCCGGTGCTCAAATCGTCAGGCTCAACAAGCCACGATGCGGGCCAGCATCCCCTTCCCCATCCATACAATTCATAACATTGTTATGATCCTAGGCTAGCACTAACGACCACCAAAGCTGAGCAGATTAAGTTCACGCTCCAAAATACGGCCCCCAGCTCTCCACGAGACAGGACTCACAACAATAACCCTCAGGTCTCCACGAGACAGGCTTCTCAACAATACATTGCTCATAGGGAGCTAACACCGGTGGTAAAGCTACCGCCGAGCGGTAGGGGAAAGACTATCTCTTCTTCCCCTTAATCAGGTGTTTTCCTGGAGACTACCACCAGTACTCTCAGCGCAGTCATCTGCACACCCGTGACTCCGAGATCTATGTGTTTACCATGGAGTCTTCTTCGGCATATAAAGCATACAAACATCACCAATCCAGATCAATCCGTCCGGATGGGCTTCCCACAACATGCCTATTCCGTACTTCGATTCCGGATCTCAATGCAAACTAACGGGGATACACAGATCTACCCGTCGAGAGAGCACTTCTCACGTGTTCATGGATCGTCTACCCTCTAATGCCAAAAAAAGAACTTCACATGTCCAAGGAAAAGGATCGGTACCCTTAAAGTCCTCTTTGGCGTCATTGGAGAAATCCAGACAATTGGAATCGACCGCTCCGGCCTTGCCTCCGTAGATCTGAACTCGCTTTGCGAATCCGAACTCTGAATCTCGAACGGTGACGTAAACTTCCCTTTCCGCCGTGGCTTCTCCACCTTCAGAAATCCAGGCCAAGTTATCAAACTCCAAAGTAATGAAGGGAAATGGCCGAACCAGCATTATAAACTGAGCTACCACCGAGCAGTAACTAGCTATTGTCGCACGGTACCGTTATTCAACACCTTGTTTCAAGTGTAACCGCTCAGGCCCTCCAATCACAGGCCGACACATGGCTACGCGGTTACAGAATCGCTAACGCCACACGATAGGTAATTACCGCCAAGCGGTACCTGACGTCGGTTACGAAAAGACAACCCACGCTATCGCCGCGCGATAAATATTACCGTCGCGCGGTAACAACCCGAGAGCTCTATTAAATTAATTGACTCTGCTACCGACAATGGTAATACTACAGTCGTGCAGTAGCTCAACTCGACGCTCTCGAATCTCTCAACGCCTGCTATCGCTGCACGATATCCCGCTATCGTCGAGCGATAACACTCGACACCAGTTGAGTCCACTCAACGCTCTAGACGCCTGACGCTACCGCGGCGCAGTATCAGTCTACCGCCGTGCAATAACTAAATGCGTTGAGACAACTTTACTTACTCAGCGCTCTCTACGCCTCTGGACAACTATCCCGGAGCTACCACCAGCGTTAACTCTACCGTCGGGCGGTATCTTCTAGACAACCCTTTTTCCAGATTCAGAAATCTTGGGACGTTACAAATCTCCCCCACTTAAAGAATTTTGTACAGAAATTATGCATTGCAGAAAAAATTTAAAGAAGTAACAACATTTACAACGTGTACCTCAGTCGAACAACTCGGGGAACTCCGACTTCATAGTTTTCTCCCGCTCCCATGATAGCTCCTCTCGGCACAGTTGTCCCATCGGACCTTGACCATCTTAATTGCCTTATTACGAAGTTGCTTGACTTCTACATCTTCTATGCGAATAGGTTGACCTTCGTTGTCAATCCACTATCCACTGGTACTTTATCTACAACAATCACTTGCGTAGGCTCTTGCACCGCCTTCCGCAACACTAATATGTGAAATACGCCGTGGAGACCACCCAGTTCCGTGGATAGTTTCAACCGGTAGGCGGTTTCGCCAATACGCTCAAGTATCAAACGATCCAAGGTATCTTGGACTCAGCTTTTTTAAGCGTCGAATCCTTGACAAACCTTTGAACGGCTTGATCTTCAAGTATACCCAATCGCCAACGGCGAACTCTAAGTTCATGTGTGTGGCGTTATAGTATTTATCCTGCCTATCTGGAGCAATCAACAATCGCTCTCAGATTGTTCGCACCATTGAAGTCGCATCTTCGACTTCCTTTCGCTTATATAATCTGGACTCGCTCGTTTTCAACCATGACAATGAAGTATGACACTTCCTACTTTATAGGGTCTCGAAGGGCGCCATTTGAATGCTCTCCTGGTGGCTATTGTTGTACGTGAACGCAACCATATATAGGTGATCATCCCACCTCTTTTCGAAATCCAGGGCACACATGCAAAACATGTCCTCCATCGTCCTTTTGACTCTCTCGGTCTGACTATCCGTCTGCGGATGAAAGACCGTACTGAACTTCAGCTTGGTCCCCAACAGTTGATGCACCAACCTCCAGTCGTTAGATGTGAAGCGTCCATCTCGGTCACTCACGATGCTACGGGGCACACAATGAAGTCATACAATATTCTCCACATACAGCTTTGCTAGCTTTTCCACTGAATCGTCCTTCCTATTCGGGATGAAGTGCGACACTTTCGTCAAACAATCTACGATCACTCAGATGACGTCGTTTCCCTTCTGCGATATCGGCAAACTATGCACGAAATTCATGTATATATCGTCGAACTTTCACTCCGGGCTTCTGGCATTCATCCTTCACTAAGGCGCAAGTTTGACATTTAGCCATATACAATGCTATGTCCTTTTTCAGTCCTAGCCGCTAGAACAGCTTTTTCATGTCTTTGTACATTTTTGTGCTCCCCGGATGCATCGAGTACTTCGTGTAATGAGTCTCGTACATCAATTCCTCCCGTAGCTTACCCATACTTGAGACGCACAAACTACTGTCCTTCCATAACAGCTCATCGTCAACAGTAAATTGGGTATTTGACCCTTCCAAAGCCTCAGCCATGAACCACTTCATGCTGTCATCCAACTCCAAAGTCTGTCGAACTCTATCAGCAATGTCATATTGTACCTCTGTCCAGTTCAATCGTGCTTCAGCACTAGCCCTCCTATCTACACAAGAGATCTCCAAGGCCTTCATATCTCGAATAAGACGCTCATCATGCATCCTTATCCAGTTGGCATGTGCGGGAACCCTGCGACTTAACGCATCCGCAACTGCACTACCTTTGTCAGGTACATAATGTATCTTGAAGGTGTAGTCCCCAAGAAATTTCATCCACCTCCGTTGTCGCATATTTAGGTCCTTCTAATCCAGCAATATTTCAGGATCTTATGGTCGGTGTAAATGTCAACCTTCACGCCATACAGATAGTGCGCCTAAAGCTTTAGAGTAAATATCACGGCCACCAACTCCAAGTCGTGGACCGGATAATTCCTCTCGTGTACTTAACTGGCGCGATCCATACACAATTACCCTTCCATGCTGTAACAACACACAACCAAAGCCGCTTCACGAAGCGTCCCTATAAATCTCGTAGCTCTTTGTCCCACATGGCGAACACAGAATAGGCGTCGTGGTCAGACGACTTTTCAATTCTTCAAAAGCTTGCACGCACGCTGGCGACCACACAAACTTCTGATCCTTCCTAGTTAGGGTCATCAGAGGTAACACTATACGCGAGAAGTTCTCCACGAAATGCCTGTAGTAGCCGGCAAGTCCCAAAAAATTCCGGACTTCTGTCACAGAAGACAACACATGCCACTCTCATATCGCATCAATATTCGCCGGATCCACCGTGATCCCCTCCCCACTAATAATGTGCCCAAGGAATACTACCAAAGAAAGCCAAAATTCACACTTAGAGAATTTGGCATACATCTGGTTGCTTCTCAGGGTATCCCAGAACAATTTGTAGATGCTCCGCATGATCAAACTCGGACTATGAGTACACCAATATATCATCAATGAACACTATTATGAACTGATCCAAATACTCCCTGAACGTCCGGTTCATCAAGTCCATAAACACAGATGACGCATTCGTAAGCCTAAAAGGCATGACTGTAAACTCATAATGCACATATCGAGTACTAAATGTCGTCTTGGGAATGTCGCTTTCCCTGATTCTCAGCTGATAATATCCAGACTTCAGATCCAGCTTCGAATACATAGTCGACCTAACAAGCTGGTCAAATAGGTCATCGATCCTCGGAATCGGGTACTTATTCTTCTTTGTTAGCTTATTGAGTTCCCGATAATCGATGCATAGCCGCAGACTTCCGTCCTTCTTATTCACAAAGAGGACCGGGGCGCTCCAAGGTGAAGAACTTGGACGCACAAACCCCTGCTCTATCAATTCTTGAAGTCGCGCCTTCAATTCCGCCATCTCTCTCGGTGCTAAGCGGTAAGGAGACCGCGACACAGGTTTAGCACCTGACACCAACTCAATGGTGAAATTGATATCTCTTTGAGGTGGGGCTCCAAGGAGAGTTTCGGGGAAATCGTCGACAAACTCCGACACCAGTGAAATACTCAGGCTTGGGCTTCTTAGCCTCTAAAAGAGTTAATAACAACTCCGCACCCTCAAGAACTGCTAACTTAGTCTCGCGTTCGGTGTTTTGTCCTAGTGTGACCCTTTAGGGTTGTCATCTTAGGCTTATGACAACAACAAGCACTAAGATGAACCACACGAAAACCTTAGATGCTAAGGAGCGAAAAGCCCTGCAACGAACAGTGCTCTCCACAACCAAGAGTAGAACAAAGCCTACTTACACAAGTCATAAGCCAGTAACTAATCATGTCATAGGTATAAAAGCTGTAACTAAACTGTACCTATCATCTCGTCTTTTTGCTTATGGCCTCCTGCCTTTTTTGTCTTCGAAAGCCCACTCCAACAGTCACGAGCTATATGTCCCTGCTTACCACAAGTGTAACATATATTTGGGTCTCGCCCAACGGTTGCTCCAGATCCAGTCTCCTTTGCCACTGGAGTACGACCCCAACATTTTCTGGCAATATGTCCTATCTTTCCACACATATAGAAAGTAAGTGGAACTGGCCCTGTAACTGATCCTAACTTAGCTTTCTGTCTTCTGGGCATCAACACGACAATCACGGGCAAGGTGTCCTGACTTGACACAAGTATGACAAGCATATGGAGCTTGACTAGTAGATGTTCTAGACCTCTTATTCCACTTCCTGCTGTGTTCAGATTTTGCAGAACCTGCAGAGTTTAGTACCCTACACACTGACGTCTGGTGGACTTTTGCCAAATCTACTTCCAAAGATCTAGCCGACTTCACCAATGCAGAGTCCAAATAATTTTGGTCCTACCAATAGAAGTCATAAATCATCATGCAGACCGTTATAAAATCTATTGACCATAGTCTGCTCGTCCTCCAACTCAAACCCTGAGTAGCGTCTTATCATGACAAACACATGCAAATACTCGTCAACTGAGTGCGTCCCCTGCGCCAAAAGCATGTTCAACTACTGATCCGATGATCTTTTACTTGCCATTTGCTCTAGAGCGCCAATCGACATTGAAGCCACCCTAGGGACAGGGGGCTGCACATGTCTTCCATGTTGGGCATTGATCATGACGAACACTACTTCAGCTATCATTCACATGGTTTCAGCCAAAGGAGGGATCGCAGACACGTCACTCGGCGCAGTACTCTTCGCGGAGTACTGTTGTTGCGACTGCCCTGCACCGTTCCTAGTCACCTATAGTTGTAAAATATTCAATTAAGCAACAAACAGATTGCCAAACAACAATCATAAGAACACGCAGGTTCCTCAAACATGTGTATTTTCATTCCTAAGTGAACATTCATGAGTTCTTTTATGTTACAACGACAACGCACATACAAGTGCTCACCACCCCTTAAAATAATTCATCCACGAATTCGAATAAGGAAGACCGACACCAGAGTCTGATACCAACCGGTAACAGCCTCATCTGTCACATAGTATATAACAGAAGGTCCGGTCGGGGCCCGATGTCATATACCACAGACAGACCAAGATGTTACTAAATTGAAACCATAATTCAATATTTTGTATCCTAACACTGAGTGCATTCTAGCGGAAGTAATTTAAAGGTTATAAATAGAACCCAACAACAACATGAATGTCCACTACCACAATTAGGAATGTATAACAAATACACAAATAAGTCTTGACCGTAAGGCCTTACAAGGTTTACTCGAATTAAACTGTCTTGCATACATCGGCACGCAGGCCGACCACACATGAAAAATAAATAAACAAAACAGGCAATTTGCTTTGGCCTTCAAGGGCTAGCTTAGCTATTCTGGGCTTCAGCCCGCTATTTCCCGCTTGAATTAGCTGCACCTGCAAGCAACATTCGACCACAATGGTGACAAACAAAAGCAAAGGTCAGCATTAGTTAACCAAATTATAACGACCACACACCTCACTCGGGGTGTCGGTGCTCCTTCCCTGCAGGCATTAGCATAATCACAATATGGCAATCGAAACGTGCAACTTAATCACCATTCATCACAGATGTTGACACAAACGCCCAACGCCCAGTGCTCTCAGGGCACATTCTTGGTGCACAGGACCTCAAGGGTCACACCTGCGTTCTCTGCGACGGTTAGCAACATTTGAGCATTCTATTCTTTCAGGGACAAAGCCAAAGACAACGCCCCTATGACTACGACAAAGTCACGGTGACTTAAAATTCACACTATGACTCACTCCAAGTCGATCGGAATAGGGTTGGGTGCAGTTCAGCTATTTTTCGATGCTCAAATCGTCGGGCGCAACAAGACATGATCCGGGTCAGCATCCTCTTTCCCATCCGTACGATTCATAACACTGTTATGATCCTAGACTAGCACTCACGACCACCAAAGCTGAGCAGATTACGCTTACGCTTCAAAATACGACCCCCAGGTCTCCACGAGACAGGCCTCACAATAATAGCCCTCAGGTCTCCATGAGACAGACTTCTCAACAATACAATGCTCACAGGGAGCTAACGCGGCGGTAGCGCTACCATCACACGGTAGGGGAAAGACTATCGCCTCTTCCCCTTAATCAGGTGTTTTCCTGGAGACTACCCATAGTACTCTCAACGCAGTCATCTGCACACCCCGTGTCTCCGAGATCTATGCATTTACCACGGAGTTTTCTCCGACATATAAAGCATACAAACATCACCAATCCAAACCAACCCGTCCGGATGAGCTTCACACAACATGCTTATTCTGTACTTCAATTCCGGATCTAAATGCAAACTAACGGGGATACACGGACCTACCAATCGGGAGAACACTTCTCATGCGTTCGTGGAGCGTCTACCCTCAAATGCCAAAACAAAGGACTTCACATGTCAAAGAAAGAGAATCGTTACCCTTAAAGTCCTCTTTGGCGCCATGGGAGAAATCCAGTAGGTTGAAATCGACTGCTCCGGCCTTGCCTCCGTAGATCCGAACTCGCTTTGCGAATCCGAACTCCGAATCTCGAACGACAGAGTAAACTCCCCTTTCCGGCGCTGCTCCTCCTTCAGAAATCCAGGCCAAGTTCTCAAACTCCAAAGTAATGAAGTGAAACAGCCGAACCAGCATTATAAACTGAGCTACCGCCGTGCGGCAACTAGCTACCGCCGCACGATACCGTTATTCAACGCCTCGTTTTGTGTGTAACCGCCCAGGTCCTCCAATCACAGACCAACACGTGGCTACGCGGTTACAAAATCGCTAACTCCACACGATAGGTAATTACCGCCAAACGGTACCTAGCGTCAGTTACAAAAAGACAACTCACACTATCGCCGCACGATAATCGTTACCGCCACACGGTAACAACTCGAGAGCTCGGTCAAATTAATTGACCCTGCTACCGCCAGCGGTTATACTATAGCCGGGTGGTAGCTCAACTAGACGCTCTCGACTCTCTCAATGCCTGATATCACCACGCGATATCCCGCTATCGCCACGCGATAGCACTCAACGCCATTTGAGTCCACTCAATGCTCTCGACGCCTGACGCTACCGCGGCGCAGTATCCGTCTACCACTGTACGGTAACTAAATGCGTCGAGACAACTTGCCTTACTCAGTGCTCTCGACGCCTCTGGCCAACTACCTAGAGCTACCGCCGGCGTTAACTCTACCGTTGAGCGGCATTTTCCAGACAACCCTTTTTCCTGCTTCGAAAATCTTGGGGCGTTACAATAAGAATAAGTGGCAGCAACGTGTGAGTAAGAACATAAAACTAATAGTAATATCATAAGTACATAATTGAACTTGACTTATAAAAATGCTCATACAAATTTATAAGTTAAGGACCGGGTATAACAAAAAGTAACTCATCATATAAAAGTGCTCATATAAATTTAGGGCGTTTATATTGGCAGCCCCTATATGACTATTGACAGCCCAAAAATAATAGCAGCCAAAAAAATAGTTATTGGCAACCCGATGGTTATTGACAACCCAAAAAACAAGTTTTTAAAAGACATTTTTAGGAAAAGTGTTCAACATGAAAGTTGTAGATCTCGACTAGATCTACAACTTTTATGTTGAACACTTTTCTAAAAATATCATATAACAGCCCTAATTTCAGAAGACGCGGAATCCGGGCGGAACTCGCAATACATCCCAGGATACAACATATCCTATGATTACCAACAAGGCATCACCCAATCGAGTGGTGTGTTGCCTTAACACCTCGCATCAATGCGAGCAAAATATGAAATACTAATTTCAAGCAGTGGCGGACGCAGAAACTTTTTTCAGTGTGGCCGGACTTAAATATTGTTTGATTCATACTATTAAATCACGCCTAATACTTTTTTTTTGAAAAATATGGTATTAGCCATGCTTTAAACCGTGACTAATACTATAATTTTTTTTTAAGAATATTGTTTTAGCCACGACATCTAATACAGTTAATTTTTTTAAAAAATAGGGTATTACCCATGGTTTATAGTTTAAGCCAAGGCTAATATAATCAATTTTTTTAAAAATAGGGTATTAATCACAGTTTACATCGTGACTAATACTGTTAATTTTTTTAAAATAGAGTATTTGCCACGGGTTAAAGCGTGACAAATACTATTAATTTTTTTTTTTAAAAAAATGAATGTGAGCAACCGCCCACACTCGTCCCAAGGTGGGTCCATTCCTGATTTCAAGGGTCCTACCGGACAACATGTGCCTTAACAACACGGTGAGGTCATCACCTTACATATGCCCCGCACTTCAACATGTTATCTCCGTCATCTTTTACCTCATACAATTATTCGGGCATCATTATTATACTAAAAACGCAAGCTTTTGAATGTGAGACAAACATGTAATAAGTATTTATTTGAAGGATCATACGACAACCATATTCATTGTGATTCATACTATAGATTAAGTCTATCATTTTAAACATTCTCACAAAATTTCAGCCCATCCAGACGTCCTGGAAATCATTTACGATGCCAATATTTATAATATCATATATCAATATCTCTACAAATATTTATCCAAAAATTATGAAATTCAACAGGGGTGATAGCAATATCATCAATCATGTGACTACCAATTTTTACAAGTATCAGATGATTATTTTAAGAGAAATTCATGAATCATCAAAATTTGTACGTTTACGACACAACATACAAAAACTGAATTTCTCGGAGCTACAAGCCACTAAAAATTAAGTTTAACCCCAATCCGGAAATGTATTTCCAAGTACTACAACTTTCCTGTAAAGTGCAGGTCCAGATCTGAGTCTATCATGCCTAAATCTGGTTTGAACTCGGTTGCACGAACCTGAAAATAGTCAATCCTGCACTTACAAGTTCATTAATTTCAGGACAGTAATTTCGAACTCACTTTTAAAGAGCTATAGAGCTCCACAAAAAATGTTCAACTACTCGTTGGAAAGTTATTTCCGAGGGCTATAACTTTCATGTGGAGCACGAGATCTGAATCTGACTGGATCATGCCAAAAAATGGGCTTGAAGTCCATCATGTGTACAAAATAGATTTCTGTCTTTTATTATAAAAAGTTTTGGCACTAATCTTAAAGACCGATGGATGGCATCCGTTCATCTTCTTCCTCCAGTAAACATATAAGAGCATTTAACTTCTCTCCTCCTTTTCTCCATCAATCACGAAATCAAGTCCGTCGTCTTCTTCTTGAAGAGAGGAAATGATTGAAAATATTTTCGTGGCGATCGACGCATTAGAACGAAAGTTCTAGCGTGGTCACTTCTTAGAAAACTCCATTAAAACTCACCAAATCAAGCTCTCTTGAGCCCGATGTCTCTCCTAATTTCGGCTCTAAAGATCTAGCACCAAGGGAGAGGGTAGAAAGCTCACATGATTTTCGGCCATGTATCAGGTTCTTCTCCTCGGTGTAATGACAGCATTCAGCTTCTGGCGACCTGCTCCAAATTTCGTTCCTTTAAAGAAAGGGGATCGGCTCACTAGCTGAGAAGGAGAGGAGAAGACTGCAGCTCTCGGATGAGGGAAAATGGCTCAAGGTGAAGGTCTAATGGATAACGAGAAGCTTGGAACCTTTCATACGGTGGTGACAGGGAGACTTTTTCCCATGCTTTTGAATGACAAGCGCCACATGTTGCCTTCTTATTGGACCCAAGCTTAGCTATAACATAAAATAAGTTTTTGGAAGTGACAAGAGGTCATGAACGTGCCGTATGTACAAGTCTGGAAAGTATTTTCGAGTTCCGGTTCGGTCCACTCTACTTCCATGGCCGCAAATAACAAGACAACACGTATGAAATTTATGCCAAGTCCATTCGTCGAGTTCACTCGATGGTTCGTCGAGTTCACCCGACGGTTCGTCGAGAGTTCACCCGACGGTTCGTCGAGTTCACCCGACGGTTCGTCGAGTGAACTCCACTTAACTTTTCGTCGAGTGAGGTCCGTTGAGTTAACTCAACGATTCGTCGACTACTTAGCTTTTCATCGAGTGAGGTCCATCGAATTAACTCAACTACTCGTCGAGTCCTCTCGACGATTCATCAACTTTACTTATCTTTTCGTCGAGTTTAATTGACAATTCGATCCGTCGAGTTTACTTGACAATTCGATCCGTCGAGTTCACTCGATGATTTCACCTACCAGCCACCCTTGTGACTTTTGAGTTCTCTCTCCCAAACTTTCCTACAGGGCCTAAGCCACCCAAGGTGACACAAAACACGCACGAAGGGTCTAGCTCGGATTGGGATGTTACATGCGCTTTGAGAGGACCAGTCAGCTTAGGAGTCGAATGCGAGGAGCCCTCATTTGCTCATGCCTTAGGGGACCGGGGTCCGTCCGAATGGAGATGGCGAGGAACCTTCGTTCGTTTATGCCTCAGGAGGATTGGGGTTCGTCCGGGTGGAGGTGGCAAGAAACCTTTGTTCACTTGTGCCTCAGGAGAACCCGAGTTCGTCCAGGTGGAGGTGGCAAAGAACGTTTGTTCATTCACGTCTCGAGAGAACCGAGGTTTGTCCCTGTGGAGGTGGAGAAGAATCATTGTTCGTGCCCTGGGAGAACCGGGGTTCGTTTGAGTAGAGGTGACGAAGAACCTTTGTTTGTGCCTTAGGAGAACCAAGTTTCGTCCAAGTGGAGGTGGCGAAAAACCTTTGTTCGCGTCATGGGAGAACCGAGGTTCGTACGATTGGAGGTGGCGAAGAACCTTTGTTCATGCCTTAAGAGAATCGGTGTTCGTCCGAGTGGAGGTGGCGAAAAACCTTTGTTCATGACTTGGGGGAATCAGGGTTCGTCCGATTGGAGGTGGCGAAGAACCTTTGTTCGTGCCTTGGGAGAACCGGGGTTCTTCCAAGTGGAGGTGGCAAAGACTTTTGTTCGTGCCTTGGGAGAACCGGGGTTCGTCTGAGTGGAGGTGGTGAAGAACCTTTATTTGTGCCTTGGGAGAACCAGGGTTCGCTCGAGTGGAGGTGGTGAAGAACCTTTGTTCGATCATACTTTAGGATGACCTGAGTCCGTCCTATCAAGATTCCTTACAATGCGAGGGTGGAGTGCTCAGTAGCATAGGAGCAGGATGCCCTGCAATGTGGGGGCAAAAGGATGTTTGGAAATATTCATCTCTAAGACTAAGTGAAGCAATCCGAAGATGAAATAATCATCTCTAAGACCAAGTTCACAAAAGAGCTCATAAAAGTTTGGAATGAAGAGTGCATCCTCAATGAGGACTCCAATGGGCTCCAATGTGTCTCTAGACAAGGATGAAAAAGGGAAACTTTTTAATGAGAACATGTACAAATGGATCATTGGATTTTTGCTCTACCTAACTGCTAGTAGTCAAGACATTATATTTGCTACTTGTGTTTGTGCCAGATATCAAGTGAACGTCAAGGAATCTCACTGTACTCCTGTCAAGAGGATTTTAAGAGACCTTAAGGGTACACTAAATCATGGCTTATACCCTAGGAGTAAGGATTTTGAGATAACAAGATTTTTAGATGCAAACTTTGCAGAATGCAAAGAAGACATGAAAAGTATCTCAGGGACATGCCGATTCCTCTGGAGAAAGTTAATTTTCCTAGAGATGCAAAAAACAAACTAGTGTTGTTATGTTAACAACCGAGTCAGAATACATCTCTGCTGGAAGTTATTGTGCCCAATTACTATGGATACAACATCAACTACAAGACTACAATATCCATCTAAGTAAAACTCATATGTTTTGTGACTCATCAAGTGTAATCTCCATTGCTAAGAATACTGTGTCACACAACAGGACTAAACACATTGAGATTAGGTATCACTTCATTAGATACCATGTTGAGAAATAAGATATTTGGCTTGAGTTTGTCCTCACTGATAAACAAGTGACATATATCTTCACCAAGCCTCTAGATGAAGTGAAATTCAATTATTTAAAATTAAATTAGGCATATTATACTTAGAGTAGTTTTCAAGCCAAGCAGATCCTTTCAATTATTTATTAAGCTTTATCATTGCAAATTATGTTTTATGCCCATTAGTAGATGTTAAGTATATAACAAAAATGCAGGAGATAAGTTAGAAAAGTGCAAGTGATACACACAATGTGGACACATCAACCTATTCACTCAAATAGTCAGAAAAAATATCGTCTTGGCATGGAGGCATAAAGACAAATTTCTGTCAGGGAAGGATATTAACACACCTTATTCAAATATGTCTTCAGATTTATTAACTAAACAGGTGTGCACCTCTTCAACTTCCATTATATATATAAAGTAGAAATTATGTAAACATTAGGTTAAAAAGATTGTAAAACCCAAAGAGTCGGTTTTAAATCTTTTGCGCTCTCCTGTTCGTCAAAGAAGATTTCTCTACTTCAAAATTTCTGCATCTCAGATGGCTCTCAAGTCAAGCACCTTTGACAAGATCAACACCGTCAACAAGTTAGTGCAGGGTGGATTCAAGAACTATCCCGAAGAAATCTAAAATGTCATAGTTCTTGTTAGTGCAGCCAGGCTAGAAGTTATCTTATTAGAACCTACAAGGATAGTGCCGCAAGTAGTATATGACTTTTTCCAGAAAGCCAAGATTACCAGATCAGGTAAATACATAAAGACCTATATTGTCGAGAATAACTTGAGAAACCCGCAATCTTAGTAGGAACCTTGACCTGCCATCTCTCTCAAAAGCAGAGGAAGATGATGAAATAACCAGGGAAGATCATGAAGCAACCCTGGAATGGTGTTATTACTCTGCGGAAGAGTATGGTTCTCTGGAAAGGGGTAAATGAACCCTCTAGGCAAGCTATTATCTGATATTGTGGATAAAGTATTGTTGTGCAAGCCTGGGTTCCATGACAGAATATCAAAAGAAATGTTCAACATTATGAAAGATATCATCCTAACAAAGAAAAACTGACCAGAGTCAATTAATTTTCAAAAAGCTTAAGAGATGTTTGAATGCCCCCAACATGGGGAGAATTCTTTCTTTGTACTTCTCAAAATGCCTAGGTGACAAGATCGATAGACTTCAAAACAATAGAAAGGTGGGAGAAACCCTTCCCTAAATCTGAGAAAATAGGGAAAAGCTCAAGACAAACAAATGTTAAGAAGAAAAGTGGAGAAAGTCCCAAAGAAAGAAGGAAGAGAAGAATAAAAGCTTGAAGAAGAAGAAAGAAGTTGTTCTAAGCCCCATAAACTCCCACAGTCATGTTGAGGGGGGCATCTTGGATAATTTGATCAAACCAGGTGCAGGATTATGGTCCTAGAAGTCCTAGATAGCACAACTCCTATGGAAGTGTCTAGGACAGTTGATGGAAGAGAAGATGTGGCCGAGGAAGAAGTTTGTCAGGAACTTTCTACCCAACTTACTGAATTTATTAGGGGGGGGGGGGAGTTATTCATGGAAAACTCTGCCCAAGAGACTAAAAGAATGGAAGAGAAAAGGACTGCTACTGAGGTGATTGAGGGGGAGTCACAAATGCTAAATTATGCCCAAACTGCTCTTGGTCTAAATGTTGTAGATCAGGTCATCATGAAGATTGTTGAGCTCATGTTTAAGACAACAGTAGAACTAGAACATGTACAGAGAGAACCAAAAGAAGTAAAACTCACTGGCAAATAAATTATCCCATGGAAAGGGAAAGGTTTGTTGGAAGAGCCAGACACTCCAAAGATCACCCCAAAGGCTTCCACACCTGATTGCTTGTATGAAGATTATGAGTCTGAGACAGTTCTATCCTTCAAAGCTGCTACAGAAGAGCCCAAGATCACCAATCAAACAACCAATAATGCACTTCCTGGTTCCTTCATGACTCAACTACAAACAATGCTTGATCAAAGGCATCAGACTGAATGCTTTGTGCAGAAGACAGTCCAAGGATTTAGGACTGAAATGAATGAGAAAATAACTGTACTTCAAAAAGAAATGCATCACTTGAATGCCCAAACTCTCAAATTCTTCATGAAGGCTTCCGAGGCAGTAGATCACACAACCCAACAACATGAAAAGACTCGCCAAGGACTTCAAGATATCATAGAAAATCATGTTACTACTTCAGCAAATCTCCAACTAGCTTTTCAAGCCACAACAAACAATATGACAGAGCACATAATGAATTTTCTTAACAGAGTAGACTTCCGCAGTCAATTATTAGATGAACATCTTCTGGAAACAAAGGAACACATCACTGCAGGGGTGAACATGATAGAGCAGAATTTGTCTAACACTCAAGAAACTATCGACCAACATGTATCTGAAGAAGTCAGAAAGGAGGAGAAAACTATCACACATCATTCTGCTAATCACGCTATATGGATTTCAAACTCAATAAGACTTGCTTTGAATCTACCTCCAGTGAACTACTCCCCAGTTCCTGCATATCAAGATAATTCCCCAGCTAATCATGTTTATATTCCTCTAGCTAACTATACCAAAACATTTACTAACTATGATGATAATCCTCAAGCTGGTTATGCAAGACACCTCAAGCATCTCACAAAAGGAAAGTTGTCCCAATAGAAGGAGAGGTGATGGCTAGACAAAGGAGGAGAGAAGAGATTCCGAATTTACCAGGTTCTGAGAGATGGAGTCCTAAGTCCAAACATATCATTATAACCACATAAGAAAACTTTGGAAAGGAAAGGATTAACACTTTAAGATTTTACAATTCTGTGGAATAGCACAAGCATGAGAAGCAAGAGGCAAATAAGAGGATCCACGGGAGAAATCATCCCAATGGACCACGTCCTCCTCCAAAATACAACCCAAAGACTTTGAGTTATTTTGAAAGGCAAAAGAGGAAAGCTGCTGGAGATAGTGATTTAGTACTGAAAGAGCATGTGATGGACTGAACTCCTTTCATATTTACAATTATTTTTCTTAATGTAGATAACTTTGATTTTGTTATAAACAACGGTGGGGCCCATTTGAGGGGGACACATGATATCCAGGACCGTGGCCGACTGCAGTCATATGGCGAGCATCCCCAACCAAATCACTCAGGATGAATTTAACCGGGGTAGGTTGTTGAGGCGTGGGATCGAACCCACGACTTCCTTTATCAAGCTCCTTAGTGGAGACTTGATAGCCAACTGCGCTGCAGCTCAGTTGGGTATCAAGTCTCCGCTCCAGCACAGTTGGGTATCAAGTCTCCGCTAAGGAGCTTGATAAAGGAGGTCGTGGGTTCGATCCCACGCCTCAACAACCTACCCCGGTTAAATTCATCCTGGGTTATTTGGTTGGGGATGCTCGCCATACGACTTCTGTCGGCCACGGTCCTGGATATCATGTGCCCCCCCTCAAATGGGCCCCACTGTGGTTTATGACAGATTTCTATATATAATGGAATATTTTTTTGCTCTCTAGTATATATTTTCTATTTTTATTTATGTACATGTGTCTATTGTCATATGAGGTTCTGACTTTTTAAAATATATGGAGATTGTTGAGAATATTTCTCACAAGATACTGATTTGAAGAATCTCCCAAGATAACACTAAACACATCTTGTATTTGATGCTTTGCGAATGTTTTTGATGTGACAGGTACAACAGAAATACTTGGTTAATGTCGTGTTAGGCTTATATTCACCCAAACAGGGTTTTGTCTTTGTAATCTCTCAAGCTACAAAACTCATGTTGACCCATATCCTAATCATATATTAGACATGTCATTATCAAAAGAAAGTTTAGTGAAATTAGAAGAATTTGAAGGCAAAAACAAAAATTAGTCCAAGTAAAATGTCGACTACATCGACTGGAAGATGTCGACTGCATTGACTGGATGACTAAGTAAAACGTCTACTGCATCGAATGGATGAATAAGTAAAATATAGATTGCATCAACTGTAAGACTAAGAAAAATGTCGACTGGATCGACTGAAAGTCTAAGGGAAATGTCGATTATATCGACTGAAAGACTAAGTGAAATGTCAACTACATCATCTAGACAATGAGAAGAAGATTTCTACTAGATCGACTGGATGAGTGTCGACTGCATCAAATTGTTACCTTAATAAGGAACATATCAGCTAGATCATCTTGAATATAAGTGTTGAAGGTCAATGTCGACTGCAACAACTGTATATCACTAGAAGGTTTATATCATCTGTATCGGCCTGAAGAGTGGTCTAACGACCAGCTACTAAGATTAAGCCACATATTGCGCACTCATTCAAATTCATTTGAATTCCGCTTTCTGCTGCAATAATAAAGGCGCTTTATGAGGAAAAGTTTAATACACATTGATTTTGATTCTAGTCGTTTGAGGAAATTTCCTTATTCATAATTCCCATCCGTTAGAATATTTCTTTATCAGCAACACATGTCTCTGCCATTCCAGTCACCTATATAAAGGGCTTGAAGAATTAAAGACGAAACATATACATGCGTATATACGTATATAGACAATCTTGTGCATGAATTTTACAAGTGATCAAGGTCTCAATTTTATCCAAGTCCTTAGCAGTTGCATACCCTAGAGAGATATCTTCCCAAGGCTCAACAGAATTAATCTTTCTAAAGATCAATCTCTCAGCCAAGAGGATTCTTGAATCAATCCAACCTATTCCAAGAAGAAATATTCAAGGAGCTGATAAAGGAAGAAGAAGCCATCAAAGTGCTTCTACAAAAGACTCAAGTGATTTTATTTGGCTCAAGTCTTTTGTAATTATTTTTACTCAGAATTTGTAGGATCCTTTTGAATCTGAGTTTGCTGTAAGATTCCAGTGAGAATCTGAGTATAAGATCTTTGTGATCTGAGGTATGATCTTTGGAGAAGATATGAGTGCAGATCTCTGAGTGCAGGGATTGAGGTAGGGCTTTGGTGGCATGAGTATAGGACCTTGTGGTTGGAGGTCTAAGTTGTAGGAGCTTGCGTTGGAGGTCTGAGGTAGGGTACTGCTGAAGTTCCCGAGTTGTAGGAGTCAAAGACTCTTAGTGTAAGATAATTTGTTCCCAGTAAAATGGAGAAGTTAACAGAATCTAGAACTCTGCTAGATTGGTGTAGAGGGGAAGTGGATGAATCCATAAATGAGGAACTACTATAAATCTTGGTGTGCTCTCTGTGATTGTACTGTGTTGTTCTTTGTTGTGCTCAACTTAAGAAAATCCAAAGATATCTTAAAATCTTGAAATACCTATTCACCCTCTCTAGGCGATTATACTACCCTTATCTTTTAACATTCTCATTGTAGATACATCTCAAATATACACATATTTGATAATGAAATAACAAGTGTACCTAGCGCGGTTCCAAGGGGCTATGCCCCATAGCGGTGGTCTCACTGGCCGATCAACGAGTGGGGTCAAGGGGTAGAGCCCTTGCAAGTTTGGGGCAGCGCTCCAAAACCTTAATAAAATCTACTATTATTTTCTTATAGAAAATCATCAACATTTGATGTTGTAGGGCAGCAAAATGAGTTATAGAACACTTCCAAAAACATATACACATTCATTTTGAAAGATTGATAATTGCAACCTTGCTCTGATACAATTGATGGATTTCTTATGCATCTAAAGCGCAATGAAAAACAAGCAAGAAACCCATTGAAATAACCATACAAAAACCATTAAGTCAAGAATCGAGTTTATACATGCGTCGAAATTAGATTTCGAGAAGAATAATTGTCGTGTGTGAACTACAACGTAGATCGAGATCTACGTCTCTATGATTATCAACGCGAATGCTGGAAATACCTCGCGGTCCGTCCCACTGAACTCGGGCTGGAAGATGATCGTTCCTTCTTTTCCATGATATACTAGTTTTGTTCTAGGATAAGATATAGTTGCAAGTTCTTCAGGAGTCGTGAGAGTGATAGACGTAGATTGACTTTATAAGTTAACATGTGTCAAGTTCAATCTCATAGTATAGAAAATTTGATAAATGCACACTAAGTCGACATGCGTCAAATACTATCTAGCTATTTATCAACTCGATATACATCAATTTCACAAGTTATCATGTGCTAAATAGTTGCTTAATACTCTTTTTCAAATCCAATTCAACAAAAAATTACTCCCAAATCATTATTTAATTAATTCAAAAAATAAGCAAATGTTATTTCTGGGCTTGTTTCTTCACTTACATCTAATATAAAAACCAACATGATCATGTATCCAATTTCTGTACGATCTTAGCGTTGGACCCATGGGTTCATATTACAATGGTAGTTAGACAAATCCCTTGATTATTCCTAGATCACAAATTCAACACTCTCTAGTACTTTTCAAAATTATCATTTATCACAGAATCCTACAAACAAAGCACTCACTTAAATGACATATTTAATATTTTCATGAGATTTATTATTATCAAAATGGAGAGTTTGTTGCAACATCAGTTCCATATCTCTTGGTTGAGAATAACTGATAGTACATTATTTATCTATATTATAGTATTTTAGTATAAAATAATCAACTTTTATTCCATTTTATCGTAATTATTGTCTAATTCCATTCTTTTCATGTTTTCATGTAAAATTGGGCTTTGAATATCATTTTTGAGCTCATGGCCATAATCTGGAGGCAATTTATAAAAAATTAACATTTTGGTCCGCAGATAGTTGAATTTCAAATGCCCATAAAGGAAGAGTTACAAACGTGCTTTTACATTTAGAAAAAAGGACAGCGTAATCTACAATCTGGAGATTTTCCCAAGTACATGCCCTTGGTCACAGGCATGAACAAGGGCATGTCCGAGTGAGTGCATTGAATACAAATTGCGATTTTCTCCAGAACATTTCTCGATGTAAATTTTGCATTTTTTCTGAAGTACACACCCTTGAGCACTAGCGTGACCAAGGGCGTGACCAGTCTAGCAACCGCCAAATTGACTCCAGATCGTGCTGTTTGGCCTCCATTACTGACCCAATCAAGACACGCCCTAGTTCAGAAGCGTAATCTGTGTGAGCATCAAATTATGGCGATTTTGGCAGTTTACTCCCAACGTTTCCGGGCTTCCAAGTTGGCGGTTTTCTCCTAGACACGCTCTTGGTCACGGGGATGAGCGGGGGCATAATCCTGAATTTCGAGCTTATAAATTCCAACTGTTGCCAAGATGATAATGATCCAGTCCCTGCTTCGAATTGGATCAATTTCGTTGTTTTTCTTCATTTTTTATTGTAATGTTACTTTATTTCTTGCAATTTCAATTCCAAGTTTAATATTCAGTTTTCATGCACATGCACTCTTATTTCCTTAGTTATAAAATTATTCTTTTTTTTCAATATGCGTAACTAATTCTCTAGCATTTGATCGGATGAACTCTTAAGTAATATTATTTCTTAATATCCTTTTCATAGCTTTGGATTTTAAAAAAATTACAATTACCTTTGATTTTAATCGGATGAATTTCATATTGTCGACATATGTTTTTCAATCATTGATCTGCATATTAGTTGATCGAGAGATCCGTGAATACAAGAAGATTGCTCAATGTTGAAAGGAGTTGCATGCACTTCTCGAAAGAGAATGAGATAAATCTTCCGGATTGAAGTCAAATCCAATAGTGGGGTGCACCGCCTAAATCAAGCTTAGGGTTTTGACTGGCCGAAGGATCTTAATTGATCAACCTAAGTTTAGTTCGTAGTATTCTTTGAGAGAGGTGTTATCATGATTTGAGAGCCTTCATGGTCGAAATATTCTCAATCTTTTCTTATGAATTTTAGATTCTACTAATTATTTTACTCAAGACAGATTTCCAATCAAATGCTCTCTTCTTCTTTACCTTTTATAATTTCTTTCACAAAACTCAATTTTATTTACCAATAAAATAATTATAATTTGCGTGAGTAGTAGTACTCAATAACCTTGTAGAATACGACACTTGATATTTTAGCTTTAAATATCTTATGCTATGAGCGATAAGTGCTCTTATCGATAGTTCGTATAATTTAGAAATAAATTATATCTTACATTTTATGTATCAAGTTTTTGGCATTGTTGCCGGCAGGGCAATTCTAGCCCCCCGACCCCCCCCCCCCCCCACACACACACACACACAAGAATTTTGGCAAAATAGATGATGAATTTGTGTTCCTCTCGTCGAGCTAATGAATTTTGGTTACTTATACGCCAAAAATGGTATCCGAATAAGGGAAAAAGGTCCGGAAAGGTGGAGACATTTAATTTTTTTTTTATTGTAAGATGAGAAAGTTGACATGAGAGGTAACTGGTTTAATTAATTTTTGTGGATATAACATGTAAATCTAATTGAGATAGCTGCAATCAATTTTGATCCCGCCAAGTCCACCTTCTTTATTCATAGCTTCTTCAAAATCTTTGAAAGAAAGATTATAGTCATTTCAGCACGATATACGCAACATCTTGTTTACTTAACTCTTGTAATCTTATTTATTTTACTAGTGTCTCCTTTATTACATCATAAGAGTACACGAGATCAAAGCGAATAAATTTTGGCTGCGTGTTTCTCAAACTTTTTGAATGGTTTGGGCCCCCTTGTTGAAATTCTCATTCTCTGCAGTAGGAGCACGCGTCCACACTTTTGGTTTGAGTTCGTTTTAATACGAAGTTCTCTTACTTTGAGGAGAAATTTTCATATGCTCTTAGAGGTGTTGACGAATGATGACGACAATGAGGACCGTCGAATGTTTAAATACTGATGATAACACGTTACACTTTTATTGCAACTCATACTTTATAGCAAGAAGTCATCTTAAATATTTTCATTGCAACCAACATATTTTTTCATGAATTTATTTACTTCATCACACAAATATTTAATCTGAACACCTGAACAAGCAAATCAAATGTTAATAATCTTTATATTCCTACATCTCAGATTATTGTAAAGTTAATATTATGTATAATGTAACAAAGATCAAGATCAGGAGACATCACGCAACATTCCATTTGTTCTAAAAGCTGATGAAAGATTGAACAAAATGTCTCTAAATAGATAATTACAACAAGAAATAAATTTTTTATGACAAAATTGTAATATCTATACATGTGCAAATTTTGGTATAAACATTGATCAAAAAAAATTCTTAGCCATTTGATTGGGCCCCCTTAGTCAAACTTCCTGGATCCGCCCCTGCTTCCCGGGGAGATTTTTGTTGATATTTTGAAAACGCTAATTTTATTAATTTTATCTCTCTTTTTCCCCACCCCCAATTCTCTTTTTAATTTTTCTCTTTGAATTCCATTTTAATAAGTACATGTTGTTTTCTTTTCTCAAAAATGTTATCTCAATTGACCGCTACATTTGTCAAACTTTCAAATAAACTTAATATTTTAGAAGCCGCAAGAAATCGCTAAATTATTTGTAATTTTTTGTGGTGCACATCATAGAAGTGAGGAATGTTTTAATTATTCTCATTCTCATAATTTATATTATGAAAATATTTTTTGTAATTCTAATGCAAATTATTTTTCTAATTTTAATGAAAAGAATTTTTCTGATTTTAATGAATTTTCTTGTTACTTTGATGTGAATTATTTTTTGGGGGGGATCACACTAATAGTTTACGGTGCCATGAAGATAATTCATTTAATCCGAATTTTCATTCCTCCACCTTAGAGCACAAAACTTCTCATCTAATTTTGGGGAGCCTCCACAATATCAATTCAAATTTGACCCCCAACATATAGATAAGAGCAATTTTAATTCTAGTTTTATTTCTCCATCTCCGCATAATTTACCTATGAAGGATCATGACTCTTCATGTATCCCCTTAGTTTCTTTTACCGAAGATCAAGATAATTTATTTTACCAAGAATTAATTAATGTCATGTGCACTTTGGACGAAATAGAAGAACATGTTTTCTCCCACTCCACCCGAATCAACACATATTTTTAATGAATTTTCAAACAAACCATTTATTTGTTTTGAAAATGAAAAAAAATTATGAAAATATTATGTCCCATTATTTTATTTCACTTGGTATTCCGTTAGAGTTTTTTGATAAGAATTTTATTTTTGAAAATGACCAACCGATGCTTAATCGAGTATTTTCACGTGACACTTTTCTTTGTGAAAATTTTTCTGACACACATTTTTTATACCTTTTGTTCTAACAAGTTTCATGAATGTGATGAGTTGTTGAAACCAAACGTTTTCAACGATCCATTTGCTGCTCATCTCGAGCAATCCAAATTACCTCAAATATGTATAGGTAATTTGGATTCACAAATTCAAGCCAGCCGCAAACAAAAGAAGAATCAATAATATAACAAAGGAGTCGTCGGGCGTCGGGCACAGGACCTCGACATATTCATCACAACGTGAATTAAGGGAGTTTCCTGTGTATTTTTCATTTAAATTTTCTTTTAGCTAACCCTTAACAAATCACTCTTGGATACACCACTTGCCTATCTTTCTTTTTCTTGCAATTACCTTTTATGCAAATTTTTCAATTCTTTTACTCCGTACTTTATAAATATTGTGGACAATATTTATTTTTAAGTATGAGGTGTATTTTTTTATTTTGTTTTTATAAAAAAATCCCAAAAATTAGAAAATCTTTCATAAAAACAAAAACATTGTTTTCTTATGTTATTTTTTTTCTTATTATTATAATAAAATACAAAAATTATAAAATAAAAAATCTATTTTCTTGCGAGAGGATCTTGTTAGACTTTCATCTCACAAAACCGCCTATTATCATATTCCTTGGGAAGTCCAAGATTTTAACAAAAAAATTATTTATGTTTTTATGTTTAAAATTAATATATAAAATTTTTTATATAAAAATTATTAAAAAAATTCTTTAACAAAATAGTTTGTGATAGAATAAATCTTGTAATATTAGATTTCTCCAAATTTTATCTAAGTAATTTTAATTAAGAGTTTTATTTATAAGCTTTTTAAAGAGTATTCTTTTTATGTATATGTTTATTTATATATCTCTTCAAATTTTGTTAGATTTATTTTTTAGATGAATTGAATTTAATGAATTTTTCATTATCTTAGTTTGTTTAAAATATTAGTTTTACTTTATTTATTTAAAATATCATAAATTCATTTTTGTAGAAATTATGCTTAATATCTTTAGATTTTACTTATATTAATAATAAATTTTTTAAAATATCATATGTCATGGAATGAGAGGATAAAATTCATCATTTCTGAACATATCCACCCAAATTTGTAAAAGATTGTATGATATGAAGATGAGAGAATAAAATTCTACCACTCTTAAACATATACATTTGACAATTTTAAAAGAAGAAAAAATGAAAATAGAGAATAAAATTAATCATTTTCTAAACAAAGTAGCATCTTTTATGCCAATTTTAACGCTTTACCAAATATCATTTGCATATCCAAGATTTTATAAGAGAACTTAGATAATATTTTGTAATTTTCTAAAAAATCACTAATGATGTTTAAAGTTTTTATAATTTTAATCTTAAATTATTTTTCTTAATTCAATGCAATTTTATTTATGAAGATTTAATTAGAGAAATTTCTAAGCTAATATTTATTCTAATCATACAAATTTATGAATCATAAATTATTTCTTATAAATCTAAATTTTATATCCTAACTTATTTTGATTTGAGTCATATATTATTTAAAGTACATAATTATGAGTAATGTTTTTGAAATGTTATATGAATTTTTCTCATACTAATGAATTAGTTTTGCTCTGGAATAGCAAAAACTTAAGTATGAAGTGTTCGATAGTACATTATTTATCGATATTCTACTATAATATTTTAGTATTAAATAATCAACTTTTACTCCATTTTTTGTAATTATAGTCTAATCCTTTATTTTCATGTTTTCAGGTATATTTGGGTTTCAAATAGCATTTTTGAGCTCATGGCCATGATCAAGAGGCAATATTTAGAAAATTAACATTTTGGTCTACGAATAGCTGAATTTTAAATGACCATAATTTTCAATCCAAGATACATTTCAGAAAGAGGACAACACATCTACAATATAGAGAAGTTTCCTAAGTACACGTCATTGGTCACAGGTGTGACTAAGGGCGTGACCGAGGGTATGTATTGAATAAAAATTGTGATTTTCTCCAAAGCGCTATCCAGTGTAAATTTGACAGTTTTTCTCAAGCACACGCCCTTAAACACAGGCGCGACCGAGGGCCTGACCAGTCCAGCAACCGCCGAATTGACTCCAAATCGCGTCGTTTTGCCGTCTTTGCTAACCCAGTCAAGACACGCCCTAGGCCACTGGCGTGACCTAGGGCGTGACCATCTAATTATGGCGATTTTTGACGGTATTTTTCCCAATGTTCCCGAGCTTTCAAGTTGGCGGTTTTCTCCCAAACATGCCCTTGGCCACGGGCGTGACTCCTGAATTTCAAGCCTATAAATTCCAGTTGTTGTCAAGATGACAGGGATTCAGTCCTTGCTTCGACTTGGATCAATTTCAGTTGTTTTTCTTGATTTTTCTTATTCTAATGTTACTTTATTTCTCTCAATTTAAATTCTTAGTTTAATATTTAGTTTTCATGCACATGTACTCTTCTTTTCTTAGTTATAAAATTGTTCTTTCTTTTCAACATGCGTATGTAATTTTCTAGCATTTAATCTGATGAACTCTTATGTAATATTATTTCATAATCTCATTTTCATAGCTTTGAATTTAGAAAAATACGATTTATCTTTGATTTTAATCATATAGATTTCATATTGTCATCATATGTTTTTCTATCATTGATCCGTATTTTAGTTAATCGAAAGATCCGTGAATACAAGGAGATTGCTCAAAGGTGAAATGAGTTGCATGTACTCCTCGAGAGAGCACGACATAAATCTTATGGATTAGAGACAAATCTAATAATCGAGTTCAGCTCCTGAAGCAAGCTTAGGAGTTTCGACTGACCGAAGGGTCTTAATCGATCAACCTAAGGTTAGTTGATAATATTCCCCAAGAGAGGTGGTATCGTGATTTAGGAACCTCCACGGCCGAATTATTCTCAATCATTTATTATGAATTTTAGATTTACTAATTATTTTACTTAAAAAGGATTTTCGATCAACTGCTTTCTTCTTCTTTACCTTTTATTATTTCTTTCACAAAACTCAAATTTATATGCCAAAATAACAATAATAATTTGCGTGAGTAGAAGTACTCAACGGTCTCGTGAAATACGACGCTTGATATTTTATTTTTAAATATCCTATGCTATGAACGATAAATGCTCTTGCCTAAGTTCGTAGAATTTAGAAATAAAATATATCTCAAATTTTATGTATTAATAACAAATTCTAATATATATTTGATCTATCTTTGCTTGTGCTTATAGTGTGCAGGTCTTACATGCAAAATATAGATTGGAGCATGCTCGAGAATATCATTGACATATATGATGCCCAATACCGCCGATGATAATACATACCGTACAAGGTAGCTTTCGTTCAAGAACGATCAACTATTAAAGAGTAATTGGAAGGGACATAGCGGGAGGAAGGAGCTGATTATGGAAATCCTTACCATGCAGCGCTAGCACTATCGCCTAGCAATAACCTTTTAGGCAACATCGACAACCAAAGAATGATTGTCAAGCAAATGAAGCATGAAATATCATTTTGAGCGCTAGAATAAATCAAGCAACCCCGTGATGTCAGTCTTACTGCGCCGAGATAATAGTTGTCTAAGATAACATCCTTATCTTCCAAATTAAGAAAAGGGGAGCGGGAGATTGAATTATTAGCACTACTGCCCGACGATAGGTGCTACCACCGACAATAGCTTATAAAGTTCTATTTAAGGCTCATTACGCTCCATCTCTCATGAGCGAACACAAATAATTTTAAGAGAGCTTTCGTCCCAGAGGTCCAGAGGAGATCTAATACTCCCCTACATCGATTGAAAGAAATTTCTAAGGCGAAGAACATCATATTGTAATTCAGGCAAACAACGTGAGCATCTATGACGATTATCTCAAGCACTCCTTCAACATCGCCTTCAGAAGTTGTTTTAGGGAGTTTTTTTTTTATTTTTTTAAATATTTTACATTCTCTTCTTGTAATATCTCTTTCGCTTGGGTTTCTTTTTTCGTTGCGGAATTCACGTATTGTGTTAAGGCACTAGGCATGTGTAATGGAGGAGAATTCATCACTTGTGTTAGATAAATATGCTGAGATTTAGGTTTAGGGGGTTTGAAGCCTATCTAGGGATAGATAGACCATGGCTAACCATTTCAAGGGATGAGTCTGTATAAAAAATAACAGTACTATTCATTGCCCTGATCTTCATCATCATGAAGATCCATATTTTGTAATCACCATTAATTTAAATGTCGTTCTATGGATCTTCAAAGATATTTTTACTAAAATTACTATTTCAATAATAAAAGTTTTTCATGACTATAAAAAGTTTTAATGAAAAATAATTAATCCTTTATTTACGCCTTATAAGGGTGTTGTACGATCTAACAAAAAAGAGGTATAAAAGTAAAACTCCATAATATATAATAGCACACTGAAAACATGTTATAACTAAGAGTCCACTTCTACGATAACTTTTAATCAAATGTCTTTGTCCTTAAGGCCATACAAAAGAAGTCCATCGCATTACATAAATCCCCTAAGATACCTAGCCTTGCAGGACAGAGCATAATGCAAATGAAAAGTACATCAAAAAAGGAGAAGAGCGAAACACTTCATGATGCTTGGCTTTATAGCCAGCTAGTGCGCTCCTACATTGGAACTCTACCCTTCAACCAAATCAACATGAAGCTAAACAAGGGCCAATATGAGCTGACCACAAACATCTAAGAACCCCACTCCCGAAAGTCCTAGTAGACTCGGGAAATCACATCACCTTGCAAGTCAGCACTTCATATGCATATGTAAAACACGTAAATATGCATATCAAGTTCTAATCTAGTATCACAATCATCAACCATGTATGTATGTTGAGTATCAAGTAAATCGGGCCTACTTAAGCAATTATGTATGCAACCGGGTCTCGCCCATGACAAGCCATCAAACATAATCACATCACACACAAATCATCTACTTGGGTGAATTCATAATTCATATCAATTAACGGGTATGACGACAGTATATCCCAATAGTCTCCAAGACCAATACCCCTCTTGAATCATTATACAATTTGTATATGACGACATTGTGTAAAGACCCTACCCTTTTTGCAGTGGCATTACACACAAAGATCTACACAATTACATTCTTAACACAAGGGTGTGTCAACGTATGTAGTCACTAACACCGATTCTATGAAGACAACATACGGAGACCCCACCAATCGTGATTTCTCCAACGAATATGAAATCTATATTCGTATTTTTGGCAATGCATGAAGATCCCAACACCAATTTTACAGCAGCATCAAAAAAAGAACCTCAGGATCGTGACATTTCTAATGACCTATGCACTAGCATACATAATCTTGCGTTGCCACATTCAGTCACTACGAATCTCACGTGCACACCTTGCCCTAACCTCAATATCGCACAATCCCATGAAAAAATGAGCATCATAGAGACAATATGAACGCAATCATACATCTATCAGGATTCCTAAATGCAACGACAAGAAATCATTACCAAATTAGGCCACCAGCCTCGAGTTGGCTTCATCGATAATGTCTAATTCGATCGCCTTCAGACTTCTAATACAATCATGTCAGGGCCGCAATCTCATGCCATGAAAGATCACAATGAATTGTGGCCAGGCAAAATTCTAATTAGAAGCACCAAATACCACAATCACCAACATTAAAAGCAAATATGAAGGAATGCAAAACACATCCTAAAACCCGAAAGAGAGGAGGCGTTGTCTTCTTTGATTTTCTCCTAGCCACGAAATAGTTGCAAGCGACAGATGAAGATGACCACAATAAAATTCCCTTTGTGAATCCAGTCTCAACTTGCTGAGCAACCCAGATCTAGCTCATCTTCCTCTCTTCTAACTTTAGAGAGAATAAAAATGATCAAATGAGCCTCCTACAGCTCAAAACAACCCAATGCCTCCAGCAAAAGATTTTCAACATCAAATATTAAGGATTCCAATCGAACGACTTAAAAATGAGTTTAAAAACTCATCATGACCATGTACATAGCCGCATGCTAGGCTGTGTAGCTCTCGGGATAAAAATCTCTACATGGCTGGAAACCTATGCCTGGACACGACATGCCACACGACATGGTCCCAGGCCATGTATGGTGACACGACCACCTATCTAGCCACATAGAACCCATGGGCAGAGCAGTGTAGACCTCGATAAACTTTGGCCATTTTACACGGCTGGGACACGATCGTGTGTTAGGCCATGTAGAGCTCATTTTATTCTAAATGATTTCCAAAACCTCCTCAATCATCCCCAAATATTCATTAGACTTCTCTAAGCCTCTTAGGTCCTTCATAACCGTAATTAATTTGAGTTTTGGGGTATTACAAACAATGTTTTTCTTGGCCTAGAAAAAACTTACATGAGTTTCTAATAAATGTATGAATGTATATTCTGACAAAAAATGCAATAAGATTTTTAGTTGAAAACTCCATTGAAATTATCCGATAGAATTCCAATCTAATAACATGAACCTCATGCTAGAAATTAAATGAAAAATCTGCTGGAAAATAAAAATGTGGTTGGATTCCCATAGAAAATCCAAACAAATTTTCCAATCTAATAACCAAGCATGAAGAACAATCTGTTGGAAATCAAATAAAAAATAAGGCTGAAAATTGAATCACAAATCCGATCGAATTTCCATTCAAAAATCGTATCACACAAAAGTGAAAACATAGTATTTCTCATCAATCAAATTGGAAAGAAATATGATTGTAATATCATCAATGAACATGTCGCAGTATATCAATATGAAGTTAATCTCTTACAATGTCCATATTGCTGGCTAAGTTTCCGGATTAGAGCAGCAAAATTGTATGCATCACCAGGTTTTTCAAGCTGGTCTTCTTTTCAGTAATTCCAATCGACTGATGCAATGAAGAAGGCAAGAAGGGAAGCAATTAGTTAAGGTAGGCTAATGAAGTGAAGAAGGTAAGAAGAGAGCTGCTAGTTCATCTTCAATGTTCTCAAGAGACGATTTTGGAGGCTTTCAAAAAGGAGGTGAGTCCCGCAGAAATCCAGTTATTTATTCCCACACAGAGCACTGTGCGTTACAGACATAAAATAAAATTTTTTTTCCTTTGGAAGGGGTTGGGACCTAAAAGGAAGTCAGTCAGGTAGGCTAGGTCCATTGGGGTTTAATTAATCCCCCCCCCCCCCCCCCCCCCCACAGACACACTACTATGGTGTTTGTTGTACCCATCATCATTACTGGACTGAGATTAGTCGAATACATTTTATCACACCTAATAACAATGCCTAAATATACACAACATCAATTTTTTCCCTCTGTATTGTAAAAAACTTCAGGAAAAGCAAATTTTAAAGCACTTTTCCACAAAACTGCTCTTTAACCAAAAGACAGCAAGCTCCAATAAATAACATTGTGGAAAGTTAGATATAAACACAATCCTATAGTAGCGTCTTCATGCCTGAGGCAAGAAAATCATGAGCTTGCCAAATACCGAATGAATAGTTTTGTTCATTGGAAATATTAAATTGAAAAATAAAAGTGGTCTGCATGTCAATGTATTTATGCAAAGTTTTATTTTTCAGAGCGGAAGTTCTTCTCACCATGATTCTTGTGAGCAGCAACATAGTATCACTGGCTACTAAGTCATTCAGAAGATAAATTTGCCATAGTAAGAGCCAACATCTTCACACCATTCACAATGTTCTCCGGAGAAGCATACTCTTCAGGTTTATGGCTATAACCTGCATAGCAAAGCAATGACAGATCGGCTTGACATTATAGAATATTAGTATAGAATGCTCAATGTAGGGGTGTAGAGAGGACCCAATCCGAAATGGAACAGCCAGTGTTCGGTTTTGGCTTGACCAAAGCCGATTTTAACATAAATGAAACAGAACATTTTGGTTTTAGTTCAGCTTGGTAGGCTCATTATTCAGTTCTCCATGGTATGCTATCTCATCATATTTTTACAAGTCTAACTTTTATCTTATACGCATTCGGAGTTACTTATAGGATCCAAATGTTTAACTGAGTGATAATTTTAAACCATGTAACTTAAATAACAGAAATATAATTTTGATATAAGATTGCATGAACGATATTGGATAGATTACCACATTCTTTCACATTTAGCTGCATACGTCGGGTCGGGTCGGTTCGGTGTAGTTGGTTTCCAATCCAGGAAACCAAAAGTGTGGATCAAACCAAAAAGCCAAACAGTTCATGTTTGGCTGTTTCGGTGAGATTTGGTTTTAATTTGAAAACTTACCAATTGATTCAATTGTTTTAGGTTTTACAGTTTTGGGTGCTGAATCACCTAATCCACACATAATTAGTTAATCACAAGGTAATAGCATAAAATCCAAACCAATGGAACTAATAAAGCAACACTTAAGCCTTTATCACACCATAGTGGGGCCAAAAGGGGAGCCTGGTGCACAAAGCATCCCTGCGATGAATGGAACTAATAAACAGAGTAAAACTCAATCATAACAAAAAAAAACTTTGGCTTTAGTTTGTTATTCTTGATGGGGTCCTCCATTTATAGGAATTGCGGGTTGTGAATAGCCGGAATTCCTACACCCCCATCAAGTTATTGGGGGTCATGGGGGCTAAGTGGGGTATACCAAAGTCAACCCCACTAACCCATGTTTAGAACTGCCCCAACCGCCACATGCACAAACCACACACGGTGGAACCGCCGCGCCATCCGCTGGCCAACCGAAGGGGTCCTCTCGCCGCCGGACCGTCGGCCCCGCGCAGACGGCGCACAAGACCGCAAGGGTCTGCGGCCGGCCCCCTGGCCGGCCACCCGGCCGACTGCTCTTAGCTGCGTGGCGGCAAGGCCCCGTGGCCGGCCGCCCATGTCCACCCGCCCACGGAGCGCGGCCACAAGGCCTCGCAGTCGGCCACCCGGCCGCCCACCACCTTCGCACACCCCGGCCGCACGCGTGCGGCCGCAAGGGGTCGCGGCTGGCCTCTTGACCGACAACAGCCGGGAGAGCCCGCGCTGGCCTCCCGGCCGGCCGTCCTCGTCGCACCTCACAGTCGCACGCACGCGACCGCGAGGGGTCTTGGCCGGCTGCCGCGTCCTCATTCCTAGCCAGTCCCCTTGTCAGTCCGGCCATTGCCCACCGAATCGCCCTATCTTCGAGGGCGAGTAGCCGACTGCCCCGCCGGCCTCCCACCGGCCGGGTATCGTCGTCGGCCGGCCCCCTCTCCATCGTCGGCTAGACCTTCAAACGGACCGTTGTCCGCCGCGTAATCTCAACCGTCCGATCGCCAATTAACCAACTCGTAACCACCCATCATGGGTGGCGGAGTACGCATGACCGAGTTTAATATTCGGTGTGCGTATAATGGTTATGGTCTGCGGATAACCGCGTAACCACCATAACCACCCTCAAATCTATCAATAGGACCTCAGAGTCTCCTTCATTTCCATCTTCTCCTCATCCCACTTCGCCTCCTACGCACATGAGATCTCTTCTAGGAACCCCTTGAATATCTCCACCTTCAAAGAATCCTTTGAGGACATTCAAACGCCTTCAAAGATCTTTGATCATGTTCAAGCGCCCCTTGGAGGTTCCAGTAGAAATAAAGAGGAGAAAATATTTAGGTTATCTTATTCTTCCACATATGGGGATATATATAACATTACAATAGGCTCTTGGACACGGACAGACAATGTGGGACTAAATCCCCTACGCAAACAAATACTAATATAAATACTAAATTAATACGTATATTCAACTCTCACCCTCAAGTTGGGAATATATATTGATCATTCCCAACTTGTCAGTGTTGTCCTTGAAGTTGTCACTGCATAGTCTCTTGGTGAAAACATCGACAAGCTGGCCAAATGAGTTCACAAATGTGGTGCAGATATTCCCCTTGTCAAGGTGATCTTTAATGAAATGTCTGTCAATTTCCACATGTTTGGTTATGTCATGTTGTACTGGATTGTGCGCAATACTAATGGCTGCTTTGTTGTCACAGTAGATATTAACAGGTTTGTTCACCTGAAGACACATATCTTGAAGAATAGTTTTCAACCACAATCCCTCACAAACTCCTTGTGTCATAGACCTATATTTTGCTTCAGCACTTGAGCGTGCTATAACATTCTGCTTCTTGCTATTCCATGATACAAGGTTGCCTCCCACAAATGAACAATACCCAGTGGTAGATTTTCTGTCTTCTTGACTACTAGCCCAATCAGTATCTGTAAACACTTCAACCTCCAACGACCGATTAGCTTTGAACAGAATCCCACGCCGTGGTGTCTTCTTGAGGTATCACAACACCATAAAGACGGCCTGCTGATGACGTATAGAAGGAGAGTGCATAAATCTGCTTAGGACGCCCACAGCGTACGTAATATCAGGGCGAGTATGGGACAAATATATGAGCCTCCCAACCAATCGTTGGTATTTTGATGCATCCACTTTCTCCCCACTAGTATCCGCATCAATTTTATGATTAGCCTCAATTGGAGTGTCCACAGGGGCACACCCAAGCATACCAGTCTCCTCCAGAAGGTCAAGTGTATACTTCCTTTGAGAGATGAAGATTCCTCGTTGAGACCTCACAACTTCAATTCCCAAAAAGTATTTCAGCTTGCTCAAATCTTTGACTTCAAATTCCTTACCCAATTGTTTCTTCAGGTGACTAATCTCCTCCAAGTCATCTCTGATAACGATGATGTCATCTACGTACACAATAAGAATAGAAACATGTGCACCTTTCCTCTTGATGAAGAGAGTGTGATCAGCTTGACCTTGGGTCTATCCTAGCTGAATAATGGTCTTGTTAAATCGTCCAAACCATGCTCTCAGAGACTTTTTCAAGCCATACAGAGATTTCTGCAGACGACAGACCTTCCCATTCGATCCTTCGGTAATAAATCCCGGGGGAATATTCATGTAGACCACCTCCTCCAGATCACCATGCAAGAATGCATTCTTGACATCGAGCTGCTGTAGCTCCCATCCACAACTCGCAGCACAAGAGAGAAGCACTCGAATTGAGTTCATCTTAGCAACAGGAGCAAAGGTCTCCTAGTACTCAATGCCTTGGGCCTGGGTATACCCCTGAGCCACCAAGCGAGCTTTGTACCGCTCCACCACCCCATCTTGATTCTGTTTCACTGTGAAGACCCATCGGGACCCGACCGTTCGCTTCCCGGGAGGAAGGATAGTGAGCCGCCAAGTTTCATTTTGTTTCAAGGCACGCAGTTCCTCCACCAGTGCCTGTTTCCACTCAGGTATCTGAACATTCTCCTGCCATGTCTTAGGAATCATAATAGATGAAAGGGATGAGATAAAGGCTTTGTGGGCCTGAGAGAGGTGAGTATAGCAAATGTAGTTGGCAATGGGGTGTTTGGTGTCACCCCTTTTACCTATAAGACGAGCAAAAGGAACATGAACATCATCATCAGAATCTGGAGCGAAAACAGTCACCAGCATTGGCAGAACATCAACATTCTGCACTTGCTCAACAGCCTTGGGACGATGAGAGTATGTTTATATAGGTGGAGCGGAAAGGGAAGAAATAGGGGCAGTAGTCGGACCATTGGAAGGGGAAATATGAGGAGTGATAACAGGCGGAAGAGGAGAGTTGACAATCGGAAGAGGAGAGTTGATGGTCTCATTGTTGTTACTACTTGTCTCCACCTGACGAGAACCAAAGTACGACTCCCCCTCACGGAATGTAACATCAACAGTGCATAGTAGCGACGAGTCGGAGGGTGATAACACCGATATCCTTTGGTGGTAGGTGAGTACCCAACAAAAACACATCGAATGGAACGCGCATCCAGTTTATCACGGTGCGGGGTATGAACTTGGACAAAACAGACGAAACCAAAGATACGAGAAACAATATGAGAGGTGTGGACGATGTGGTTCTTGGCGAGACAGGCGAGGGGCGTATCATAGGAGATGGGACGAGAGGGAAGACAGTTGATGAGATGCGCAGCCGTGAGAACTGCATCACCCCAGTGGGCTTTGGGAAGGTGCATAGCAAGAAGTAAACACCGAGCCACCTCCAGCAAGTGCCTATTTTTCCGTTCGGCAACCCCATTTTGAGTGGAAGTGTGGACACATGTGGTTTGATGAATGATGTCATGATTGGCAAGATAGGCCCCAAACGCCCCCCCCCCCCCCCCCCCCCCCCCCCCCGGTCATCATATTCACCACCATTATCACTACGAAGCACACGAATCGTGCCACCAAATTGTTGGGTCACCATCTTATGAAATGACTAAAAACAGGAGTTCACGTCACTTTTATTTTTAAGCAGATAATGTCACGTAGTGCGTGAGTAACAATCAATAAACGTAACAAACTATTTATAACCAGATAAAGATAACACTCGGGATCGACCCCAAACATCAGAATGAATAACATCAAAATGACATAAACTAGGAGCAGACAGATGGCTAATACTTTGACGAACATGCTTAGATTGTTCACACGTGTCACAAGAGAACGACCGAATTGATGAAAAACGGGAAACAATTTAGTAAGATAAAAAACAGAAGGGTGGTCAAGGCGCTGATGCTATCGCCGGATGTCATGAAGAGTCGGAGATCTGGTGGATGAAAGAGCACTGGTAGAGGGCTGGTCTAGCAAGTACAGTCCGCCAACGTTCCTACCACTGCCAAGCGTCTGCCTCGTATACAGATCTTGAAACACATAAACATCAGGATAAAGGTTACAGAGCAATTTAAAGAGGTAGTCAAGTGACTAATGGAAAGCAGATTGCGAGAAAAAGACGGGACATGTAGAACAGAGGACAGTGATAGGTCGGGAGAACAAGTGACAGTCCCTTTACCAGCAATGGTTGAGAGAGCCATTAGCAGCAATAACCTTATCACGCCCAGAAAGGGGAGTATAGGAGGTAAAACCTGAGGCAGAGCCAGTCATGTGGTTGGTCGCACCTGAGTCGACAATCCACTCGGAAAGAGAAGATGACACAACATGAGCACTGGACAGACCTGAAATAGAAACAGCAGCATGAGAATCAGCAGGGGTAGAGTCTGTGTGAGAACGCAACAGACGGCGAAAAGCCTCTAATTCAACAGCAGACAGGCCCTGGGGGCTGTCCTCCAGAACCTTAGTAGAGTGCGCAGAAGACTGAAAGCGATCACTAGAGTGACGACCACCACCACGGTATCCACCACGACCACGAGAACCAAAGCCTCGACCACCAGGGGTAAGGTGTGGGTGCAGACGAAAGAAAGAGTCTTTGGTATGACACTTCCTCCCACAATGACTACAAATAGAATGTGGTCCACGAGACAGCCCAGAGAGCGCAGAGTGATCAGTAGGGGGGCCAAGAGTGCGGCGACGATTCTCATCACTAAGGAGCATGTCGAAGGCCTCCCGAAGAGAGGGCAGTGGCTCACGATGGAGGACATGCAGGCGAACAACGTCAAATTTCATGTTGAGACTCATAAGGAAGACATGGACCCGAAATCGATCTTTATCCTTCTGAAGGGCCACAAAATCAGCAGTGTAAGCCGCAATAAATGTGTTGAAGAAATCCAGCTCCTGATAGAGGCGCTCAAACTCCGAATAGTAGGCGACAACAGTCATATTCCCTTGCCTCAGTTCCAGAACATGGCGAGTGAGCTCATACACTTGCATCAAACTGCCGGCCTGAGAGTAAGAATCACGGGCCCTTGTCCGAATATCATAAGCAGAGTCCAACAACATATAACTGCGATACACCTGAGAGGACATCGAATGCAGTAATCACGAGACAACCAACAAATTGTCCGAATCTCATTTTCTCCATGAGGGATCGGCATGAGGTGCCACAACGGTGGTACCATCAATGAGTCCATATAGCTGGTGACTGCGAATAGCATGTTCGGCCGTCCTGGAGCATTTCAGATAATTTGTGTCATCCAAGGAAACAGTAGTAATCTTCAACGAGCCAGAGTGTCCATGACTCCGTGGAGGATCGCTAGAGGAACCGGGAAGAGTACCGGATTGAGGACTAGGGGAGATGTCGGCTTGATCCTCCATCAGAGAGAATGGAAAGCTCACAACAAACGAAAGCACATCCTACGGGTGTCCCTTAGATCTCGATGCCGAAAGGAACACCGGAGGATGTGAGCACAGTGTCTCTGGCAGCCCCCATGGAGGACAAAACAGCCGGCTTGAACGAACGAAGGGAGATGCGGAGGCGGCTAGTGCGGATAGAACGGGTGTCGGCTGGACCGGGCTACGCCAACGAGCGACGGGGAGCGGGATGAGCGCGAGCGGGCTAGGGCTATGCCAGCGAGCTGCTGGATGCAGGAGCGGAAGGGTGCGAGCGGGCTAGGGTGTGAGAGCGGAAGGGTGCGGGTAGGCTAGGGCTATGCCGCAGAGCGAGAACTGGATGCGGGAGTGGAAGGGTGAGCGAGGGAGCGGAATCGGGAGCAATCGGATTCCTCGCCTCTGATATCAAGTAGAAATAAAGAGGAGAAAATATTTAGGTTATCTTATTCTTCCACATAAGGGGATATATATAACATTACAATAGGCTCTTGGACACGGACAGACAATGTGGGACTAAATCCCCTACGCAAACAAATAATAATATAAATACTAAACTAATACGTATATTCAACTGTTCCACCCTGCACACTCCACCTTGTGCACTGTCCACCCCGCACACAATTCACTGTGCACATGCTTCACTCTGCACGAACTTTGCTACGCTCGCAGTGCTCTCAACGGCCAGACTCAGCAGTAAGCCTTCCGCTGCAGACTTCTCCGCAAGCAACAGGAGACAAGCCGCAGACTCTAAGCCTTGCAGAACACGCAACCACAACTTTCGAGCACTATCAAAACACATCAGAGCGCTCCAAACGCAATGCTCCCTGCAACAACCAAGAAGATACTTAGCTCCGCGAGTGGTGGTCTGTCACTCTACGAGCCCTCTCTCTCTATAAATTGCAACGAGGAGTGGCTTGTCACCCTTTCCTTCTCATTAAAGTCGAATACAACGCCAGAGAATAGTGGAAGATTAGTCGGCAAATCTCCGAGCACGTGATTTTTTACCTCTTCCCAAATTTTTCCACATTAAATTTTTTCTTGCCAGGCGTCTCAACTTGCATTTACTGTTTGCGCGCTCAACCACTCCTGGGCTAAGACGGTGCAATTTAGACCGGTTTAAAGGAGCGTTGAGTTTCGCCGCAACAATACTAAATGGAAAAAACTTGAGAGAAGCTTGTTTCAATTTGCTTGCTTGTTTTTGCCGGTTTAGTATCAATTTTTTACTTTTGATCTCCAGTTATGTTCAGTTTCAAACCATGGTTGCAAGTAAACATGGAAGAGTTCATATTGGAGTCTGAAAGTCGCAGCTTCCAGGGCACGGAATGCTGTGAACTATTCATTATCCACGGATGATATTATTAAACCCAAACGTATAGCTATATGCACCACATCTACCAGCGTTTACACAACTTGCATCAAATGCACTGCATGCTCCAAATTTGGACATAACTCTAGATTGAGTAGGCTCAAGGATAGATCGTGCACCACACAAGAAGTCTGGATACCAAAAGGGTTACTGTCTAAGTCTTTTGGGCTCACTTGGGTACTAAAACTGTGTATCACTGCCACACTTGGGTACTAGAGCTCATAGCCTAAATGTTCAACTTGCCACTTACATTGTTCATATAGGATGAGTACCTTCTTGATTCTCCGCTCTTTTATTAATAGCAGTAGCTATATAACTCATGTCTTTGATTTCATATCTGCTTAAACAAAAAAGTTAGACATTATCTGGTAGATAAATCTCGTATTTCATCTCTGCTAATAAATCTTTTTGACTAGATGTAACTCCTTACTACAAAACATTGTGAGTTGTCTGATATTATACGTATTTAGTTTTACCTTTGCATGCCTGTGCTAGATTTTATGTTGTATCATTCCATTTTTCTGTCCTATGTTATGTGTATTTTCTATATTATGTATTGTTTGACAAGCAATATCTACTCTTATATGTCTTTTGTTTTCCATTGTTCATTTGCTTTTTCACTCAAACGAGTTCATTTTACTCATGCTCCTATATCTCATGATGTTGGGGTTTAATGCCTGAGGAATTTCGAACGTTCATATGGCCTCTTGTAATAATGAATGACTACTAATTATTTTTCCTTTGTTAATGTGGTTGTCATTTAAACAAATGGTCATGTTTAATGGTATGGTATTTTTTTCTTATTATTGATGTGTGTATCTTTTTGGTTTTTGTGTTTTATTACCAAGCTGAAACTTACCTTTTATCTTTCACCTGTGTTCATAAAATCCTATTATGTTGCACTTAATATTTGGATGAACATTGTGAATTTCATGTAGTGATATTTCTTGTAGCCCTTAGTTATTAAAGGCGCAAAGCGCACCAAGACACAAAGGTGTCTTGCAGCCTAGCGCAAGGCTCAAGGAGCAGACGCATGCCCAAAGAAGGCATGACACAACCACATTCATTTTAAATAATCAAAACATCAAAGATCAATTCATCTTCTTGAACAGATTCTTCGTATATTCTACTCATTAATCATTCATTTCTATCATTTATATATCGTAAAAAATAAAATCAATATGGTCGTTTGGATCATATATAAGTCTCAAAGATCGATTATGTTTCAAAAATTGAGTTCTTGTATTATTTTTTTCATTATTTTGAAAAAAAAAATCTACAACAGAAATCACACGCATACGCGGTTTTAATGTCCAAAGGCGCAAACCTTTGAGCCTAATGAGCCTGGAGCCTTAGGCGCGTCTGAGGCGCCTTTAACAACATAATTGTAGCCATGATGTTTTTCATTTGTAATGTGCATTTTTGTTAATATTGTTTTATAATATTTAAAATCCCAAAATAAATAAAATAAAAAAATTTCTTATTGGTGCTTAAAGTGTTCTCCACTGTAAGCATCTACACAGATGTTATTATACTACACTTCCTCTGCTACAGAAAACTAAACATGGTGAGTGTATGGGTTTTGGAAAGCCAATTTTATCCACCTTCAATGCATGCCTGCATTGTTTTAACTACTTCATGATTCATACACTATTCAATCTTGAACGTGAGGTGATAAATTTTATATTCCTATTACGCAATAGAACATTGGGTTGCATGATTACACGTGTACCGAGCTTACTTAATTGGTCAGCAACTAACACGAGTCTTTGTTCAATATGGGAAAATTGTGCGACTTGCACTAAAGCACACTGCCTAGCTATTCATTATATATATCTATGAATCATAAATTTCCCAGAGAAACGCCTTCGCTCCTTTCATGGTAGTCTTTATCATTGTAATCACTTCTCATGCTAAAATTATTGATAGTAAGATATATCATCCGAGCACTCTAGCAGCTGGATGTAATTTATTACAATATTTAGCAAATATCCTTCCAAACACAACTCCACTTCAAGATTGGCCCACAAGGCAATATGTGGTGTGAGCATCTTAGTCAGAGTCTATGCCTCAGACATTCACAACACCATTTGAGGACATTATTTGTCACCATGTTACCTATGATGTACAAAATGACTACTCAAAACTCAACTTTCCAAGCACTACTTTGTATTCCTGATAAGACTCGTACATTGTGGTGTGAAGCAGACTTGAACACGGTAAATTTCAATGTGTGAGTTCTATTTGGATCCATAAAAATAATATTCACATTGTTGTGTCTTGGTAAATTTTGTAAAGAGAGGCCTCAAACCTTGTATATACTTCTTGAATCAATAATTACAAGTATGAATACATTTATATAGGAAAAGAGGAAGGAGAGAAATCTCAATCCAAGATGTGGGACTAATACAAAGAAAGAGAAAAGAGAGAAAAATGGGCCCCTAGATGGGCCCTTAATTAGGCTTTTCTAACACTCCCCCGCAAACTGGAGCGTACAAGTCGTAGGCGCCATGCTTGGATAAAAACTGGTAGTATAGCGGCCGGGAGTGAGCTTTAGTCAGGATGTCAACAACTTAGTTTGTAGCAGGAACATGCTCAAAATCTATCTTATTTGACTATACCTTTTCCCGGATAAAGTGACAGTCAACTTCAATATGCTTTGTGCGTTCGTGAAAGATCGGACTCTTGACAATATGTATTGCTGCTTGACTGTCACAAAATAGGGCCGCCGGTGATGAGAGACGAACACCCAAGTCTCCCAGAAGGCTCTCAAGCCAGATTAACTCAGAAACAACAGCAACCATATCCCGGTACTCGGCTTCAGCAGAAGAGCGAGCAACCATAGTCTGTTTCTTGCTACGCCAAGTTATGAGATGTCCACCGAAGTAGGTACAGAAACCAGTTGTGGAACGCCTATCATCAATGGATCCTGCATAGTCAACGTCAGAGTACGCGACAAGAGATGAGATGTGGATGGCTTGTACACAAACCCTTGTCCTGGAGCGATCTTGAGATATCAAAGAATGCGCTCGACAGCTTGAAGATGAGATGTCCGAGGAGCATGCATAAAATGAATCTCGACTCCCACGACAAAAGAGATGTCTGGTCGAGTAACAGTAAAATAGATCAGCTTCCCAGCCAAGTGTCTATAGTATTCCAGATTTGTAAGCAGCTTTTCAGAGTTAGAGCTGTGGGCCGAGAGTTTGTGATTGGCGTCCATAGGAGTATCCGCAGGTTTGCATCCAGAATAGCCGACATCATGAAGGAGGACCATACAATACTTCTTTTGGGATAACACAAGACCATCAGGGCGTCGAGCAACCTCAAGCCCAAGAAAATATCGAAGGTTGTCAAAATCTTTGGTCTGAAAGGTGGAGTTTAATTGTTGCTTGATATGTTGTATCCCTGTAGTATCGTCGTCAGTAATGAGGATATTATCAACATAGACAAGTAGGATCACAGTTCCAGTTGACCGGTGTCGGGTGAAGAGAGAAAACTCAGCGGAGCTCCGAATGAAGCCAATATCACAGATAACCTTGCTGAATTTTTCAAACCAAGCGCGTGGGGACTGTTTGAGACCATAAATAGATTTCCGAAGATGACAGACCCGAGACTCCCCCGTGATCTCAAACCCGGGAGGTTGGTGCATATAAACAGTCTCCTGCAGATCGCCGTTGAGGAAGACATTCTTAACAGCCAGCTGATAAAGAGGCCAATGACGATGAACAACCAAGGAGAAAGAAAGCGGACCGTGTTCAATTTGGCCACCGGAGAGAGGGTTTCCTCATAATCAAGGCCATGTTGCTGAGTAAAACCTCGGGCCACGAGACGGGCCTTTAGACGCTCAACGGTGCCATCCGCCGCATGTTTAACAACAAAGACCCACTTGCAGCTAACACAGTGTTGGCCTGCAGGAAGAGGAACCAGATCCCAAGTCCGGTTAGCCTAGAGAGCCCGCATTTCATCGTCCATGGCCGCCCGCCACCCCGTATGTTGAAGCGCCTCCTGCACAGTGTTAGTAATAGAAATAGAGGAAAAAGAGGTGGCAAAGGCGTAGAGAGGTGGAGTCAGCCCATGGAGAAACATAGTTGGCCAAGGGATGAACTGTAAAGGCGGGAGCTGGATTTGCCGTTGTCGGGGTGTCGCTGGGAGCAGGGAGCTGGTGCAGGGAACCATCCTTGGAGCGACGACGAGTGTAGACACGGAGAAGGGGCGGAGGAACCCGAGGGGGGCAGGGAGAGAGGAGGAAGGAGATGGCAGAGAAGAGGGCGTGTCAGGTACGGTAGGCCGGGGAAGAGGAGGAGAGGAAGACGGGGTGGGGGAAGGTAAGTGGAAGGGCTGATCTTCGCAGAAGGTGACATCCGCCGAGACGACCAGCTTGCCATCAGAAGGAGAGTAGCAAACATACCCCTTTTGAGTACGGGAGTAGCCAATAAACATATTTGACCGTCCGAGGAACAAGTTTGTCGGAAGGGGGGCCAAGAAGATCAACATAACAAACACACTTGAAGACCGGAGGGGTGAGAGAGGTGGGGTTGGCGGAAGTATATAGGAGTTGGATAGGTAAGGCAAAGTCGAGAACAGATGATGGTAGGCGGTTGATGAGATGACATGCTGTGGAGACGGCATAATTCCAATATTTGATCGGAACCTGCATTTGAAACATGAGGGACCGAGCAACATCGAGAAGATGGTGATTCTTCCAATTGACCACCACGTTTTGCTGAGGGGTATACACACACGAAGTTTGATGGATGACGCCAAATTCAGCGCATAGATTGGAGAAGGTGTGACCAGTATACTCACGAGCATTATTAATGCGGATGACTTTGAGGGGGGTGGCGAACTACGTACGTATATAAATTAAAAAAGCACGAAACAAAGAGGCAAGTTCAGTACGATGATGCAGTAAATATAGCCACGTAATACGCGAGTAATCATCAATAAAGTTGACAAAATAGCGAAATCCAAAGATACTGGGGACTTTATAAGGACCCCATACATCAGAATGAATTAAAGATAAATGAGTACTACTCCTGGTACAGGCAGGGGGGAAGGAAGTACGAGCAGAACCAAACTGGGGCCCACGGTGGCGAGAGAGGAAGGCTATAAAAGGATAGGAGGAGGAGGTGTGGAGGGTGGAGCCACGTAGCGAGATGCGGGTAGGGAGAGAGAGACCGCGGAAAGTCCGCGAGTAGGACGGGAGACCGCCAGAGAGGAGCTCAGGGCGGTTAGAAAACAGAGACTGCGGAGAGGGGAGCTCGGGGGGGGGGGGGGGGGGGGGGGGGGGGGTTAGAAAACAGAGACCGCAAACAGAAACCGGGATACCCAAGGAGAAGACCAGTGCCTCTGATACCATGTAAGGAGAGGCCTCAAACCTTGTATATACTTCTTTAATCAATAATTACAAGTATGAATACATTTATATAGGAAAAGAGGAAGGAGAGAAATCACAATCCAAGATGTGAGACTAATACAAAGAAAGAGAAAAGAGATAAAAATGGGCACATAGATGGGCCCTTAATTAGGCTTTTCTAACAAATTTCAATGTGAAGTTCTAACAAGTATTGAATCAAGGGTCAGCTTTAAGCCCTTATCTCTTTACCCTTGTCTTAGATGAGTTCACCAGACATATCCAACAAGCAATAACTTGGTATTTATTATTTGCAGACGATATTGTTGTGTTCAATGGGACATGCAAGGGTGTAAAATGAAACTTGGATCTTGACGAGACACTTTAGAAAAGGAGGTTTTAGGTTGAGCAAGACAAAAACATTGAAATTCAGTAGTGCAAGAAGGACGGATGACTCCGTCATTAAGTTGGGCGAAATAGTTCAAAATGATGGAGGTGTAGATAAAGATGTGATATATAGAATCCAAGTAGGTTGGTTGAAGCAGAAAGGCACGTCTAAGATCATATGTGATCGTAAAGTACCATTAAATTTTAAAGGCAAGTTTTACCTTTCTGAAATTAGACTAGCGATGCTCTACTGTTTTGAGTGTTGGGAAGTGGATTATGTATATTGAAATGATTTTTCTTGAGAAGATTAAATTAGCTCTTCTGTGAGCTAATTTGTGTGGAAGTCCAGTTTTCTGGCACTGCAGGATGTTGCAGGTTTTTTGGAAAGTTGTTCCAGTTTTCTGACATTGGGGTTTTACTTAGCTGTAAATTGTAATCCTGAAGCTGATGTTGTATCTATAGGAGCTGTGAAGAGCAACTCCCTGCTGAAATGTATTTTGATTCAACTATGGAGATAGTTACATTGTTTGCTTTTTGCTGCTCTAAGATATCTAATTTCAATATGTTTAGTCCTGCTATGTGATGCAAGTTTTTTAGCTATTTAAATAGCACTTGAGAAATCACAGAACATTGGGATTTTACTTAACTGTAAAGTGTAATCCTGAAGCTGATGTTGTATCTATAGGAGCTGTGCAGAGCAACTCCCTGCTGAAATGTATTTTGATTCAGCTATGGAGA